>CM077232.1:25324907-25709907 GCA_039654775.1 Spinibarbus caldwelli | reverse complement strand
ACTATGCGGAGCATCATATAAGTTAAAACTGTGGTAGTATACGCAACATAGGCTCATTGGAAATACAGTACGTGCCTCTATACATTTCTGCAAAACTGAAAAAACGTACATATATGTACAAATCACTGCAGTTTCCAGTTGAAATCAACACTAGAGGCAGTAAAACTAAAGTTTTAATTAATAAAGCCTAATTTTCACACAATTACTTGCAGAATAATGTTATGACTTCAAAACAATTTTAACATCCTGCATGATTTGAAATGTATATAGAGGCACGTATCTTCATGAGCCTGGGTTGAATACACGTTTTATGAAAGTTACATGCACAACTGATTTTGGTGTATGTTTTATAGGGTGACCAGTAAAAGTCCCAAATGTTTTCATTATTACCACTAATGGTGCAATTGAACTTTTGGGACTTTAACTATTTTTGTTGTTTTACTCAACATTCAACATTTCTGTATTTCAGTGATTTTCTGTTGCCTGTTTAAAATCTGTGAACTGTCAACTGCAATGCTCAAATGATGAATAATGCACTCATCTGTTCTATTCAATGAATCAATCAACTAGTTCGGAAAATTGGTTTGCGATTCAGTTTAAATCATTTGGTTCATAATGCATAGAATCATTTGGAGAGAAAAATTTTACATAAAACGGGGTAAACTGAAATATTTACCTAAAATCCACAGAAATGAACCCGAAATACATCTTATCATTTGCCAGTGATGATGAACATCTTTATTAAGATCAACACCTGAAGCTTGTGAACAAGACATCTATTTGAGTGAATCTGTCAGATTTTACTACAATGTTGTTTCCGGTGTTATTTTAAGCTAATGCTCTTTGATGCATTGAGTAGAGCTACCGCACTGGGTTTGTCAGCACTGATATGGTGGTGAAACAGTATTTAACATCTTAATTGTGACCATGCAGAGTTATGACAGAAAGTATGCTTTCAGTCTGCTAGCTCCCCTGTGAACCTGTCCAGGAAAAGACGGATTGCTTCTGTCGGTGAACACACAACACGGGGGATGCGTGGCTCCACACATACTCGCGGACTTGGTGGAAATCAATGCGCACTCTGTCTTTAATTACCAGACGAATAACTCTGTAACCGCACAGGCAATTAATAATAGAAAAAGTCATCCAAACTCTGGAGCCATTAGTGCCTAGTGCGCTGGGGCTAATGCATCTTTTTAATAGGGTGCGGAAGTGTCATTGCTTATGGAGACAGGCATCCTCTAAGACCCTCGGCCCCTCCCTTCTCAACGCTCTGATCTAGTGGAACAGGCATGAGCAGAATTTGTCCTTTTCCATTTCTCAGTCTCTGTTCTAGTATTAGTGCACACACAGAGTGCACAGGCATTTAGAAGACGCTTTTATCTGAAGACATTTGCAATACAATTATAACAGGGACGATTCACCCAGAGAAACCTGGGGTTAAAGGGATAGTCCAAAAAATTAAAATTCTCTGTCATCATTCACTCACCCTCATGTCTTTGCAATTCACATTCAGCTATGTGAGAATCACTGGTATTTGCAATTGTTGATGGCATCAATTATGTGCCATTTTTGAATCTTATAATCACAAATACAATTGATATTTCAGTGTCAAATGGAATGTTTTTAACTCACATTTTCAGAAGTCTTAGAATATAGTGCGCACATTGTATGGACTACTTCATGTTTTTTTTTATTATTATTATTATTATTATATTAAATTACATTTTTAAATTTTTAAAACAAACACTACAACCATTTTCCATACTAATATTGATTTTTGAGTACAAAAGATACAGCTAAAACAGTAATATTGTGAAATATCTTGCTGGTAAAACAATATTTTGGTGAAAACTGTTTCTTTGGGTTTCTTTAATAAATAGAAAATTCTAAAGAACATCATTTATTTAAATGTTTTTATTTATTTATTTATTTATTTTTTAAATGACATAAATGTCATTTGATTTAATGCATTGCTGAATAAAAGTATTAATTTCTTATTGACCCCAAACTTTTTGTAGTAGTGCACATACTGCACACAAATGTATATCCTTGTATAACAATTATATAATTTATATTTAATTTACCAGCATTTAATTAAATTTCAAACTGTGCTATGGTAAAGACATATAGGCCAACCCAATCAATATACAACTTTGACGGAGAAGGTCTACTTTTATAAATGTCACCCCTTATTTCTCAAATTACTTATATTTATTCAACCATACCCCAATTTTTTGAATTTGGAACAAGGCAGAAGTTGGGTATCTTGGGTGAACTATTGCTCTTGCTGGAGGTCACAGTTTTGATGGCTCTTGGATTAACCTGGTTTTGAACCTATGACCTTGCAATTAGCGGGCAACTTCAACCAGAACACCACATCACTACTTTTGCATTCACATAATGCACCTTTAGCAGTTCATCATTCTAAACTTTTTGAGGACAAACCATAAAATTACATTCTGAAGATAAAATGTTTGCAGTTCATGAACCTTCTAAACCACAGGCATAACCCTTTAAAAAAAAAAAAAAAAAGACACTTTCTCTACAAATGAACATCATGAGATGATAATGGCAAGCATGGATGCATAAACCTGCAGTTGAGGTATGAGGTAAGACCTCACATGAACTGTCCTTAATTTGGTTTCTCTGCATCCAGGGCTTTGGTGACAAAATTGAAGTGGTGAATTAGCATAGGTATATTCATTTTATTATACTGCCCGTGGCGAGCAGAGCCCCCAGTGACACTCACGCCTATCACAAAGCAGTTTGAGGGCGGAGCGGGCGCTCTAACACACTCTCACAATATGAATATACCTCCTCTGGACACATCATCTGAATTTCACACTCACAGAAGAGTCACTTCCATATTCATCTCTTGCATTCATTTGTTCCACGTGAGAGCATGCAGTTTCTCCCACTGAGGAGCCACCAAGTTTCTCACTCTCTCTTTGCAGTTCATCATCTTAATAAATACATTCGTGTGCAAACCGTTATCCACAATGAGAAGAGAGGCAGCGGTCACAGCTACTGGCACCATGCCTGAAGACTGATGATCATGTACACCTACCCAGAAATGCAAAATGCCTTATTCTTCACAATCCATCCTATCATCAATCCATGCATGGATATCATCATTCTAATATGAAGATTTGGTGCTCAAGTAACGTATTATTATCAAGGCTGAAACCAATATATACTGTAACGTATACTCTAGCAATATATTTTTCCATTATGAATTATGATTTATATCCCCCTGTGTTGATTATTGTGTGCAGCAACTGAAAACAAGACACAATGCACTTCTATGCTTTCAAGCATTTAATTTACAGAGAAATAAAGTATAAAGTCTATATTTACATAAGACATAACACAATTTTCTGCCTTGTAAGCACAAGTATTTCCTTCAGAAAATGCTAATCAGGTTTTCCATGCTTCTTACAGTCCATGATATAATATATCACATTCATTTGTATGTTGGTATGTTTTCTAGCAGAAGATTAAATGCCTCGTATTCATATAATTATAATATTAATGAATTAATTCTGAGGCTAAATAGGCTAAATGACCTCAAATCTCACTGATAGGATAATTAGAGTAATGTGGAAATCAAAGACAGCCTGTATACTGTATACATACAAACACAATCATACCCTGTAACAAAACTGTACCACTAATTGCACTGTTCTCCCATGGAACACAAATGGTACATTTTTTTAATAACATATTGAATTTGGCAAGCCCAGTTCTCATACACTTCCAGTATGTTCTTTAAAATTGCAAAATGGTCCACGGAAGAAAGTCATAGACAAACATGGAACGACATGTTTGGGTGAACCAGTCATCAAGTTATTTAAGGATTTAATTCCAGACCATTAAAAAAACACATATACGACATGTACAGATTTAGGGCAACTACATCTACTTTAAAAAAGGAAGTTTTCCATAACTGATGGCTGGTGAACTTTAACATTCTTCGCTGATCTCTGCATAAAGAGAGTGCTTTCATATTGTCAGCCTCAGGGACTTCCAGAGAAATCTGCTTCTGAGATAATGGCACCGAGACTCAGTACAGTAAGAGGGTTTGGACAGACCAGTATTTTAGCAAAGAGTGAAAGAGAGTATAAGAACCCATCTGCATTAGTGTAGACCCATGAGGCCAACGGAGAAAAATTACTGCATAGCTGGATGAAAATTTCCTTCCAATTATCTATGATAAAACTTATGAGGCGATGTAACCTTGTAAAATATTACTCTCTATTGATCACAAATGATCAAAATTTTCTCCCTGCCAGAGCAGACAGGAGCAAAAAAAAGCCATTAGGAAACTTTACTTCCAGTTCTTAACATATATTAAGACTCCTTCAATATTTCACGAAGAACCCTGGGGTTAACCCATGAAAGTTTCACCAATCATTATTACATTTTTGGGTCTTTAGCAACCCAGATCTATATATCTAAAATGGATGGATCTCTAACTGCTGCAATAGCATAAAACTCTCCTGATATTTTAATAACAACTTCAAAAGAATAACGTTTGAAACTTGGAAGGCTTTAATTTGAGCAAATGATTTTACCATCACTGTCAGAGCGGACTTCCCCAGTATATTCAGCATCTGTTTCATACTCGTGATCTCAAACATATTCTCAAATCTCATTTTACAAACACAAATATTGTTAGAAAACACAAAAATATTAAACACTACAACTGTTTCAACAATGATGATAATAAGAAATGTTTCCTTAGCAGTAAATGAGCATATTAGAAAGATTTCTGAAGGATCATGTGACACTGAAAACTGGAGTAATGATGCTGAAAATCCAGCTTCGTCATCACAGGAATATATTACATTTTAAAATATATTCAAATAGAAACCACTTATTTTAAATTGTAATTATATTTCACAATATTACTGTTTATTTACTATATTTTATCACATAAATGCTGCCTAAGAGACTGCTTTCAAAATCCTCCAAACTGACATAATAAATTAATTGATTTATATATTTTAATAAAATTAATAGAATTCATTAAATCAACCACCTATGAAATCAAATTTAACCTCAGGACCAGTTTCTATTCTCATTCATATAAAAACAAATACAACAGCAACAAAGTTTTTATTAAAATCACAAAGCACAAATTAGATGAGGTTGTTGCACCAACAGAAATCTGCATTCCCAGCTTCCTTTCATCCAGCCATGACAATATGGTGAATAAAATTGAAAAACTGGAGTGCAGATCTGCACAGTCACAAATCCCAAATGATTCCATTCGATTTCATTATGCAAATGCACTGAAGTCTGGGCACGCGTGCCATTGTTTTAGTTTATAAGAAGAAAGCAGAACCTTAAGACAAACTGACAGGCAAACAGACACTGTTCCACAGGACTTCACTGCCTGCTAGTTCTTATCGACCTAGTATTGACACGTCCATAACTGTTGGCAATGACTGATATGAATACTGATGATGTGTGCTTAATGAAGCTGTAATGACACATGAATGTCTACACATGACGCAATGCTTGCGTCAATGCAAAGGTTGTTGAGTTTCAGATGAGGAAGTAATCACAGGTGCTGCCTTTCACACTGTGTCCCGTCCACCTGTGACCTCTCATGGTGGAGGATTGATGTTATGTTAATATCACGGTACATGTCATGTTGATCAAGAAAATTTCATCATAAAAGCAAACAAATATTTCTTCCATGTTACTTAGTTTACTGAAAAATGTATGTTCATGTGGGACTCAAGAACAAGACTCTCTGATCGAGCACTTTTGTATCTTGACCATCAGTCACTCCATACAATAAATAAATACACAATTGTTTGTGTAATTTAAATATGCATGAGCATACTGCTTTTAGATTATACATTGTAATAATTATAAATTCAGTTGACTGGGGGAAAAAAATGACACATTTTGTACATTTTTTGTACACCTACATTTTGTAAGAATACGCACATTAACAATCAATAGGCATTTTAATAACTTGCCAAATAACTCAATTTAAAAAAAAAACGAAAAAAAAAAAAAAAAAAACTGTGATATCTCCATTAGGACAATATGTTTCCATAAGTTCTATAAATAAAATAAAATAAAATGAAACAAAACAAACAAACAAATAAATAAATAGTGGAAAATTGATACTAGAAGTCTTTTGCTTAAATATGTAAGGGATGCATTATATATAATATTAAAATTTTGTCTGATACACTTAAGGCAATGCTTATTTTCATAGCTAATATTACAATGTGTCTAAATAAATAAAATATACACTTAAAAACTAAAATCAAATGCTACAAGTGAATTTATGCATCAAAACATTATAATATAAAGCATGAAAAAAATATTAATATTGAGATTTGCTAAAGATAATTTTAACAGTATTAGTACATTATTAGTGTTTTTTTAACAATTAACTTGAGGTAATGTGATTGCTAGATGACAAAGGTAGGGAAAATGAGCATATCCTAATTAAATATCCAGAATCATCTGATAAATCAAAAAGAAATTTTGCAATGTCAGCAGATAACCAATATTGTACAGATACTGTATATTGTAAATCCCTAGAATACCTTTCTGGTCATGAGTAAAAGCCTCTTTAGGGAGATTTTGACCCTAAAAACAAAGTGTTTTAAATAAGACCATCACCATACAGTTGTTCACAAGAAAGAGCCTGGACGTCTCATTAACGCTTAGCTAATTAATAGTTTCTTATTTTAGAACAACTAAAAGTAAAACCCTGAGTCCAAATGAATTAACCATCACATGCACACAGAAGGTTGATCCAATTCCCCATCCTCTTTCTTTTGTCCAGTAACTACAGAGAGCAGGATGAAGGTAAACACAGCTGAAAATCAAACTCAAGCATTTGAAGAAGAAAGCGCTTTGGTTGCTCAAAAAAGCCGCTGGAGGCAAATAGGGATTACTATAGAGCGGTGGGCTATTTCACATCAACCAACATAGCCATTTCCCCTCACCCAAATACAAAACATAGTCTTACAATAGAGGGAGATGGACAGTTAACCAGATTATGATGCATAGTTACCCATCATATGACAAAATCAATGCAGTGCACAGAAAGTCATAGCTGACTGGGATCAATAGCTGTCCTCTCTCTCAATTAATCCATCTGTCATTCCACACCATTAGCAGAGATCGTTCAATACAAGCACAGGAATAGATTTGTTCACACTCAGTGTTAAGCTAATAATATTTGAGGGTTGAAAGAGAAAAACAGAGAAGATGCTGATCTGCATCTTGGATGGTGTAAGCATGAATAAAAAAAAAAATCCTTAGGAAACAACATTTTAATCAGCAGTCATGAAAAATAACTTAAAAATGATTTCTATTGACAATTTTGTGCCAAATGCCATTGTACTGCCCTGCCAAATTTCTATGAAATGCGGATGTTTTACATATCAAAATCATATAAAGTGAATAAGCTAGAGTTAATAAACCACGAGAAACCATAAAAATAACTTTCATTTTGCCCCTTCATTAAACTGCTTTGTTCATACTTGTTCATATCAACAGCTTATCAGCTCTTTGATCCGAGTCTGAACTGTTTCTTCTGTTCAGTGTACTATTGAAGTAACTGAATGAGTTGGCAAAACCAGCATCATAAGATCATATACGCCAGTACTTTGGCTCATTTCGAGTCAGAGTGTTTTCGGTCACATCCGAAAGTTAGTTTTGATCGAGTGACTTGTAGATCTGTGTGAGCTGTGAACTATTCATACGGTTCAGATTTGATGAACCGGTTCATTTATAGTTTACTGGTTTAAAAGAATGATTAGTTTGTGAACCAGACATCACTCTGTATCGTTTCCCACAGGTTATGGATTACAGGTTATAATGTTGTAAATAATGTTTAGTTTCTTGCACATACTGATTATTTTGCTTCATAAGACCTCAATATATCGTCAGGAGCCACATGTATTAATTTTGTCGCTGGTAGCTGCTGAGTTGCATTTTATGGATCACCAAGCACCATGGTTTCGGCTAAAAATCTTTCTTTACTGTTCTGCTGAAGAAATAAAGTCACCTACATCTTAGATGGCCAAAGGGTGATTAAATTAACAGAAAATTTTCATTTTTGGGCAAACTACCCCCTTAGGACTCATAAATATCCTCTTCTCATGTAAAATGAGTAACAGCACATTACTGCACTGACATAGGCTGTGGGTTTGTTGTCGACTTTAATATACTGTAGTTTTTAACTGCCCCATCCTTCAATAAACTTATTTTATGAAGAGAAAAATCGCACAAAATGCAGAAAAAAAAAATAAATAAAATTACTGATAAGACCAAAATAATCAGGGACTTTGTTTTTTGGGAGTCATCGAAAGGCTGTGCAGAGTTGTAGATGCTACACACAATACATAAGTGTGAGCACTACTTATACAATCAATGTTCTCTATTAATGCACCATTAGATTGTCAACACATATTTACAGTTCACTACCTTTTCTATGTTTATGACATCCTAGACATGTCAACCTCCCATCCCCATTTAAAATTCTCAGCGGCGTTTTATCTATTGGAAACAGCACACTGTCCGTGTAGTGTGCCTCTGTGAACTCTGGGCCTTTAATCTAGCTCCCCTCTTAATATGCCGAATTAAAGCTCTTCAACCATTCATTTCTTAGTAATGCTGGTGCTGAGAGCCCAGGTCTCTGAGGGTTGGGATCGATGTGGAATGGCTAAATGGGCACATGCATGGGGGAGACAGTGAGAAAAAGAGAGCGAGAGAGGGGTTATTAGTCCTCTACGTTATCACACAACACACAAATGGTTGGGCGTGGCACACAGGGCGAGCGGCCCGGTGAAACGCTCTTTTATTTTCTCTCTCTCAATCACCTTCACTCCTCGCTGGCTTTCTTCACACTGTCATGGCTGTAAATCAGCATGTGGAGTAAAAGAGAAAGCTGGAGTGCACCCAGAGGATCTATGGGCTCCCTTGGGGAGATTGTCATTAGCACTATTGGTTCTTCCATAAACATTATGTCTTTCGAGGCTGCCAATGCCTTTAAATAAATGTTGGCTCACAAGCACAATGTGTTATACTTAACTTTAATTGAAGTGAATGCCCTGCCATGCCCTCTTACTTTATAAAAACAGCAGCTAAATGCTTGTCTAACATAGGTGGAGCAATTACATTTTTTTCCCACAGACTACTGCAATTTTTTTCAACAAGAATAAGATATGTGCTTGCAGCAACAGTATGTATTGAATTTAATAATATCACAAAGAAATTAAAGACGGCCAAGGTGAAAACCATATTGTTTACATGTCTGTTTGGTGTTTTTAATATGCTTAAAGATTAACCATGCGCAAATTCAGTCAACACAATTGCTTAGCATTTTCTCCTTAAAACTGCAGTGTACCAAAGACAGTTGTGGTTTGAAACTGCCCGTTTCTGACCGTCACAAATACATAACCAGTTCTGTCAGTAATGACAGGAAGCGAAGTGGGAGAGAGATTCCTGGGATCGGGAAAGGTCCATGAGCTGGGATTCGAACTCGGGATCCCCATAGTGCAACAGTGCTATATGTCGGCGCACTGTCCATTTTGAATATTCGTGAAGAAATATGTCATTTTGATTATCAAAGATGAGTTATAAGGGATAAAATTGCCACCTTAAAGTAAAAATGTTAATGTTTTAATACAAACTACTAATTATTTTAACTGTCAAGAATTTGTCTGCAGCTAATGTGGTATCTACATTAATATTAATTACAAAGATTCAGTCCAGTCATTCAGCATTAATTTTAAAATCAAAGATCAAAGATTTCATTCTGCAATTGTCAACCTGATCTCATGACGAAAACGTACCTATGGGAACTTTTTCGTAAGACGCAAAATGTATGTTTCGTGACATATGAATGTACATATGGTACATTTTATGTGATGTTGGTTTTGTTGGTATCACCGCAGTTCTGACTTGAAATGAGTTGAGTGTCGCCATAACTTTGCAACGTTTGAAAATAACATACCATCTGCACTACACCTAAACCTACCCGATAGTATGAACAAAAGCAAATGTGACGTAAAAACGCAATCGCTAGGATGCCGTTTTAGCTTGTTTTTTGATCTTTCAGCTCTTTCATCATGAGTCATGTTTTTCACAGGATTCGTATTCAAGGATTCCGCATTCTAAGTCCAATTTCCTGCCGGCTGAGCTACCGATCAAGCTTGTTACGTCCGGAAAGCGAAAAATATGGAGCTGTAATCATAACTGTGTACGAAAACAATTACAAGCGCTCAATGTTTTTACGGCCGCTAGTGTTAATTTCTGTTGGAAACTGTAGTGATATGGATTTATTGGTACGTATTTCGCATCTTACGAAAAAGTTTCCACAGGTACATTTCCATCATTAGACCAGGCAGGCAATTGTACTTGACCTCACAATCAGCAGCAGTTAAACAAAAACAATAAAATAGTACGTTGCAACAGTCAAAAACATCCATCTTTGATATATTTATATAGAAAAAACTAAAAAAGAAAAAGTAAACAAAAGCACATTCTCTGTGAATTTGTCCTAAGACTTCTACTTTTGAATGAACTAAAGAATGATGACACTGAACGTAGAAAATATATTAATGTTTCAATGTGTTCTTAATTATTAAAACATAATAAGGAACATACTGAAACAAGCTTACATGCTAGAGAAGGCCAGATCTTGCAAGTCTGTTTATTTACAGAACATTCTTTTAAATCTTAGTTTTGAGTTTCATATTTCTGTAAACCAGGGCTCTATAGCATTTCAGTCACATTTACTTGTAATAGACAGCATCCAAATAAGTTATCTTTCATTAATATATGTATATCATATATATATAATATATGAAATGTCATGAAAGTTTGATTCATACATTTGTACAATTCATATGGGTTTTTAAAGTTTTTTTTTTTTTTCTTTTTTTGGTTTTGTTTTGTTTTATTTTTAAACTAGTGAGAATGCAAAATAAATTAAAAGTATATATTTTAAAAGTCACAAGTAGCCTTACTTGTGGTAAAAACACCTAAATAATTACATTTAATTGATCCTTCTGTTAAGGATTATATAATAATTGTAAATGACTAATATGCATACTGTGTGCATACATTAATTGGTCAGTAATAGCAAATTATAGTTGTTTGGTATTTGGTTTCCTCTAAACTCTAAAATAGATGCTCCTCTCCCTCAGCATGTAGCTTTAATTGAGGATAGTAGAACCACACCATCCAAGATCCCCTCCAGTGCTTTCTGAGAAAAGCAGTGAGCTGCGGACCGCCCGCAGTTCACATCCTTCATCCCCAGGTCAGAGCTGTGCAGCACAGGGTGCATCTCACTCTCACTGTCAATGGCATTTAATCGATTTCAGAGCACAGCTCCAACAATAGTACAGAGAAGCTGAGAGTATCATCTCACAGACATACCACAGACCCATGGAGTGCGCAGGAGTTCGCTCAACCTGAGTTCAATGCTGTCCTCTTTATAGACCATGTCTTTCTCCGAAAAAGATGTTTTGTGAGATGTCTACATTAAAGAATGGACAGTCATGATGCTATTACACAAAAACACACAGGGCCAAAACTTCAGCTTTCAAAAGGTTTGTCCACAGAAACATCATTACTGCTTATTTTCAGTGTAACGTTTACGGAGAACATGTGTGGCATGTTATCGATAACAACAGCCAATAATTTTGCATTTTGGAAAATGCGTTTGCAGTAAAACAACAGAATCAACAACAATAGTCTAAAAGGCAAGCAATACCAATAAAAAAATATGCAACTATCTACTATATATTTCTAAATATCCAACTTTATATATATATATATATATATATATATATATATATATATATATAAAATTTTCATTTTAGTTTGTTTAGTAATTTTTTACATGCTTTTGTCTTATTTATTTATTTACTTTTAACTTTATTTTTATTTTAGTTTTAGCAATTTTAGTACTTCAACTTAAAAATTAGAAATGTTGCTTTGGAAACTACTGTAACTGAAATAAGTTTAAGATTTTAATATAATATTAATATTTTATTTCAACTTTATTTAAATTACAGAAAACGTTTTTTAATAGTTTTAGTTTTAGTTAACAATAACAACACTTCTTGCAACTTTAGCGCGCTCATGTAAAACCTCCATTAGTTTTTACATAATGTTTGGAGGTGGATGTATCTGAAACATATATTTTTCTATATATCTAAAATAAATACTTTCAGCAAAAAAAGTAGGTCATAGGTCAAGTTTGGAATGACACAAGGGTGAGCAAATATGTTTTATTTTTGTCAACTATTCCTATAAGCTTCCACAGTAAGAGTATAAACATTAATTGTTTTTATACAGTGAAGGACAGATCAAGACTGTCTTTGTTTATCAAGGCCACAGATGCAGTACACAAATACTGGATTAAATAAATAACCCAGAATTCTTCTAATAACCTGCACTGGACCTTTACTTCAGACATCACAGCACTGTGATCAAACATTTAAAACTGTGATTCTTATTTTCAGTTTAGCAAGTAAAAACGTTTGATTAGTGTCTTAACAACAAGCTTGACCCGTATTAAATGCGCAACAGTAAAGAAAATCTAAAAATGAGATAAAATAAAAGAGGTAGTCCCTTTTTAAGATAATCCCCAGACTTTCATGTGTCTCACAAGTCCATTGCTGTCCACTGATCAAACAGAAACATGAAATGCTGTGAAATCTCCACATAAAGTGATCCATTAGCCAGAGAGATGCCCAGAGATGAAAGGCATCCTTGCATCCTGCCCTACCGACGCAGTGCTCCGTGTAAATAACCTTTTGCTTCGAATAGTGCCCATACATATTCAGTTAGAGAGAGAAAGAGAGAGTTCATGTGAGTGTTTTCTGAGTGTGTGAGCAACAGAGCGAGAGAATTAATGCACATCATGGCTGTCTGATTATTTTCCAGGAAAAAGCATGGCTATAAAACTCACATTCATAATCACACAAACACAAAAAAGCACTCTAGAGTGTGTCCGATACAGTTACATTTGACACTGTTTGCCTTGATAGAGTAAATACAGTTTAGAAACTGCTCACATTGACATTAATATGCAGAATATGTTTGTCAAAAATACAATTTACTAAGAATAAACTGCAGTTTGCTTTGTGTATTTGCACACAATTCCTGCATTGGATTATACAAATCAAGTAAGGAAACAAACATACCAATTCTCCATTTTGCAGGTCAGTTTTGAGCATTACGTTGTGCAGGATGCGGCACACTACCATAATCTGACATTCTTTACTGGGACTGTAAAAAATAAACAGTTCACATGGCTTATTTTGAACGGAATTCATCTGCTTAATATTTTTTTATATAAAAAATGCCATCATTTACACTACCCTTCAAAAGTTTGGAGTCAATAAAATGTTTTAATATTTCTGAAAGATCTTTTATGCTCACCAAGGCTGCATTTATTTGATCAAAAACAATGTAAAAACAGCATTATTGCGAAATATTATTACCATTTAAAATATATGTTTTCTATTTTAATATATTTTCGAATGTAATTTATTTCTCTGATGGCAAAGCTGAATTTTCAGCATCATTACTCCAGTCTTCAGAAATCATCCTAATATGCTGATTTGCTGCTCAACAATCATTTTTTTAGTATTATTGATTTGAAAACAGCTGTAGTGCTTAATATTTTTGAGGAAAAAAAATAACAGTATAACTTCATGGTAATTTACATTCTATAATAAGCCTAACGGACATAAAAGAAAGCATGTTTGCATGAAAAGAATGTTAATGAGGGACTTGAAACTTGTCTAGGTACCACAACATCGCATCACAGAAACTTGTGGGTAGGCTCTGTTGACTGGAAGGCTACCACCCATGAAACCTTAGCATGTGACAAGTTTTGCACGGGCAAGCACCATTTATGTTTACTTAAGAAAACGGAGAAATCTTTTTGTTCTCTACTGGCTTGTAGTAAAATAAAATTTTACCGCACTTCAAAAAACACTGAAACACTGAGCTCTGAAAACACACAGCAAAGCGAATACTTCTCTCGTTAATCCGAGGAAATGTTGTCAGGTTTCATTAGACACTGGAAGTGTTGAGAAGAAAGAAGTAACCTTCCTTTTAGACAGAGACTAACCACTGCAGCCTCTGCTCAGTGTTAATTAAGCCATTATTAGCTGCCACTGACAGAGAGCTAAAGTAGCTTGTTTTCATTAAGATTCATGCCAAGATTTACATCTTTGTCAGTAATCAGGCAGCTGATCTCACTTCATCTATCTTTGGGGCAGCGTTTCCACAATGAAGACGATTACAGCTCTTTTCTATAAGACACTGGTGATAATCTCAGCATATACACTCCATTCACACATGCCACATATGAACTAGCACCCTAATGCAGTGTTTCCCAACCCTGTTCCAACATCTGACCCCGTCATTTTAGGTCTTGGAGTCTCTACTAACAAGATGATGAGTTGAATCATCTGTGTTTAATTAGGAAGAGTTTGAAAATGTCTTGTGTTGGTGTGCCTCCAGGAACAGGGTTGGGAAACACTGTCCTAGGGGGTCCCGACCCATGGTTGAGAACCACTGGATTATCTGAAATAATATTAAAAGATGTATTTCATAAAAACATTCCATGCTCATATTGTATGTTTTTCAGTGTATCATACTCCTATATGTCATCAAAGAATGACATCAATTCACATCCACAGTTGTCTGGCTTATACCTTGTCCCACTGTCTCAAAACCACTCCTGATGTGTGGGTGGGAGGAAATAAATAAATAAATAAATAAATAAAATTTGGCATCACATTTTATACATTTGTGAAAAGGCAAAGTGACATTGAAAGGAATAGTTCATGCAAAAATGAAAATTTACAGGAAATATATTCACCCTCAGGCCATCCAAGACGTAGTTTCTTTCTTCATCAAAAGAGATTTGGAGACAGTTAGCATTATATCACTTTCTCACCAATGGATCCTCTGCAGTGAATGGGTGCTGTCAGAGAGGTTTTTTTTTTTGGTCAATTCATCAATTAACATCTTGTGAGGTGAAAAGCTGCATTTGTACGAAACAAATCCATCAAATCATTTTAACTTGCATTTCTAGCCAAATTACATTATTACATTATTATAAATTACAAATTACAAGTTCATAATCCAGAAAAAAAACACTTCCTCTAAGTGAAAAATGGCATCCTCTGTTGTCCTCTCACATCAAAATCCACCAATATATTTAATTAGAACTGTCTGTTTTGGACTGTTTTTGGACTGGAAGATGTTCTTTGATTCCGATAAGATGGCATTTTCACTGGGGAAAACAAGATTATGAATATAGGACTCATTTGAAGTAAAAAAAAAAAAAAACTTCTTAATGGTGGATTTGCTTATTACAAACATGCAGCTTTTACTTCACAATACGTTAACTGATGGACTGGATTGGTGTGGATTACTTGTGGATTATTGTGATGTTTTTATCAGCTGTTTGGACTCTCATTCTGACGGCACCCATTCAGTGTAGAGGATCCATTGGTGAGCAAGTGATGTAATGCTAAATGTCTCCAAATCTGAAGAAGACACAAACTCATCTACATCTTGGATGGCCTGAGGGTGAGTACATTGTAATTTTTGGGTAAACTATTCCAGTCTTGATGATTTTACATCACATCTCTAAATGCACTTGTATGCTTTAGCTTTTGAATCTGATTTTTTTTTTGATAATACAGATTGTATTTTGCCATGTTTTAACGCAGCATCCAAACAGAATATTAAGAGTGCTGAGAAAGGTCATAAATGTGTTTTGGTCTGATTGTGTTACTGTATTGTACACAGCAGTGTCTTTTCCATTCTAATCGTTGCCAGGGATAAGACATGGAGGGTGAGGAAGAGACTTGAGTTCCTCTCTCTGAATGCACAATGGAGCAGAGGGTGAGGTGGGAATGTCAACGGCTCTTTGGAGCGCTGAACAGCATGATTAAACAGGTCAGGCAGCGAGCTGTAGGGATTTTGTGTGTATATGTGTGAGTGTGAGTATAATAAGACTGAGAGTGTGAGCCAGCACATGTTTTACAGCTCAGGATGTCATGGCGAAGGCGTGGATGATGGCAGCAGGCTCGCTTTGACTGATGTAGATCTATTATGATTGACGGTAGTGTACAGATACACTACGGATCATGTAAACGATGCTGTATAGCTGCAGTTTCAGACCTCATTCACTAGCATCTGCTTCTACTGTATTGGGTTTAACTGATTGCATTCACCTGCAGGTGTCCTCCCACAATTCACTGTGCTTCAAACAAACACACCCATCACAATGGAGTTCACATGCGGTGAAGTCTTCTAATGAGAGCTGTGAAGAGTTTACATTTCACTATCTGCATTCATTAACAACGCACTTCATCATTTTCTACATACATTACCATTTATGAAGAGGAGCTGCTTCTGAAGTAGATGAAGATGTGGGTCATGTAATACTCTCATAAAACACCCTCCATACAGCAAAACTGTGACTGCAGCAGATAAAAAATGGTCACAGTGAAAGCACAACACTCTATTTCACTTAACTAAACCAATAACTGTCTGTACACACTTGACCTTACATTAAATACAATCATACATTGGTTCCACTTTCTCTTGATCTTTTAACTCAAACAGGCGTTTTTTTTTTTTTTTTTTCCTGCAGTGGCTTTAGGAATCCTGTGTAAACACACTCTTTATGGTTAAAATGAGTGACAGAGCTGCAGGTTTTGAGGTGAGCACAATAGTACTGAGAAGTATGAATAATTTATGCAGTTCTTTTAAACCGTTACAGTTCTATACTATATGCTACCAATCAAAAATTTGAAGTCAAGTTTTTTTATATTTGTCCTCTTTGACTTTAAAGTCAAATTTTTTCACCAAGTTTGCTTTTACTTGATTAAAATACAGTAATGCTGTTAAATATTATTACAATTAAAAAAAAAACTGTTTTCTGTTTTAATATATTTTAAAATTTAATGTATTGCTGTCATGGCAAAGATGAATTTTCAGGAGCCATTACTCCAGTCTCCAGATCAGCTGCTTAATATTTTTGTGAGCTGATTCATATTTTTCTAGACTTTTTTTTCTTCTAAAAAATGTATATAAATAACCTATATTTTGATATATTTTAATTTTAAAGATACTAACATCATTGTCACGCCCCTGGACTGTTTTGTTGTAGTTTTTGCTCCCCATGTGTTCCTTGTGACCCAGTTTCTCCCCTGTCTGATTGTATTAATTTGCTCCAGGTGTGTCTCCTTAGTTCTTTGATTGTCCCGTCTTTAAAAGCCCCAGTCCTTTCAGTTAGTGTTTGTCGGTCTTTGAATGTCTTCTAGTGTTCTATGTTCCCTATATGGATTAAAGACTCTCAGTTTGTGTATTCTCCGTGTCTCCTCGTTCCTGGCTCCAGCGTTCGTGACAATCATCTGACTGAAAAAAAAAAATAATAATAATAAAATGCTCCTGACTAAAATCAACTGTTTTGTGTGCATTGATAAATTGTCATACAATCAATTCGTTAAAAAATGTATGTATATTTCAAGTACACTTCCACTATTTGACTATTAAAGTAACCTTCAATTTGCCACATTTGTCAAATCCTTGGTTCATGCCAAGTGCTCTTTCCTCATTCG
This sequence comes from Spinibarbus caldwelli, assembly GCA_039654775.1. Lineage (NCBI taxonomy): Eukaryota > Metazoa > Chordata > Actinopteri > Cypriniformes > Cyprinidae > Spinibarbus > Spinibarbus caldwelli. The sequence goes on along the minus strand of CM077232.1, from coordinate 25,692,256 downwards.
TCGGTTCCCGACTCATAAGGAACTGGACATGTTCACAATACATTGTTATCAGTTTTTAATCTGGTTCGTTACAAATCAGACATGTTCGAAAATGAGTTGATGAGCGGTTAACCCAGATCGCTGCAAGTGAAACATCTATGAAAGAGTCTCTAGCTGTTGACTCGAAAACTACCTGCACCGATTCAGTCTGATTCATGAACAAGTATGATCGCTGCCTTTATGTTTAGCAATTCAAGCATGCAAAATTAGAGGGAGGTGAATGTGACTGCTCAGGAAACAAAGGGCCCGCAGCAGATGAGACCTGTTGTGGGTGCAATGTCAGCTGAAGGTGGAGCTGAAGTAGGACGTGATTCTGTGAACAAGCTGAACCTAAATTCACAGGTTTGATCATTCAAACTATCTGGCTAGGAGATAATAGTGGTGAATCAAAAGCTTCCTACTCTACAGCACTCTACCAGACAAATCATTTTTCTTTTTGGGTAAGAACATGCAGTAGCTGTGACATTTGTGCAAATTAGCAAATAAAGCATCTTTAATATGAACACAGGGCTAAGAATGATGAACTACTGTTGCCTTTTGTCCAAATATTCCTTCTATATAGTAAGCAAGAAACAGTATGAAATGAGTATGTCCAGATTCATAGTATTTATAAAGCAGCAGGCGACTGCTGCTGAGATTGTGAAATGCACATGTGATGTACACTTTACTATTCCATGAGGCCACAGCAGAGGATTTGTGATTGGCAGTGAAGCGACGCAACTGACGCTGTAGATCACATGAATATGGCAGATGTAGTACGTTTGCATTTCATTCATACTACATACAATGTACTTTTTTAACAGTAAGTGAGTTCCCTATGGAATGCTGCAGGGATGACATTTTTGTAGGCCAAAATCTGGAAACAAGTGGCTAAATGGGACTAAAGGCTGTCAGGGACATTAAACATCATCACAGCAAACAGCTGAACAAACTCATAGTCCACTTTTACAGCCTCGTTGTGGTTTATAATTGCACTCTGGCAAACTATTGTCAGGAAGATAGCCCATGTTTAGCTTTTTACTACTGACGAATGTATTTCAAACAGTTGTGTTTATTTGTGAAGATTATCATTATGAACAAAACGTGTAAGAATCATAAATTTTTGTTCTTCACAGCAGTGGTCGACCGATATTTTTTTTTTTGACAGCCGATGCCGATATCTTGTAAAGCAGGGTGGCCGCTGGCCGATATAAATCCGATATAATTTTATTTATTTTAATTAATATTTAAGAAATTTGAAATCATTTGAAAATGGATTAAAAAAGAAATGTTTAAAATAAACATACTTATACTTTAGATGACAAAGTATTTTTCACAAAAAAATACATTTTATAAATATAATTAAAAAGGATTAAACACTGTAACCAACAGGGCACTCAGTATTCTGGGAAGTTTGTGTGCATTGGGAATCATATTTTTTTCAAATAAAGCCAAAGTAACACTCATTTTACATACAGCACACAGTGAAAATGATTTCACTGTATTAGACAGAACTGAATGACGACAGCGAACTAGAGGGATCTTTTTGGACTGGGTAGAAAGTTCTTCGTTATAAAAAAGCTTCATTCTACTTTGAACTCGACTGAAATTTTCATTGTATGTCTCCTTTAAACATCACCAGCAATACCTAAATGAAACAGCCAATCTGAACACTAATGCAATTGCTTAGTATTCATTTGTGCCCTTCGATTTGATTTTCTTAGCCACTTTTTCTTTATGAACGCTCTCACGCTGATATTACAGTCATGCAGTATGCTGGTGCCCTTCTGTTTTCCTCGTTCTGCTTTTCAGCACTAAACAAGAAATGTCATTTCTTCGTTTTTTTCTCCACTCAATTGCCTCTAACATGCCCTGGGGGAGATGGGCTAAGGCATACTCATACATCAGAACTAAATATGCCCCATAAATAAACCCCTGAGTCACAATGTCAGTGATTCTACTGTTGCTGCACTTTAAATACGCACAGTTTTCCTGTCTGAGAATGACATGTAGCATGAGGACGCTGACAGCTCAATTACAATAACTCAAGCCGCATGTTTCGGTATGATTACACCATTCACCGCATCCTAAATCAAGCAATAATTATTAAAGCGTGCTAACAGCATGACAGAAGAGAACAATTATCCCTCTCAAAACAGGAGGCAGTATTTGGAAGGAATCGCTTTTACAGCAAAAGTACACATGATTGCACACTTAAGTCAAACAACAAACACAGTGTCTCAGATGTACAATTGGATCTGAAGATTACTCCCAGTCAGTTATCAGCAATCAAGCAGTAATGATTTGCTATTTAGTATATATTGTCTTACTTTCTTGTATGTACTGTATATATCCAATCGAGCCTTTGAGATTTGCTATTTAGTACAGTATATATCACTATATGCATGGCTTGAGATGAAGGCACATGGGAGAAGGCTGAATATGTCATCTATCTCTGCCAGACAGATCTACCTGTAAAAAATGATCAATACTTTAACAGACAAGGGATTTCCATCTCCATTCAGCATATTGTTGGTCAGCCAATAGACAGAGGTTATATCCCAGCAGCCACTGTCAGTGCTGTCTCCTGTCATTTGTCATCATTTGTTCTTGTTTGTGCTTGCTTGTTCAGATCGACCTAATTTAAAGACTTACATGCATGGATCGACCCCTGAAATCTCACTGAAGATATGCAGTTAGCCCCACTAGCCCATGTGTAGGGTGGAGTATGCAAGGCTATATGTGTTTGAGCAGGTATTAGCAAACCAATTATCTTTATTCCATGTTTAGGAAACACAAAAACATACAGGTGAGACCTGAATGATTCTCTCAAACAAAAGGATCACTGCGAAAGCTCTTTCATAACTGTGTAACTAAGTATTTGCTGCATCATCATAGCTACAAAATAGGGAAAAGTACAGTATTGGACAAACTAGCGCATCAAACAACTGTGTCTGGACTTTAAAGACCCCTTCAATATTTGTGTTTGCTTATAAGCTAAAGCTAATTTTGAATGTGGTTTAACATCTAGCATGCAAATTAGCATCTTTGCTTGTCACATCTAGCTAAAATAGACTTAGCATCAAGCCTCAAAACACTTTTTCTACAACTTTTTCTCCAATTTGCAAAAGAAACATCACAAACTTGCATAGCACAAGGGGCTCTGATCAATATTAGCCAAAAAGCATGCAAGAACACATAAGATATTTTCACAATTACGTACAATACTGTTTATATGCTACGGTCACACCATGATGTAATTACCATACACTGAAAAAAATGATTCATTGAATTTACTAAATTTTTTAAGGTAAGTGGTTGCAATCAATTTATTTTAGCTACATTTAAATAAACAAATTTAGTTGACTAACTTTCAACTAAATTAATTTATTTAAATGTAGCTAAAATACATTTTTTTTCAGTGTAATTACTAGATGACAACATGAGACATTCTTCTCAGAGCTGTTCATGTCCTCAGAATTATGCATTTCTATAAACAACAAAATTAATTTGTGTAATTTATGTAATAAGTATACAAAACCACAATACAAAAATTAATGATTGTTATGAAAATGCTTCATTAAAAAAAAAAGTTTATTTAGCAGGATATTAGGCATTCAGCTCTGTGCTAGCTACAATAAACATGTACTGTAGGTCTTTCATGTCTTTTCAGATTTCTTTTCAGAATTATTATAGAAATTATTAAATATAATAGTACAAAAAAACTGATCAATTACATTTTACTGTTGAAGCTGCTGCCATTTTGACTGTCTCCACATGAAACACATGATGTTTCAGCAGTCTGGTGGAACATGTCAGGCATGCCAGAAAATTCTGAGTTTACAAGTTATAATTAAGAGTTCTAGGAAGTTACCAATCCAGAATATTATGATTATGATAATTCCAACATACACCTTTAGCACTGATGCAGTATACAGTATGTACAGTACACTGTTCACACTATGTGTAGCATGTGCAGAGCATGCGTACAATACCTGGATGGCAAAAATGCCAAATACACCAGAGCTTCTTGCATGAAACACATTGTCCCACAATGCAATGCACCCAACTTGACCTTTCAATTCCAATATGATGGATGAATTGGATGTAATATCAGATGTTATCCTTTTCTTGACTCAATTTTTGATTTTGAACGGCAAATGTTATTTTATTTTATTTTTTTACACAAAAATAAAATATTATATATATATATATATATATATATATATATATATATATATATATATATATATATATATATATATATAAAGAGATCTGACATGCAATGTGATGACATCATGTGACAACAATGTAGCTATTGTTATTTGAATATAATGCCTACTGTTTCACGTACTATTTATATAAAAATGGATTATACAGTGTACAATGCACAATATTCAGTAAGTATTTCAGTCCAAACATTATACTTCATAAATCCACTGGAGACACCTTTGGCAAACTGTTTTCAATACAATATGATTTGGGACACACTAGTCCTATAATCTTACATACTACATATATACAAATATATCCAATATAGTATAACATATAAGGTAGTATGAAAATTATACAAAGGCCTCTGGCATTTTCCTTAGCTACAAGGTCAAAGTTGAAGACTGAAGGTTAAGTAAAACATGGCAAGTTAGCCCTTTTAAATTATTAATGTAAATACATGAGGGAGAAACAGCAAAGTCAGGCATGACGAGTTGACCATGGAGCCATACCTTGTCTACTATGTGTCTAATCAACGAGTGCCTGTCAATTATTATTAATTTGTATACCACATGAGGCTGATTCAGCACAAGACACCCTATATAAAATCCCACAGCGTCACTCAACCTCAATACGTCTCTATGTACTGTAGCTTTCCTCACCCTGCACCCCACTGGGCTGTTCAAATAGCCAGGAAGCTTCCTGTTTCTGAAAGACATCAATGCATTTCTTTTTGGCCTTTTCATGAATGGTCACAGACCATGGGTCACGTTCACAGAGACCCCCCCCTCCCTCCTTCCCTCCCACGCTCCCCCCCAGGGGGCATAAAGACTAAACATGATCGATATATCTGCAGCTCTGGGCTCGCTGGCCAAGAGGACGATTCAATTGAGAGCAAACCTCCCAGCTGTTACAGGGGAGGAGAGAGCAGAAAGTTATTGAGATAAAAAAATAAACAGTATGTGTGCGAATGTCAGAATGACAGAGAGAGAGTGCGAGAGAGAGAGAGAGAGCGCTGATGTAGTGATGTACAGGTAAGCGTACACTGGGCTGGTGCATTGCAGGTGAGACTGAGCTCTGCAGTGTTTTTGCAGATGACCCTTCTGAACAAACACACACTCACAAGGACATACACACATATACAGATGCACTAGGACACATACACACAGACAAGGACACTCACATGCACACATTCTTAATTTTTTTTTTTTAAATTCTCACTTTCCATTTGACAGTCACATTGTTTATTTCTATTAGTCTTTATACACATTTCTTGTCATGAAACAGGCTAATTAGGTTCTATCTCAATCTTATATAATTACATCATCTTTCACATGGCACAGCTGATTGGTAACTTTTCGCATCAGCAGCCAATGAGCTCACTGCTCAACATTCAAATACTCGGCTAGTGCTTGCTCTAGCAGTTGCAGTGCACTTTAGAAACCCTCCACCTTCCCCAGCTCCACCTGTATAGATCTGCTATTATACACGGGGTTATTTCATATATGATATATGTGCAGCAGCAATATTCCTTACATGCTCACAGCAATATGTCTGTGGATGTATTGGCAGTAGCAAGTACTTGCTCTGCTGCAGCAGTGTAGCAGATCTATTCTGCCAAGACCAAACACATTAACATTGTCATGTATATTACCATGCTAAACTCTCAGATCATTGTCATGATAGAAATGTCTATATTGTGTGATCTGGCCTCCTGGTCTGAGGTAGTTTAACATGGTTTAGCTGCCCAGAGGAAAATTTTATTGCTCAGATATTGCTCTTTCACAACTTGGGAGACTTAGTTTTATCAGTGTCACTAATTCTTGTTCTAAAATTCTTTGGTGAAAAATTACAACTGTTGATATGAAGTAAGAGTGTAGAGCTACTGTATAAAACGTCTCGGTTACGTATGTAACCCTCGTTCCCTGAAGGAGGGAACGGAGACGTCACGTCGGATGACCGACGAAATTGGGATCTCGCCAGAGAGACCAATCCACTTCGAGTGTAACTAAACGAGCCAATGGACATTGGCATGCGATTATTGCATCCAGCTGCCGCTGATCACAGCGTGAGCATAAGAGGCAGCTTGATGCACCGCATCAATTATGTTTTCGCTGAGGAGCCGAGCCGGCGACCCGGCAGCTCAGCGGTGGTACAGCGACTGTGGCGACGGGACGTGACGTCTCCGTTCCCTCCTTCAGGGAACGAGGGTTACATACGTAACCGAGACGTTCCCCTTTCAGTCGGTCACTCCGAGTCACGTCGGATGACCGACGAAATTGGGATCCCTACCAAAGCGCCACAGGAGCTGCCCCTTCCAGTGCCCTGTGTAGGGCTCCTGACCCTTCCTATAAGGCAGACAATAGGACCGGGCTCTACACAGAGAAGGTCAACTACTGGTGTTCCTTGAGCAACCCAAACAGTAGGACTAGGATAACACTGGGAAGCGTGCCCTTCCACTTGGAAGAGGCACACTGCGGAGTCACCTCCTCCCAGAGGGGGTTAAGTGACATTCAAACATGTGAAGTAACCCCGAAGGGCCCTATTGCACATGGAAGTCTCTGAGATGGCTCAGGCTGCATCTTTAGAGATGGCAGAACGTGGTCCGCCAGGGGAAACATGGCTCTAATAAGAATACCGTGGAATACACATATGGGATCCCGACAGGGTCTCTCATATGGGCACTAGCCTCGCACCAGATTTCAAGAATTCATTGGCTGAAGGCCTGGCGCCGGACGCCCCGCCGCGTCCGGACGCCGGAGTGCTGGAGGACTCAACAGGGTTTGCCTGGTTAAGGAACTCTCTGGAGAATTAGGCGTAAGGACGCCGCAAGCCGACTCTGAGCCGGCCCTCTCAGTGCCACTACCCGTTTGAGGTGAGAACACAGGAGGAAACCGGTTCGACACGTAGGCTATAAAACCTAGCGAACGTGTTGGGAGTCGCCCACCCCGCAGCTCTACAGATGTCTGCTAGCGAGGCACCACGAGCCAGCGCCCAGGACGATGCGACACCCCTAGTGGAGTGAGCACGCAACCTGAGCGGGCAGGGCACACCTTGTGCTTCGTAGGCCAAGGTGATGGCATCCACTATCCAGTGGGCCATCCTCTGCTTGGAGACAGCCTTCCCCTTCTGCTGTCCTCCGTAACAGACAAAGAGCTGTTCTGAGGTCCTGAAGCTCTGAGTTCTATCCACGTACTGACGCAGTGCGCGTACAGGACAGAGCAAAGCTAGGGCTGGGTCTGCCTCCTCCAGGGGCAGCGCTTGCAGGCTCACTACCTGGTCCCTGAAGGGCGTGGTAGGAACCTTGGGCACATAGCCGGGCCGGGGCCTCAGTGTTGCACTGGAGTCAGCCGGCCCAAACTCAAGGCACGACTCGTCGACCGAAAATGCCTGCAGGTCCCCCACCCTCTTGATTGAGGCTAATGCAGTCAGGAGTAGGGTTTTCATAGAAAGAAACTTCAACTCGACTGACTGCAATGGCTCAAAGGGGGCAGTTTGTAGGGCTCTTAGCACCAAAGCCAAATCCCAAGAGGGAAGGGAGGGAGGCCTCGGAGGATTTAACCTCCTGGCCCCCCTAAGAAACCTGACGACCAGATCGTGCTTCCCCACCGACCTCCCCTCTATGGGGTCGTGGTGGGCAGAAATAGCAGCAACATATACCTTAAGGGTGGAGGGGGACAGCCTACGCTCCAACCCTTGTTGCAAAAAGGAAAGCACGGCTCTGATCGAACATCTCCGGGGGTCCTCCTGGTAAGAGGAACACCATTCGACGAACAGGTTCCACTTCAGCGCATAGGCCCGTCTTGTGGACGGTGCTCGTGCTGAAGCGATAGTGAGCGCTACCTCCTGGGGCAGGTCACCTAGAACCTCCGCGTCCCGTCCAGGGACCACACATGAAGTTTCCACAAGTCTGGACGCGGGTACCAGAGGGTGCCCCGTCTCTGAGAAAGCAGATCCTTCCTCAGAGGAATCGGCCAGGGAGGGGCTGTCGCGAGGAGCATGAGTTCCGGGAACCAGGTCCTGTTGGGCCAATATGGAGCCACTAACAGGACTGCTCCTCGTCCTCCCTGATCTTGCACAATGTCTGTGCTAGCAGGCTCACTGGGGGAAACGCATACTTGCGCAAGCCCTGGGGCCAGCTGTGTGCCAGTGCATCCGTGCCGAGCGTTGCCTCGGACAGGGAGTAGAACCACTGGCAGTGGGTGGTTTCTGGAGATGCAAACAGGTCTACCTGAGCAACTCCGAACCGACTCCAAATCAGCTGGACCGCCTGGGGATGGAGTCTCCACTCCCCAGGAAGTGCCGCTCGAGACAGCTCGTCGGCCGCCTGATTGAACACTCCTGGGATGTGGATGGCACGAAGGGACCTCAGATGCTTCTGACTCCAGAGGAGGAGGTGGCGGGCGAGTTGCGACATGCGACGGGAGCGCAAACCGCCTTGCCGGTTGATATAGGCAACGGTCGCAGTGTTGTCCGTATGGACCAGAACGTCCCTGCCCCGAAGGCGCCCTCTGAGGCGGCACAGGGCAAGGCGTACTGCCAGCAACTCGAGGCAATTGATATGCCAACGCAGAAGGGGGCCCGTCCAAACCCCTGATACTGCGTGCCCGTTGTACGTGGCACCCCAGCCGGTGGCCGAGGCATCCGTGAATACCACAGCATGCCTGGATACCTGCTCCAGGGGCACTCCTGCCCGAAGGAACGAAGGATCTGACCACGGGCTGAAGGTCTTGCAGCAGGCCGGTGTAATCTGAACCCGGTGAGTACCGCGTTTCCACGCCCACCTCGGGATTCGACCATGGAGCCAGTGCTGAAGCGGTCTCATATGGAGCAGACCGAGCGGAACTATGGCCGCAGCTGCAGCCATATGCCCCAGGAGCCTCTGAAAGAGTTTCAGTGGGACCGCTGTCCTGCCTGATAAAGTCTTGAGGCAGTTCAGCACCGACTGAGCACGTTCCTGGGTGAGGCGTGCTGTCTGGTTGACCGAATCCAACGCCATGCCGAGAAAAGAGATCCTCTGCACTGGCACGAGTTGCTCTTTTCCCAATTGACCCGAAGGCCCAACTGGCTGAGGTGCCTGAGCACCAGGTCCCTGTGTGCGCACAACAGCTCTCGAGACTGTGCAAGTATGAGCCAGTCGTAGAGGTAGTTGAGAATGCGCACACCCCGTTCTCTCAGGGGAACAAGGGGCCGCCTCTGCGACTTTGGTGAAGACACGAGGCGAAAAGGGACAGCCGGAAGGGCAGGACCTTGTACTGATATGCCCGACCGTCGAACGCGAATCGCAGGAATGGCCTGTGTCGCGGGAGAATCGAAACAGGAAAGTACGCGTCCTTCAGGTCGATTGCTGCAAACCAATCTAGGGGACGGACGCATCCAAAAATGCGTTTCTGCGTCAACATCTTGAACGGCATCTTGTGAAGTGCACGGTTCAAAACTCGCAGATCCAAGATCGGTCGTAACCCACCACTTTTCTTGGGCACAATGAAGTAAGGGCTGTAAAACCCCGACCTCATATCGGCTGGAGGGACCGGCTCTATTGCATCCTTCGCCAGTGGGACTGCAATCTCCGCGAGCAAGACAGGGGCATCGACGGCTTTGACTGAAGTGAACCGGATGCCCCTGAACTTGGGGGGGACGCCGGGCGAACTGAATCGCATAGCCGAGTCTGATGGTCCGCAGGAGCCACCGGGACGGGCTGGGGAGCGCTAACCAGGCTCCGAGAGACCGCACCAGCGGGGCCAACGGGCCCACCGACATGCCCGCGGTGGGGCAGCGAGGTGGAACACAGGGACCGGCCCCAGGGCCTGTGACGGCCTGGCCTGTGACGGCAGGGGGCGGGGTCTGGGTGTGTAGTGTAGCACTCACCTGATTTCTCCTCGCGTGGGAGGAGACACAGGAACCCGGCTTGAGGCTTGTGACAGCCCGGCGTTTGACGACTTGAAGCGGGGACTGGAGTGCTACTGCCCTTACCTGGTTCCACGAATGGGCAGGAGGGGTGCTCTTGGGCAACCACCCGCTGCCTGCTGGACGAGAGAGGAGGAGGGAAGTGATCCTGTGATGCACGGATCACCACTCTCCTCCTCTTGAGACCCGGAGATTGAGGAGACCGCTCTTTACTGATGTTTTGGGTACCGCTGGCTGCTGGGCCAGCGGCGGAACAAAATGAACAAAAGATATTCCACCCGGCCCTCCTCCGGGGGAGGGAGTGGTGCAGTCACCATCTCCCGATGAGCAGTCTCCTCCATCTCTGGGTCGACCGTCCCAGGGCCTCTTGCACTTGCGCTTGCCGCCAGGTTTGGCGGGGGCCTGGACGGGCTGGGCGTCCTGCCTGCGACCGGCTCCACGACGCTGCCTGGTGAAGGCTGCTGCGGCTGCGCGGGAGCGGGGGCGGCCGCAGGGGGGCGCCCACGGCGACGAGCAGGCTGAGTGGCTGCAGCCGGAGTGGAAGCAGCAGGTTTCCTCCGGCGCATGATGTGTTTGCCTCAGTCTGCTTCTGGGCTGCCGAGAACTGCTGGGCAAAGCTCTCGACAGCGTCGCCGAAAGGGCCGGTCTGTGACACGGGAGCATTCAGGAACTGTACCTTCTCCTGCTCCTTCATGTCAGCGAGACACAGCCAGAGATGGCGCTCCTGGACATCGCACAACCCAGAGACTGTGCGGTCACCTTCGTCACTCGTAGCGCGAGGTCCGTCGCAGCACGCAGCTCATGTAGAACCGCCAGGTCGTGACCACCCTCGTGCAGGTCTTTCAGTGCTTTGGCCTGGTGGACCTGCAGCAACGCCATAGCGTGGAGGGCGGAAGCCGCCTCCCCACAGGCTCTATAAGCACTGCCAGTTAGACCTGACGAATACTTAGAGGCCCGTGAGGGGAGACACGGATCACCCCGCAGGGTGGAAGCGGCTGTTGGGGACAGTTGCATGGCCACAGACCGTTCCACCGAGGGGATGCCCGCATACCCCAAAGCGGCTCCACCATCGAGGGTGGTGAGAGCGGAAGAACTACAAGATGTGTTTCGGGCAGTGAAAGGTGCCCTCCACAATCTTGTCAGCTCCTCATGCACTTCCGGAAAGAATGGCACCGGAGGGGGGCGCTGAGAACCAGCGCCACCCCCACCGAGGAACCACTCGCCCAGCCTCGAAGGATCGGGACACGGTGGCTTTTTAGGATTCCACACGAGCCCGACCTTCTCGGCGGCCCGGGAAAGCATAGCCGTCATCTCTGGGTCTGGCACGGACAACGCTACCACACCCGAAGGGGGCAACGCAGCCGGGTCGTCATCCCCGGAGAGAGAGGGCCCGCCCTCCGATGCAGTGATCGACATCTGGTCGTCAGAGGGGGCACCGAAGGAAACGCGTGGCCAGCGCGCTCCTTCGGCAGCTCCACCGGCTGCGGAGTGCTTGAGGGGTGAGGAGCTCCACTTGGGGAAGCCATCACCGTAATCCTCAAATCACCTCTAACTCCACCGGATCCAGTGTGCACGCCGGATCACGGCAGGCAGAGGGACTCTGCCATGTTTGACATAGCAGAGTCGCACTCCGAGATGGTCATGTCCCCGCAAGAAGAACATGAACCATCCACGAAAGCCACCTCAGCGTGCTGAATGCCCAGACACGTGAGGAAGCGATCGTGACCGTCCTGAGGCGCCAGGAAACGACCACACCCAGAAACGCACGGGTGAAAAGACATCTTTAAAAAGACGCGATCACCCGTGTTGCTCTTTTAGAGAAATTGCTCTTTCAGAGAAATGCTCTTTTAGTGCTGAAGCACGCAGGGGAGCTGGCCACCGCACACTCCTAGTGTGGCTGTCAGCAGGAAGACGATCTTTCTCTCCCGGACACCGTGACCACCGCGCCGTAACGCCCGCACTCGCTCGCAGAACACTCTCTTGGAAGGGAGAGCAGTAGCTTTAACCACTACCGCTCGGCTCCGAAGCGAAAGGATAATTGATGCGGTGCATCAAGCTGCCTCTTATGCTCACGCTGTGATCAGCGGCAGCTGGATGCAATAATCGCATGCCAATGTCCATTGGCTCGTTTAGTTACACTCGAAGTGGATTGGTCTCTCTGGCGAGATCCCAATTTCGTCGGTCATCCGACGTGACTCGGAGTGACCGACTGAAAGGGGAACAAAAGATAAATATGGTTTTGGTAGAATTTATTGAGAAATATTGAGTTCATTTTGACTTCTGATTCAGACAAATAAGATATGGTTTATCTGTCCTGAAATTCTAGAAGAAACATGCAAGTTTGTAGTATTTTTCCCAACTTAACTTAATTAAGATGAAGTACTGCAATTAGGCTACTAAAACTAAATAAATAAATAAATAAAAGCACATAATCAAATTACTAAAACTTAAATTCATAACAAAAACTGAATATGTAAAAATAAATGCTAATTAAATACTAATTAAATTTCCATCTGAAAAATTATCTTTTGATTTCTGATGTTGTACCAGTGTTCTGTAAAATCTTTTCCCACAAACATACAGAGACACTGCCAATTTAAAAGCCTTGCTCAAATCTAAACCAATTAGATTGCAGTATTCAATTCCTAAATAGATTACGCTGCAGTCTTAATTTCCTAAATCAATCAAAGCCTTCACTATCAGCCAATCACATTCTCTCTGTCATTTCTGACCACAAATTCACCTTATCACAATTCAATTTCAACAAAACCACAAAGTCCAAAATTACAGCATTTTGTCAGCTTGAGATCTCACCCAGAACAGGCATTTTATGGTGGCTATAATCACAGGTTCATTTCCCAGAGGGTTTATAATTTATTCATGTTGATCATTATTTTGGTTTTGCTGAAATTAAGAGAATAAAAAAATTATGCAGCTTCAGTATTGATAAAAGCTATACATCAGGCCAGCTGCAGCTCCATTGCTGGTTCTTTAGTTGATATTAAGACTGTATCAGGCACTGTAAATATTTGATGGTGTGGAGGTACAGAAAGGGAGAGTGGGTGTGAAATAAATCTGTTTTCTTCCCCTCTTACTTTCTACCTCTCTTTGTCTTCCTACACTTTCTTGAGGCTTTTTTCTTCCTACACTTTCTTCTTGGTTTCATCCCAGTATTTAAATTCCTCATCGTCTTTTACTCAGAGCAAGCAGAATACAGCAGTAGTCTGTTTGTGTTTGCGCTGTGTGTAGTTCGGCGGGCCATAAAGCATTCTGATGTATGATACATCACACCTTTCATTATCAGAGCACAAAGTCTGATCCCGGCTTTCAACCTATTCATTACCAAACTAACTGATCCTTGTCTAAAACAAGCCGCCATCTGATCTGTGCACCAGCATGCTCATTTCACACCCACCATCACAAACCCACTAAAAAAACAAAACAACGAAAACCTGTCAAGAATGCAGGGGGATCGTCGCAATGTTTGGTGTTCGCTCCCGGCGAGAGGGTCATTTCAGGCTTTCAGAGTTGTACATAAGAGAGTGACTCAGACCATTAATGGACCGTGGACACGCGGCTTTGATAGGGGTCATTACGGAGTAACGCCGGTAAGTGGCCGTTAGAAGAGAAGGACAACTGTGAAAGGTGCATATGAGAGGATTGTGTTCGGTCATGATGATGGGAGAGAAGATTTGGCTGGTTTATTAAAAGGACAAGCAACCCTGTTTGACTGCCATAATTATCAGGTCATTTCCAGCCGAGGTTCAGTCTCTTGTTTTAATGTCAGAAACAAAACCTCCCACCAGATGCCCGCAGCCTGTTATCAACCATCAGACAGTCATTTTCGGCAAGCTCTGATCTGATTAAACAAAACTAGTAAGGGCACACAGGATTTATAATACATATAAACCCTAAAACAGCAGGTAAAACCAAAACAAACCCTTACTGGATGCATTACGTCAATCAGAAGGGGTCTTCCTGTCTAAGTGGACCAAAATAAACTGCAAAGTGAAATCTCAAAATGAAATCAACCAAGAAAGTTAATTTGTGAAATCAAAATGGAAATCAACATGAATTGTTGATTTCACGTTAATGATGTCGCTGACCAGTTTAGTCTGCTCACACAGAGCTGCGCATCCGTGTTTGTCATACCTCACATATTTCATCTCCTATAAAAAGGAGAAGATAGAATAATCAATACTAATAAATCACGCTGCATGTAAGAGTAGATACAGGAATGAATGAATGCACATAAGTAATCAAAAATAGCATGCCGTCAGTCAATGGGGTCAGTCAATGGGGATTAAGGGATCACAAGGGCTACGTCACAAAACCTAGTGAGATGACTAGCTGTCAACAGTGATAGTGTTCTAACCTGTTTCATAAGTCACTGTTCTGACAGTTCACTAAAAAACTACTACGGTATGTTCCAGTTAGACTCTATCTATTTAGCTAGCGGTGAATCTGGTTGCCATAAGAATAACTTCACATGAATCCTGAGGCTCTCTGACATATGTTTGTGTCTAGATGGGTCATCAACTGTTCCTGGAACTTGTGAGTCTAAATAAACAGTATAAAAATATTGCAGGAGCAATGTAATGTTGAGTTTATACTACTTAGGTTATCTCGCTAGCTAATATGATGTGAACCCAAAACACTGAAACATATTTTGTCTAATGTCAATTAAATATACTGCATCCTTTAGAACTCTTGTCATTCCCATCATTATTCATTGTTTCAGGGTATATGGATTCTTCCCGCAAAAAAAAAAAAAAAAAAAGACAAAAAAAGAAAAAAAAAAGAAGTTTCAGTTTAGAGTTTGCTAGCTAGACTAACTATTTAGCTAACAATGTATCTGGTCACAACAAAACAAAACAAAACAAAACATTCCAGTTTAGAGTCTTCTACCTAGACTAGCTATTTAGCTAACAATGTATCTAGTTGCAACAACAAAACAAAATGTTCCAGTTTAGAGTCTGCTAGCTAGACTAGCTATTTAGCTAACAATGTATCTGATAGTGATGTGACGTTCGACAACGAGGCTTCGAAGCTTGTATCAAAAAAACGAAACATTTCACACTGAAGCACTGTATCGGAGCTTGATTCGTTTTGCCAAAAGCACGTGATCTATGACGTTCGAAGCTTCATTCACCTGAAAACCACGTGACTGCTTCAGTATCAGGTTCAAAAAAAGCGAACCTCAGCGCCGTTTCCTTTACATTACATTACATTATAATGTGTTAGCATTGTTTTCTTTTTATCCTAATTTATATATTAAGATCAAATGAACTTTGTCCATGAAATAACAGTCTAAGGACTGAGGCAGAGTTAACATTGACAGAACACAGATTTAATTCATGAATTTATGTTTGATTTATTTTAATTATTTTAGTGGCAGTACACCGACACAAATGAATGACTTTGACAATGGCCATTATGTTTATACAATAAATTAAAACAAGGAATCAGTAGTAGAACCAGATGTGAAACCAGCAGCTGTAATGAATCACAGCACTTTGGAAGGTGTTATTCATTTTTATGACCACAAGATGGTCACAGCATGAACCGTTTTAAAAAGCTTTGAGTAATGAACCTTTTTCCGATACAATTGGGTTGAAAGCCTCATTGGTTCAGAACGCTTCACTTCGCCATCACTAGTATCTGGTTGCAAATAAATAAATAAATAAAATAAAATAAAATAAACGTTCCAGTTTAGAGTTTGCTAACTAGACTAGCTATCTAGCTAACAACGTATCTGGTTGCAACAAAACAAAACAAAAAATGTTCCAGTTTCCAGTTTGCTAGCTAGACTAGCTATTTAGCTAACAATGTATCTGGTTGCAACAAAATAAAACAAAATGTTCCAGTTTAGAGTCTGCTAGCTAGACTAGCTATTTAGCTAACAATGTATCTGTCAGGATTGTCTTGTGTGTCTTGTGTTTCCCTTCCTCTTGTATGCCCATATTTGGTTAGTTTCCTGTTCCTGGGATTATTAGTTAATTATGTTCCAGTTGTGTGTGTTTATTTATCTATTTACGTCGTGTACTTATAGTGTGTCCTGCCCTGTGTTTCGGGTCGAGTATTAAACGTCATCTCTGTCTGTCGCGTGTGTGTTTCCAGCCTGTGATGTACTTCCCTGTTTGATTTCATTAAAGACTTTAGTTGGATTTTTCACGTCTCTCCGTTCCTGGTCTCCGTCTCCCCGTGAGAATCATGATAGAATACTCGACCTAAACAGAAGTAAGCGGCGCTCCCTTTTCCCATGTTTTGTTTGCGTTTTTGAAGAGTTTTTTGTTTTGTTTGGTTTTGTCTCCCGCCGTGATGGCAAGTCCGCCGTTCACCCGAGGCCGCCGCCATCTGCGGCTGGTACCCGCCAGCTGGACGGACTTCAGCCTGGTTCGGCTGCCAAGCCCGCCGCCGTTCGCGGTTTATTCAAGGCCGCCGCCCGCGGCGAAGTCAAGGCCGCTGTTTGCGGCTCGCTCAAGGCCGCCGCCCGCGGCGAAGTCATGCACGGCGCCGTCCATGGCTCACGCAAGCCTGCCGGCCGCTGCTCCCTCGGCACTCCTGGACATGGAGCTGCCCCCGGGGTTCGCAGCTCCACTCCTCTCTCCAGTGCCGGCGCCTCGAACGCGCCCTCCAGTGCCCGCACCTCGAACCCGCCTGCCAGAGCACCCTCCAGTACCCGCACCTCGAACGTGCCTGCCAGAGCGCCCTCCAGTGCCCGCTCCTCAAAAGCACCTGCCAGAGCGCCCTCCAGTGCCTGTCCCAAGTCAGGTCATGTCCCCTGTAGTCTTGTCCAGTCCTCCGGAACCCATTCAAGTCGGTCTTGTCGGTCATGTCGTGTCTGTGGGGGTTTCGCTGGAGCAAGAAGCTTCGCCATGGCCTCCTGAGCTCCTTGCACTGCCATGGCCTCCTGAGCTCCTTGCACTGCCATGGCCTCCTGAGCTCCTTGCACTGCCATGGCCTCCTGAGCTCCCTGCACCGTCATGGCCTCCTGAGCTCCCTGACCCGTCATGGCCTCCTGAACTCCCTGACACGCTATGGGCGCCACCCTGGAGGCCGTCTGTCTTGTCTTTGTGTTCTTGTTCCTGAAGGCCTCCAGAGCGCACACCCCCTCCCCATTGGATGGTATATGGCGCGAGGACGCGCCTTCAGATGGTGGGCGTAATGTCAGGATTGTCTTGAGTGTCTTGTTTCCCTTCCTCTTGTATGCCCATATTTGGTTAATTTCCTGTTCCTGGGATTATTAGTTAATTATGTTCCAGTTGTGTGTTTATCTAGTTACGTCATGTACTTATAGTGTGTCCTGCCCTGTGTTTCGGGTCGAGTATTAAACGTCATCTCTGTCTGTCGCGTGTGTGTTTCCAGCCTGTGATGTACTTCCCTGTTTGATTTCATTAAAGACTTTAGTTGGATTATTCACGTCTCCCCGTTCCTGGTCTCCGTCTCCCCGTGAGAATCATGACAGTATCTGGTTGCAACAAAACAAAAAAAAAAAACGTTCCAGTTTACAGTTTGCTTGTTAGATTAGCTATCTAGCTAACAATGTATCTGGTTAAAACAAAACAAAACAAAAAACGTTCCAGTTTACAGTTTGCTTGCTAGACTAGATAACTAGCTAACAATGTATCTGGTTGCAACAAAACATTTCAGTTTAGAGTCTGCTAGCTAGACTAGCTATCTAGCTAACAATGTATCTGGTTGCAACAAAACAAAACAAAAAAAATGTTCCAGTTTAGAGTCTGCTAGCTAGACTAGCTATCTAGCTAACAATGTATCTGGTTGCAACAAAACAAAACAAAAAAAATGTTCCAGTTTAGAGTCTGCTAGCTAGACTAGCTATTTAGCTAACAATGTATTTAGTTGCAACAAAGATGATTCTGAAATTAGCTTGTAGTTAAACCAATGATGCAATAGTGTAAGCACACACACACACACACACACAAAGATAACCTAAAAAAGTTAAAGAACCTCGTATCAATGATTTTAAGAGCTGAATAAAAAATCCTCATATATACCTCGGCTCAATTAATCAACTTGGACAGAACTTTGTCACTGAGCTTGTCACTTGCGGGATTGTCTTATTCATGCAGGATACATGCAAATTAGAACTTAGAAGGTATCAGGATAATTTGAGACAGCCTTTGCATTAGAAACATGCCCGAAAGCCGTCTAGGTAAGCAGCTTAGTAGGTTTAAAGCAGAAGGAACATGAGCAGCTGATGATGAGGTCATCACAGCGAGACACGCCTGAGCAGCAGCGGCTGCCGCAGTTCTAAGGTACTTACAGGTTATCAATAAGAGCGCTCATGTGATAGACCGACAGTCATTTGAAATGCACCCCATCCAAAGCTAAATCAACAGCGTAATCCTGCTCTGTGGGCAGGCATGTGTGTCTGCACGTGTTTGTGTGTAGTTAAGAAAGTAACTGTGTGGTTGCGCGTTAATGATCATTGAGAGACTTAATTGTCTGTGTAATCCTTTATGTTCTACATCATTGACACTTTGTTCTTTAAGGCTGCTGAGAGATTGTTGTAATGCTGTATTCTCTCTTCTTTCCTTAGCCTTTCTGACTTTTAAATGCCAGACCTTTTGCGAAAAAAGGTCATGTGCTGAAAAATGTTAAGCATATCATGTTTTATGATCACAAGAACCCGACGGATCTCTGTTAAATTAGTGTCCCCTTTTTGATGATGTCACTGGCTACCACAATGCAACTCTGTCTCGGAGTCAGAGAAAATCAAGGTCAAGCTTTTACAACTTGGCTGACAGAACCAAAGAACATCCAAACGGACTGTCAAGCAACTACATTAAAACAATCAAATACCTTGTAATTCCAAAAAGAGCTTTTTTTATGTTAATGGGATAGTTCACCCAAAAATGAAAATTCTGTCACCCTCATGTCGTTCCAAACCCGTAAGACCTTTGTTCATCTTCAGAACACAAATTAAGATATTTTTGATGAAATCCGAGAGCTTTCTGACCCTGCATAGACAGCAACACAACTGACATGTTCAAGGCCCAGAAAGGTAGAAAGGACATCATTAAAACAGTCCATGTGACATCAGTGGTTCAACCTTAATTTTATGAAGAACTGCACACACTATTTAACATTTTTAAATAGACCTAGCAAACTAAATTTGACCCATGATCACCATGCACCTACTTTTTATGGAAAAGACAAGCAAATGGGTGAGTTGTGCCACAGTCTTATACACAATTCTGACTTTTTCCTCATATTCTGAGTTTACATATCACTTTTTTTTTCACCACAGAATAAAAAGTTAATTTAAACTTTTTTTTTCTCGCAACTGTAAATTACCATCTCTACAGGTATATCTTACAATTCTGAGTTTATATCTCTAAAGTCAGAATGTGAGATAATTGTGAAAAAAAGGTCTTGATTCAAATTCGCAATTACCTTTTATTTAATTAATTTATTTATTTATTTACACTGCCATTCAAAATTTGGGATCAGTAAAATTTTGAATGTTTTTTTTTTAAGAAGTTTCTTATGCTCATCAAGGTTGTATCTATTTGATCAAAAATACAGAAAAAAAACCTGCAATTTTGTCAAATATTACTGCAATTTAAAATAACAGTTTTCTATTTTAATATACTTTAAAATACGTATTCCTGTGAAGCAAAGCTGAATTTTCATTATCATTACTCCAGTCTTCAGTGTCACACGACCCCTCAGAAATTATTCTAATATGCTGATTTATAATCAATCAATACTTTTATAGAAAATATTTCTATTTTGAATAAATGCTGTTCTTTTTAACTTTTTATTCATCAAAGAATCAAAGAAAAAAGTATCACAGTTTCCAAAAAATAATAAAAAATTAAGCAGCACAACAGTTTAAACACTGATAATAAAGGATCATGTGACACTTTTTTTTTTTTTAACCCACTGTCCCCACCCTATCAGACATGTAACCTATTTTTGGTTCACAGCACACCAGAATCACTGCTCTATGTTATATGGACAGATTTTGTGTTTATGTTCGTACATCTTCACACATTACATTATGCATGTAGCGCTGTATCTATAGCATAAGCAATTTTCACTGTTTCTATTAGTTCACACCTATCTGCCTATGTATGTGTGTGTTTATGAATTGATGCATGCAGATTACCCACTTGAGTGCTTACCACACATACGCGCAGTGTGTGTGTTTGTGTGCGCATACAGAAGATTTAAAGGGGGAGAGGGGGTGTGTGTGTAAGTGTGTGCGCACAACCTTCACCGTAACTCATTCATACTTTCTTGGTGAGTGACACATTGGGGCTGCCTGCGGTTGCTAAGCAGTCTCTCTCCAGTTCCACCTCAGCACCCTGCTGCGTTCTCTCCTGCTGAGCCCAGCTCACACACTCCCTGCTGCAGACCCCAACATGCCGCAAATCACCCAATAAATGTCTGCTTGACCCAATAAACGTCCATCATCTGTCCCCCGCACAAAAAACTACATTTCCCAAGCCGAGCTTTACTGAGATGCAATAGAGCTCAATGTCCTTCACAGAGGTCAGGAAGCCCTGCTGCAATGGACAAGGGATTCGACAGAGTCACGTGATGCATTCACATGACCCACAGCATCTTCTCTTTCATTATTAGGTAGAAATGGGGTAGACCGATGAAAATAATAGTCTAATAGGAAAATAAATTATTCAGAATATCTTCTATGTTTTACAGAAGAAAGTCAGTCAGAGCGACATGATCGTGAGTAAATCATTGCAGAATTTTCATTTTTGGGTGAACTTAAAATATTCTAAAAAATAAACAAATTAACCAGCTCAATACTATGTCATAGCTGTGCTAAAATACACAATATATAGTATAGTATATATTAGTATTGTATGTATTTAAGTCAAGTAAAGTGTTGTGTATAAAAATATCAATATTAGATAAAAACAAACAAAAATGTTGCCTTGGCAATTAACTGAAACAATAAGTTGAAGTAAAAACAAGCAAACAAACAGAAAAACAAACATAAAAAAACTACAACTGAAATAAAGAGAATTTTTTTTTTTTTTTTTTTTGTAATTGAGATAAAATAAACTAATTATAAAATGCAAAACTTCTTTAACTTTATTTCAGTTAGCTGTCCAGGCAACTTTATTAAGTTAATAAAATAAATAAAAAATAAATAAATAAAAAATGTAAAAAAAAATTACTAAAAGTACTAAAAAGTACTAAAATTACTAAAACTAAAGTAAATATAAATTATGCTAAAATGGTAAATACAGATGTAAAATAATAATTATTATTATTAATAATAATAATAATATATGACAAAACATAAAAAAATACTAAAAATTAAAATAGAAATGACAAGATCAAATATAAAAATAAAACCTAGTTCAAAATAATAAATACAGCATATAATTAACAGTAAAATAACATTGGTCAGGGAGTAGAAATATTTGAATAAAATGCTTATATATTTAATAATACTTTCATTAAAGTAATCGAGCAAAAAAAAAAAACACTAATAAAAATGAAAAAAGCACTTAAAATGATTAAAATCAAAACTTGTATTTATTATTTTTATATAATATATATATATATATATATATATATATATATATATATATATATATATATATATATATATATGTATATATATATATATATATATATATATATATATATATATATATACACACATATATATATATATACACACATATATATATATATATATATATATATATATATATATATATATATATATATATATACACATATATATATATATATATATATATATATATATATATATATGTGTATATATATATAAGTATATATATATATATATATATATATATATATATATATATATATATATATATATATATATATATAAACTAATAGTATGTATACTATTATACTGGTCAGGGAGTAAAAATATTTACAAATGCTTAATATATTATTAATATAGTAGTAACACTTCCATAAAATCATTCAGGTTCTCCAGACTGTGCTATATTGTGAATAAAGTCCCAGCTATGTGTTTTGCTTAACACCCTTTAGTAATACAAATCTAATACTATTATCTATATCCTTCCTTCAGCTCATTTATTTATTTATTTCTCATTGTGTGCAGTAAAACACTCATGAAAGGTGTTTTACAGTAACTGAGCGGGAAGACAGAGGAGAGCTCAGGTGGGAAGAGATGAATTAGCGCCATGGCCACCGACTATAAAAAGATCTTGAGTCATGATGTGTGAGGAACCTGTTTTAGCTAATTACAGCAGTCATGAAGACCTCTGTGCCTCTGTTTCCAGGCCTTCCATTGTGCAGTGCTGAACTCTGTTGTGTTATTATTCATCAGCAGTGCAAGAGCACACAGACTAGAAACCGATAAAGGCTGTGTTTTCAGATACAGTGGTTAGTTTATGTCCGAATCTAGCTCACAACATGTTCTCTCCCATCAATTCCTGTCCACTTTAAACTAGAAGTACTACAATCATTGCTGCAGAATTTAGTATCCACACTGTAAACTATGTACTGTAAAATTTTCTGCATTCGTGGAATACTTGCTTAAAAATTTATTTGACCTTGAGCCCTTCAAATAGTTACATTATAATGTATATAGACTGACATTTGCTAATGGCCAACAAATGGAAAAAGAACCAGCAGCATGCCTCATCTTTTCATATTCTGCCTGCTTCTGCGTTGCCATAACATCTCAAAACACTTATGAGCTATTCTAGAATAAGGACACATATAAAAGCTTTACATTGTCGAAAAGCCAAACAGCATTAGCTCAGTACACGATTCACACAGGAGGAGGCAGACACACTATGGTAACAATAACAGCTCACACGCAGAGGTGAGAAGCCAAAAACAAGAGCGCCAGACTCACCTGTGGCTCGTGTTATGATGTGTGTTATTGTGTGTGAGTATTGTGAGTGGCTGGTCTGCAGTTATACTAAAGTCCTTGATGAAGGACTACAGCCAACCTTTAGTTTCTTCAGCTTATATTTGAGATAAGTGAGCATAAGAGACTTTTCAGAACATTACAAATACTTAAAAAATAAAACAACAACAACAAAAAACCCACGATGAATGTACATATACAGTCAAACCAAAATTTATTCAGACACCTTCAACATTTCTCACATTCTCACAGTTTATTCGCTATAGTTTAGAAAATGTTAATAAAATATGACAAGAAGAAGAAGAGTTAAAATGTGTCAGAACAAATTCATCTTGATAATGTCAGATAAGTTTGATAGAAAGGTATATAACAAAACATGGTCAGGACAAAGTGTTAAATCAAATTTTTGGTCAGTTTTACTGGTAGTCCACTGTATAAAGAATGTTTGGGTATATGTCAGAGATTACTTTATTTTGCTCTCCTCACTTACATAAATGAACTATAGTGTCCTGCACCAACTAGTAAAAAAAAATATATCAAAAAATACATCTGGTGTCTGAATAATTTTTGGTTTGACTGCAAATGCGAAAAAGCCATTTCCATTGCAGTTTTGTGAAATATTCCTTTTTTCGAATTTCCTGAAAAACCACCTCATGAGAGCGCAAAAACTTTTTTTATGACATATGGGAGTTTTGCGAAATTGGCATGTTTCCATTGGGCGTATTTTCAATTCACAATTTCAGTTTGCGCAATTTGAATGGTAATGAAAACGCGGCTATTGACAATATTTCTTTCCCTACTATGGAAGTCTAAATTGTTTCAAAATTCTTCAAAATATCTTCTTTTGTGTTCAACATAAGAAAGAAACTTACAGGTTTAGAATGACATGAGGGTGAGTAAATGATGACAACTATGAACTATTCCTTTAACCCTAGAGCGTCCCTCGAGTAGGGTTTACGTTTAAGGTCCTTGGGGTCCGATAGACCCCAAACATTTACAGAGCAATCGCATAAGGAAATATACATTTTTTATATAACAAACTATATATCATTTTTTTTGTTTACTTCTCAACTATATGTTTATGCTGTGTTTTTGTGGATATTTGATAGTTTTTTTACCTATTTAGTGCACAATTACTGAACTATGTCATAAATTGGCTTATGAAAAATTGTTTTTTTATGAAAAAAAAAAAAAAAAACACTTAAATTATGACCTAAATTAAAAATAAATGGATTCTAGATATTGGCCCATATGTTAGGGATAGAATACTGCCATCTGCAGGTTAGAATAAAAACTTTAGGGATTACAGTTAAAGAAAGAAAGTGCAATGACCACATATATCCAGCAGAGGTCCATAGAGACTCATTCATTTTCAGTTCAGTTTCAAGTCATTTTTTTCTTCATGTTTCAGCTTCTCCTTGCAACTTTTTGATATATATTTTGTGAAAATATATTTTAAAATTCTAAAATATATTAAATTTTTTTGTGAAAAATATTTTTGTCAAAGGTTAGAATTTGTTGTTGTCGTCTGGTGTCTTCTGAATTGTCTGCTTTTGCAAATTATGTTACATAAATTTGCAGAAATGTCTCTCTCTCTCTCTCTCTCTCTCTCTCTCTCTCTCTCTCTCTCTCTCTGTGTGTGTGTGTGTGTTATGTCTACCCCTTCACATTGTTATGCATTTATGTTCTGTGCATTTTATTTGCCAAAATCTAAAAAATGCACTGGACACCTATGTGTGTGTGTGTGTGTGTGTGTGTGAGTGAACATGCTTGTTCCATGTTGCATTTGTGCTCTAGTACCAGTCTTTCATTTATGAGTGGAAATTTTCAGATTTATGCCAAATTTGTTGATTTTATATGCCAATTTCTATAAAAATGCACTCTACTGCAGTCATACACACGTGTGTGTTTGTGTGTGTGTGTGTGTGTGAGAGTGAACATGCTTGTTCCATGTTGCATTTGTGCTCTAGTACCAGTCCTTCATTTATGAGTGGAAATTTTCAGATTTATGCCAAATTTGTTGATTTTATATGCCAATTTCTATAAAAATGCACTCTACTGCAGTCATACACACGTGTGTGTTTGTGTGTGTGTGTGTGTGTGAGAGTGAACATGCTTGTTCCATGTTGCATTTGTGCTCTAGTACCAGTCCTTCATTTATGAGTGGAAATTTTCAGATTTATGCCAAATTTGTTGATTTTATATGCCAATTTCTATAAAAATGCAATCTATTGCAGTCACACACACGTGTGTGTGTGTGTGTGTGTGTGTGTGTGTGTGTGTGTGTGTGAACATGCTTGTTCCACATTGCATTTGTGCTCTAGTACAATTTTCAGATTTATGCCAAATTTGTTGATTTTATATGCCAATTTCTATAAAAATGTACTCTATTGCAGTCCCACACGTGTGTGTGTATGTGTGTGTGCGTGTGTGTGTGTGTGTGTGTGTGCATTAGATAGAATGTTCGTTCCAATTTGCATTTGTGCTCTAGATCCAGGCCTTTATAAAAATGTAAAACTTTTCAGATTTATTCTGGGTTTACTACTTTTTTTCATTTTTCCCATTCATTTTCAATGTGGGGTCAATCTGACCCCGAGGACCTTAAACAGTAAATTTATTTTTTTACACCCCTGTAGAACAACCAAATCAAGTCCAGATTTTTTTGTGTGTTTTAGACAGATTATTTAGGAAATGTCACAGAGTCTCATGCCCCTGAGATGAAGGGAACATTTTTAAAAAATAAAGGAAAATGCCACTGGAGTCAGATAGACCCCAAGTGTCACGAATCCGGCCTATGAACTTCCATTTACCCACCACCAGAGGTCACTCACTCACCACACTGACTCTTGCACTACACTACTGTTGCACGTCACCCCCAGGACTTCAATTCCCATCATCCATTGCACTGACAACTCACACCCAGCAGCCATCTCCCTAATCACACGCTCACACCTGAGACTCATTACATTATCACACACACTACATAAGCCATGGACTTCCTCAGTGTCACGGCCGAGTATTGATCTGCGTATAGCACTCCTCAAGCGCTAGCTGCCTTACCGTGCCATTACGTGTTTCTGTTCAGTTCCAGTATTGTCCTGCGTTTTTCACTCCCCTACTGTTAGCTGCGATACGGAACCTGTTTCTTGTTTTCTAGTCTGTGTTCCCTGTATTTACCCCTGTCTCACCGTTCGGACTCTGTTTGCCCCTGGTTGGATTATATCTGTGTACCTGGACTATCTCTCTGCCTTGCCCTTTGGATATTGTTCGCACCTTGCCTGGATTATTGCTCACGTTTTCGGATTACCACTCTCGTCTAGCCCTCTATATACCTGTTTGCCTTTGTTCGACCCTGTCTGTATTTGACCGTGTTTCACAATAAAAAAGCTTGCACTTGGATCCGCACGTCTCACGTCTCATCAGCCCTGTTACACCAAGGACCGATTAAGGGTTAAGAACAAAATTTGAACCATGGTCCAAAAATGGTTGAGAACCCCTATCCTGAAGTAAACTACCTAGTTTTGGATGGAGAATCAATCAGTCTATGAGTGGAACCTATATCAACCCAGACTGTTAACCACTATAGGCTACAGCACCCTTTGCTTCCATACTGCACATTGTCTGGTAAATCAGATGGATGTTGGCACCTGCAGGTTGTGAACGTGTTGTTTATTGCACGTGAGGGATGTTTGACTCACATGGTGAACACCTGCTGTGCACTTTCACTGCTCCTTTCATCTCTCTTTGTTCCTTATCAGTGCGAGAGAGAAAGAGATTCAAACTTCTGGAATTGGCAAAAAAAAGTAATTAATAAAAGAGGCCAAAGAGCCACTGGGACTGTGTTTATCTGCAAGACTTCTAATTAATTTGCACACCCAGTCCTCTGGACATAGTTTGTGTGTGTTTTGCTTTCTTAGAGTCTTCCTCCCTTCAGGAATCTCAGGCATTTCTTTTTTTGATCCCTCATGTTCCCTGCCTCACAAGAGCTTTATTACTTTATTACAATTAAACTGCACCATAAATCACAAAGAAGACCATGGAGAGTGCTTTGTCTGAGTGTGTGTATTTGAGCCGACAGACACTGTGTCTCATAGACTGTAGTAAACGTTACAGGTGCACACAGAAATTTCTCTCATGTGTAGCATTGTAAAGTCTGATTCATTCTGGTGAACTGGGTCATCCAAAATGGTCTTCTCTCTCATATGTAATGTTATACGATTGCTTGTAGTGAATCAGTAAATCCTAAATGGTCCTCACACTCATAAATAGCACTGGTAATTCTGATTCAATGCAGTGAATCAGTTCATTATAAATGGTCCTCTCTTTTGTGGCAATATAAATGCTAATTAATTTACTTGTTATTCATTAATGGTCGGTACTCTTAGAGTGCTGAGAATTATGATTCAATTGTATTGTGAAAAGTGCTACACAAATAATCTTGAATTGAATTATGATATGGTCTTATAAATACTGATTCCAATTTAGTGAATCGGTTAATCATCATTGGTCTTTATTTTAATGCGTAGCACTGGAAAGTCTGATTCATTTGAAACAATACATGCATTGAAAAAGTGCTACACAAATAAACTTGAATTAAATTATGGTGAATCGGTTCATCCTTAATGGTTCTTTCTCTCTTATATGGTCTTAAAAATACTGATTCATTTTAGTGAATTAGTTAATCATCTTTGAGTCCTTACTCCAACACATAGCACTGGAAAGTCTGATTCATTTGAAACAATACATGTATTGAAAAAACGCTACAAATAAACTTGAATTGAATTATGGTGAATCATAAATGGTTCTTTCTCTCTTATGTGGTCTTATAAATATGGATTCATTTTGGTGAATCAGTTAATCATCATTGGTCCTTACTTTAATGCATAGCACTGGAAAGTCTGATTAATTTAAAACAATACTGTGCTTGAATTGACAAATGCTTTACAAATAAATTTGAATTGAATTATGGTGAATCAGTTCATCCTAAAAGGTTCTTCCTCTCTTATGTGGTCTCATTAATTTATGATTAATGATGATTCATTTTAGTGAATCAGTTAATCATCTTTGGTCCTTACTCTAACACATAGCATAAGAAAGTCTGATTCATTTGAAACAATACATGTATTCAAAAGTGCTATACAAATAAACTTGAATTGAATTATGGTGAACTGGTTCTTCCAAAATGGTGTTTTCTCTCTTGTGCGGTCTTATAAATACTGATTTATTTTAGTGAATCATTTAATCATCTTTGGTCCTTACTCTAACACATAGCATAAGAAAGTCTGATTCATTTGAAACAATACATGTATTGAAAAGTGCTATACAAATAAACTTGAACTGAATTATGGTGAATCGGTTCATCCTAAATGCTTCTTTCTCTCTTATGCGGTATTATTAATACTAATTCATTTTAATGAATCAGTTCATCCTAATTTGTCCTCACTCTCATACATAGATTCATTATGAAGAATCAATTCGTTCAGAGTATTTTATATTATTTATATTTTATTTGAAAATCCTGTCCTGTGCTTTCAGATACTTTGTTGCTTAATTTATGGTGATTTAGCAAGGAGAAACATGTGGTGTTTATGTGAGCTCAAATGCTCAAATTGAACTTAATAAAAAATAAAAAATAATTAAATTCATTTGTTAGGCTGATAATACAATTTGGCAATAAAAATATAGTAAATTAGAAAATAAATAGAATAGTCTTCAGTAGTTTAACAGGCCTGTGAATCATTTCTGCTGTGGATCAGAGGAAGTTGTACCACATCATGCCCAAAATAAGGATGAAATAGGCAAATTATTTATGGACAACATCAATTTTTACTCCCAAACAACTCAGCGAGAAGCTTCTGTAGTTACACATCTTCCCACTGGCAAATGGCTGCAAGTTTGCACACTGTGTCGCAACCGGCCTCGTTTACATCCAAGTGAATATAAATATATTGTGTGCAAATCTATGATTAACTGGCAATCAGCTTTGAGTTCATAGCTCTCTTCCCTGTGGGGGGCTCTACATTCACGGTGATATTTACACACTCCTTCTACAGGCAGCTTTATGAAAATCTCCCCAGCGTGAATCAGGGGTTCCCGTCAGGTCTCAGCGAGCGCCCGGCGAAAAACATGGTGCCCACGACCGCCGCACAATCCACAGGTACTCATGCCCATCAGATCTGCATGAAAATATGTCAGGGGGATTATAAAAGCCTAGTCACCTAATACAACCCAGCTGCAGCTCAATCCATGCACAGAGACGGGAGGTCTTTCATATGATAATATCGCAGTGATTGCACTCCACCTGACATATGCTCTCGCTCGCTCTGCCTCTCTGTCTGTCTGCCTCTATCTCTCGTTTTCCTCTCTGAATGCCCTTTGGAGACAGACCGGAATAACCCTTGACACGGCTACGTATACACACGCTCTCTCTAGGGAAGGACTGAAATAATCCTTTGGTATTTTCATGATTCCTTGAGGGCTGAATTTCGCTGGCATACGCCCATGAGGACATCTAACAGGGAACGCTTGGAGACACCGGACTGTATCTCTAATAGCGCACACGCTCACATGTTCTCCAGTGCCCTGAAGCCTGTGCTTTAATTAGCTTATGAAATATTAAATGCTCATCTGGCATTGTTCTAAGTAAAGGCTGCGTGTGGCTGGGAATATTTAGAACAGATCGAAGCCTGAACCTCCACAAAGACCTTCTTTTGTGCCTTATGTTCTTGTTTACCTCTTGCACCGTGTCATAACCCAACGTGATGCGACAAGCTGGTGCTACAGAATTGCAGTGTATCAAAACACATTTGAGGTTTAAAATACAGTTATGAGGAGTGGGGTTTTGGACCAAGAGACGGGCTGGTAAGGATAAAATCTCAGATTTACAAGGACATTTTTGTTTATGCATTTGCCAGACACTTTTATCCAAAGTGACTTATATTGCATTCAAGCTATGCAATTAATTAGGTCATGCTTTCCCTGAATCAAACAAATGACCTTGGAATTATAAGAACACCTCATTTAAAACTTTTTTAAGGCATGCTGTGTAAGACACATAGTAGGACACGTATTTCCAGAATATTCAACTCAGTTGTTTTTTGATGCAAAAGACTTGTATGAAAATCTACTTTTCGCATAATTTTCTGTGGGAAGATGAGAATGATAATTAGGGGTGCACAATATCGGCCAGCATTAGAGATTTTTTTTTTTTTTTCTCATTTATCAGTATCTGCCGACAAAAGATTTAATTGCTCATGCTCATTTCCTCAATTTTTACATTTAATTTACCTTTTACACTCTCTTACGCCAGCGTTTACCCTTAAAAAATGCTGTTTAAAGTCAGTATGAAACAGACATTGTGACCGTCTTTTCTTCCTTATTGAGACACATATCCAAGTGAAACAGCTTCACAGATGACAAAAAATAAATAAATAAATAAAAATAAATAAAATATAAATATAAATATATATATATATATATATATATATATATATATATATATATATATATATATATATATATATATATATATATATAATCAAATCAAATCGCATTATAATGTTGCCATTTCAAATTTCACGTTTTTCAAATTTCACATTTAAAACAAGTTTTTGTGTTTTACATTGACTTAATATAGACAAAAAATTATGGAAAATAAATATCTGCCAATTATCAGTTAATGGTCATAACATGAAAATTAATAATAGCTTATCATATTTGGTTAAATTTTAATATCAGTACATCCCTAATAATACTAAACAGAGATTTTGTTCCAGTGCTAAAAAAAACCCTTCCTGCACTTCTGTTTTATTCCACAGTAAGAACTTCCCATGAAGTCAGTAGAGGAGAGGCTTCAGTATACTGAAAAAAAAAAAAAACTACTTTTGTAAGAAAACAGCTTTTTACTCAACTGTCCAAATGATAAGACGATTTTGCAAAAGGTAGGATCCAGTTCTCATTCATTTCTATCGTAACATTGACTTACTGTCATAAAACTCAGAAAGCGATTCAATGACATCAAGGCAATAATGTGATTCAAGGCACATGATTCAAGTTGACCGTTCTGCTTTCCTAATGGTAGAGCCTCAGATGTTGGTATGTCCTTAATACCATATATTGTCCTTTATCTCCCCCTTATCCTTCCTCTACACACCTATGAATGTTCTGTTATGGCCACAGACACATCCACATGTCCTCAGAAAGCCTAACATGTCTGTTTATCAGTATGTAGATGAGAAAGTCTTGACGCAAAAATAACCATGACTGTCTGAGATGTTCTTGCTCACCCATTTTTCCTCAAAATGTGAATGACTTCATTCTTCCGTTGTTAATATAAGCATATCCCACAGGTCATGACACACACTAATATAGTGCTGTCCCGGTAATGAGCAGGTTCAGTTGTAAACGCAATACACACACACACACACACACACACGCACACACACACACACACACACACACACACACACAGAGTAGTGTAGCTGCTACACAGCAGCATTAAAGCATAAATATTCATCATACACTAAGAATGAACAAAATGGTAATTCTAACTATAAATATGACCTCCTATAAAAATCACCCACTTGCTCATTCCTAAGGGCAGTACATTGTGGTCTACTACACATGATGGGTGAATGTAACAGTGCAAAGGCCAGAAATCTTTAAATGGGTGGATCTTGTTGTAATAGGGTTGTCTCTTTTGTTTAGCCTTTATGAGAAGTATTTTTTCAATTACTTGAACAATACCAATAATTGCACAAGTATACACCTTAAATATGATGACATGCATCCTTGTGAGCTGATTATTTTGCATGCCACCAAACAGAATCTGTCCTTTTTAAACAGTTCAAATAAATACATAAATACATAAACAAATAAACAGATAGATAAAAAGTGTAACTGATGCAAATTCCAAACCATTAGTGTATTCCAGTAGCTTTGATTGGGAGGAATAATCATCATTCTGGATGGATCAGCGCCACCCTGGCCCTTACAAAGCCTCGCTCCTGGAACATATCTGAATCTGCATCAGTGCTTCCAGGCTGCCACATTAACCAAGCCTGATCATTAATTATCACCTGATTATACATGTGTTCACTGTGTGACATCACAATGAAAGGCCCAATGAAACAGCCAAGTTCATCACGCCACAATTTCTGCCAAATTATCAAGCTGGATTCTCAATGTTAAATTCAGCAGGCAAATGATGCTGAATCGACACAGATCCAATCAGTTCCCCACAGGGCAGTGATGGAGTAATGAAAAAATGAAACCAATGCCCAATATCTAATGAGAATGATGGAGTGGGAGAGCGCTAGAGTCATATTCACACAGTTGTGTATGAAAAGTAGAGATGTGCAAAACATATTCCACATAAATCGACTGGTTGTTGGATTGTCCAGTCGATTTGTCAGTCTTAAGGAAGCTCTGAATAATTATAGCCCGGCAGACCCTCTTTTCGCATTCACATCACATTGTTGTGTTCAAACTGGACACTTTTTAAAAAGTTACATTTTTGACGACACCTTATCCTAAAAATGCAACCACACTGAAAAACAATGTGAGATGTGACACAATGGCCAAAGGACATTCGACTGTATGTGTTCATATCTTTAAAAAAGTGCAGAAGCAATGCAAGAATGCAATGCAAGAATGCATAGTAACTGACAGATACTCTGCAAATAAATATGCTAAATATCCCTAACCCTTCCCTGCACAAAACTACATAGTTCTCACAAAAAAAAAAAAAAAAAAACGGAGACCTGTGGATTATATAATAACAGGAACATAGCTCACAGCAGATGACTTGTTCCTCGGTTTCCTCAGTAATTATCTTGAAATTTACTGTTGAATGAGGCGAATTTGTTATGAAAGAAGAGCTTTAATGGCTGCAGCAGTGGTGCTTTAAAACAGATGAATTTAAAGACTCAACATATCTGAGATAGTTTGAGCAGCTGACGGATTCTACACAAGCTAAAACCCTCTGTGACAAGACAAAGCTCTTTTTAAAGTTCACTCAAAAATGAAAATTTTGTCAACATTTACTCATCCTCATGTAGCCCCAAACCCAGCCCAGTGTCATGAAAAAAAACAAAATGAAACATTTTTGCAATGGTATTACATTGATTATTGCATGTTTCACTGAAGTTTTAAAGTGAAATGTAAAGTAAATCGTATCCAAAAAAAAAAAAGAATAATCAACTTTTTTTTCTGAAACAGATGAATGTGAATCTGGCAACGTTCACTAAACCCTACCCTAAACCTAACCAATATTGTCAACAAAGTAAACACTTAAGATAAAAAGGCATTTGCCATTTTTCTTTGCTTCTACAAGGCTTGTAGTTCTTCTGTTCAGTCTCGTAATGCATGTTTTACAGGACTCATACCCGACTGTTCTCTATAATTTACTAAATATTATTTATATTAAATATACTAATTGACTACATCAGAAAAGCCACACATATTAGTTACACCAGAAATTTTATCAAAACACCAAAACCAGAATTAAAGTTTGGGTAATTAAATTAGGGTAATTGGATAAAAAACTTGGTATGTTCAGGGTGTTGTGTTCACAGGTCATAAACAAGTCATTCAAGTTTATCTGCAATGCTTTTTGATATTTCAGCAGTGTTATTTTGACAGGCATTTTTGATTTAGTCTTAGTCTTGAGACGAAAATGCTTAATAGTCTTAGTCACATTTTAGTCATTTGAGTCTTTCATAGTTTTAGTCTAGTTTAAGTCGATGAAAAGTCATTACATTTTTGTCAACTTTTAGTTATAACTTTTAGTCATTACTTTTAGTCAAACTGCAGTTACCAACATTTATTTAGGTAGCTATGTTATATGTAGTCTTCTAACAGAAATAGTCATTAATTCTTCTCTCTTTAGACCAAATCAATTAAGCTCATGAAAAATTTGAATCAAGGATTGAATTTGGAAAAACTGGAATAAATGATGACAATTTTCATTTTTGGGTTGAGATACAAATTAAACTAATTTTTAAGATGCAGTAGGTTTACTTAACATGTTTACATTTATTTAACATCTTTTGTTGTTTAACATTAATGACACAGATAGGTATTTAATGCTGTCCCTTTAAGACAGAAGGCATGCATGTAATACTGACACACATTCAGTTTTCACCCACTTGTTTACGTTCACTTAAGCCATAACTGACTGTATTTATGTGAGATACTTTACACGATGGACATTTGGACCGCTGTGTGTGTATTTGAGCACCGAGAACTGATCTCGCGCTGTGTGAGAACTGAAAAAGTGGAGCGTGTGCGAGAGAGAGCACTTCTATCAGCGCGATTCCCGATTTTGGTAGCCTGTCCATCCACTGCGGCTGCCATACTGAGACTAGATATGCAAACGCCCCTCATCCGATCGCAATCCAATGACAGGGATGCACATTTTGAAAGACAAGACAGTTAACTTAGCCTATAGGATGTATTTTCTTCATAGTTATGCGGCACACATTTCTTCATAGTTTTTATCATCAGATATAGGGCTGCAACTAACGATTATTTTGATAATCGATTAGTTGGCCGATTATCCCCCCCCCCCCCCCCCCCCCCGATTAATTGATTAATCGGATAAAAAAACAAAAAAAAAAACTTTATTTTTTTTTTTTTTTAATTTATTGACAAAAAAACACACTATTCCACATTCTGCTTAACAATTTATTAGACCACCTGTCATAATAAAGAGGAAACACAAATATTTTAGGAATCCGTCAAAAAATTGTTTAAATCTAAAAATGTTATTGCCTTTTATTGGGCAAATAACAAACTGAAACAACTAAATAGTATTTATTCACATAATAACAAATGGCCTCCTATGCCTTTGATAACAGTTTGGATTCTTGCTGGCATTGTTTATATACTTTTTGACTGTAATTGGGTATCTGGAAAAAACAAAACAAAAAAAAAACAAAAAAACACTATAAAGCGCTTGACTATTTTTTCTGCCTTTTTTCATAGGTTACCGCAATAATTATATTATAGTATTAGAAATAGCCTACTGTTACTAAAGAGCTTACGCATATTGGAGGACTAACCAATACAGAAAGCTAAAAAATTATTTTAGTAATCACCAATACTGTTAATTAAGAGCAGCGGTGGCACACACCTTAAATAATTTGTTAAAAGCCTTACATAAATTTGTTTTAATAAATTTGTTAAGCACTGTATATAGTAAATATAGTTTAAATCTGTACATCAAAAATAAATAAATACATAAATACATAAGATAATAAAGACGAATAAAATCACAAACTCAGAGTTAACCAACAGGTGAGAGTAATGTTCTGCAGGAACACGCGTTCACAGTCACATCTTGCTGTCATTTCTTTATCCTGTAAAAGAGTGACATTTATATTCAGACAATTACATGCAGTTATCCCTTTACAGTTCCTACTCTCATTAAATATTCTCACTGCATGTTGACTTTTAAACATAAATTTAATGTTCAACAACAGATATTTTAACACAATTAATGTTTTTGCGGTGAATATTAATAGTCTCCCTCTCTACTGCATTCCGTCTGTTTAAAGTGCGTACCGGCGCTCATTCAGTAAAGATTTAAACTTAACACAGACTGTCAGGATGGACCTTTATGCAAAAATGGAAATGCTCGCGTGAATTTGTAACATTTACAGATAAGGATATGGCCGTAAACTGAAAGTTTTTTTGCGCTGAGGACGCACAAGCATCTGTCAAAGCTTCTGACAGGGCAAGCCATTACACCAATGCATTAGCTTAAAGCTTAAAATAAAGAATTCTCATGTTTTGTGCAGCTTGGATCACGTACTTCTCCCGCAGCATCTCATTCTGTTTCCTCCACTATTTTTAGATGCATTTTGGCCATAGAAATGCGTTATTCAGTGCTGTAACGTTAATTTGATGCGAACGGCTGAAGTTGGACGTGCACTGTGGTTAGACCCGACTAATCGATAATGAGAATCGTTGTCGATGATTTTCATAATCAATAATAATCGATTTTATCGATTAGCTGTTGCAGCCCTAATCAGATATTAGTTTTAGCTCATCAATGTCACGTCTTAGTCAGAAAAAAAATGTTCGTTAACAAATAATTTTAGTTATCGTCTTCGTTGACGAAATTAACACTGTATTTCAGCCAAACAAATTTTACATATTGCTTACTCTAGAAACATTTTTGGTCACAGTGAAGTGCATCCACACTGCTGACAAGTTTACCTGTTGTGCACAAAATAGACACTGACAGACAAAATGTGCCATCGCAGAACCACTAAATAAACATCACTTTGACCGAAAATTAATTTTCTTGCTGTTTCAGCTGAATATTTTTGGTTGCCAAAATGTTGATGACTCACTAATACACATGGAGCTGATGTGACTCAAATGTTAAACTGTATTATTCTACAAACCATGCACTGTTATTACCTCAAAACACTATGCAAGGAACTGTGCAAATAATCTGCCCCTGTAATCATAATTTGTGTGAAAATGAATACAACTGCTTGTTGTTTCACTGCCACTAGTGTTCATTTCAGCTGGACTGAACTGTATGTATCAGGGATCGGAAGATTCCCCGA
The DNA here is from genome assembly GCA_039654775.1 of Spinibarbus caldwelli. NCBI lineage: Eukaryota > Metazoa > Chordata > Actinopteri > Cypriniformes > Cyprinidae > Spinibarbus > Spinibarbus caldwelli. Next base: position 25,655,656 of record CM077232.1, on the reverse strand, counting down.
TTCGCTCGGTGCATCGGCAAAAAAAGTTAACGATGTGATGCATCGGTTTAAAAAGTGAATCAGAATCAGAATCAGAATCAGAATGAGCTTTATTGCCAGGTGTGTTTACACATACGAGGAATTTGTTTTCATGACAGAAGCTACTGCAGTGCAACAAAATGACAGTGACAGAACAAAAAACACATATAGTTAAAAGAACAATTAAAAAGAACAAGTAAATAAGGAATAACAATATACAAATTGATAATTGTATGTACAGGTATATAACAGTAGACAGTTTTGTATGTACAGGTATATTATGTGCAAATTGAAATGTAGACTAAGTATGTGTGTTAGATAAATAAGTGTATAAATAGTGTGTTATTATTGTTATGTGTTCATGGGATGGATTGCCTGAGGGAAGAAACTGTTCCGGTGCCTGGTCGTTCTGGTGCTCAGAGCTCTGTAGCATCGACCAGACAGCAACAGTTCAAAGAGGGAGTGTGCTGGATGTGAGGGGTCCAGAGTGATTTTGCCAGCCCTTTTGCTCACTCTGGATAAGTACAGTTCTTGGAGAGTGGGGAGGGTTGTACCAATGATTCGCTCAGCAGTCCGGACTACCCTCTGTAGTCTTCTGAGGTCAGATTTGGTAGCTGAGCTGAACCAGACAGTTATTGAAGTGCAGAGGATGGATTCAATGATGGCAGAGTAGAACTGTTTCAGCAGCTCCTGTGGCAGGTTGAACTTCCTCAGCTGGCGAAGGAAGTACAGCCTCTGCTGGGCCTTTTTCACAATGGAGTCTATGTGAATGTCCCACTTAAGGTCCTGGGAGATAGTGGTGCCCAGGAGCCTGAATGACTCAACTGCAGTCACAGTGCTGTTCATGATAGTGAGTGGGGGGAGTGCAGGGGGGTCTCTCCTGAAGTCCAGGATCATCTCCACTGTTTTGAGCGTGTTCAGCTCCAGGTTGTTTAGACTGCACCAGACAGCCAGCTCCTTAACCTCCTGTCTGTAAGCAGACTCGTCACCGTCCTGAATGAGGCCGATGAGTGTGGTGTCGTCTGCAAACTTCAGGAGCTTGACAGAGGGGTCTTTAGATGTGCAGTCGTTGGTGTACAGGGAGAAGAGCAGTGGGGAGAGGACGCAACCCTGGGGGGCGCTAGTGCTGATGGTGCGGGTGCTGGATGAGAATTTGCCTAGCCTCACTGGCTGCTGCCTGTCTGTCAGGAAGCTGGTGATCCTCTGACAGACAGAGGTGGGTACAGAGAGCTGAGTTAGTTTGGGCAGGAGGCGGTTTGGAATGATAGTGTTAAAGGCTGAGCTGAAGTCCACAAACAGGATCCTCACATAAGCCCCTGGTCTGTCTAGATGTTGCAGAACATAATGCAGTCCCATGTTGATTGCATCGTCCACAGACCTGTTTGCTCTGTAGGCAAACTGAAGAGGATCCAGCGAGGGTCCAGTGATGTCCTTCAGGTGGGCCAGCACCAGTTTTTCAAATGACTTCATGACCACAGACGTTAGAGCCACAGGTCTGTAGTCATTTAGTCCTGTAATTTTGGATTTCTTTGGGATGGGGCTGATGGTGGAGCGTTTGAAGCATGAAGGGACTTCGCACAGCTCCAGTGATCTGTTGAAGATCTGTGTGAAGATGGGGGCCAGCTGGTCAGCACAGGATTTCAGACAGGCTGGTGTCACACAATCTGGGCCTGTTGCTTTTTTCCTTTTCTGCTTCCGGAAGACCTGGCGGACCTCGTCTTTGCTGATCTGAATTGCAGGTGTGGGGGAGAGGGGGGTTGCTGAAGGTGTTAATGGTTGTGTGGAGAGGTGTTCAGGGCGGGTGTGGGGTGTTTTTTCAAACCTGCAGTAGAACTCATTCAGATCGTCTGCCTGTTGCTGATTCTCCACAGTGCTGGAGGATGGTGTCTTGTAGTTGGTTATCTCTTTCAGACCTTTCCACACTGATGCTGAGTCGCTGGAAGAGAATTGGATCTTTATTTTTTCAGAATAATTCCTCTTTGCCACTCTGATCTCTTTTTCCAGTGTGTATTTGGCTTGTTTATACAAGACTTTATCCCCCTTCCTGTAAGCATCTTCTTTGGCCTGACGGAGCTGTCTGAGTTTTGCAGTGAACCATGGTTTGTCATTGTTGTAGGTTAAATGAGTCCTGGTAGGGATAGACAAATCCTCACAGAAATTGATATATGAAGCGACAGTCTCTGTGAGCTCGTCCAGATCATTTGCAGCAGCCTCAAAAACATTCCAATCAGTAAGGTCGAGACAGGCTTGTAAAACCCGCTCTGTCTCATTGGTCCATCTCTTTACAGTCTTTACCACAGGTTTAACAGATTTCAGTTTCTGCCTGTAGGTTGGTATAAGATGAACCAGGCAGTGATCAGAGTGTCCTAAAGCTGCTTGTGGAACAGAGTGATATGCATCCTTTATTGTTGTGTAACAATGATCCAGTATATTACTGTCTCTGGTGGGACATGTAACATGCTGTCTGTACTTTGGCAGTTCACAGGAGAGATTTGCTTTATTAAAGTCCCCAAGAATGATTAAAGCAGAGTCCGGGTGTTGTTGTTCTGTGTCTGTGATCAGATCAGCTAGTTTTTGTAAAGCTGAGCTCACGTGCGCTTGCGGTGGAATGTAAACACTAACCAGAATGAACGAGTGAAACTCCTGCGGCGAGTAGAAAGGTTTACAGTTAATGAAGAGCGTTTCTAGATCTGAACATCACATCTTCTTTAACACAGTTACATCTGTACACCACCTTTCATTAATGTAAAAGCATGTCCCACCGCCGCGCGATTTCCCCGTTGATTCTGCGTTGCTGTTTGCTCTAAACAGCTGAAAGCTCGGCAGATGAAGCGCGCTGTCCGGAATGGCGTCGTTCAGCCAGGTTTCCGTGAAACACAGAGCAGCAGAGTTTGAAAAATCCTTGTTTAACCGGGAAAGCAGAAGGAGTTCGTCCATTTTGTTGGGTAGAGAGCGGAGATTCACCAGATGGACGCTAGGCAACGGCGTTCTTAATCAGAGGCGGTTCTAGACCACAGTAACTGGGGGAGCCAGACAGGGGCCACTTGTGCTTTTAGGGGGCACAATTTTTAAATTCATCTTAACCTACTTTAAGTATTATTCATTCAGTCATTTTTCACCATGTCATGTATCACTGCAATCTCTGGAAGTAATCTATAACAATTTCAAAAAAATTAAATATTTCATCATGTTTAATTTATTTAACAAATAATTTTGTATTGTAATGTCAGGGGCATCATACACTCATTATTTTTGAGGGGGCACGAGTAAGGGGGGGTGGGGGGGGGGGGGGGGGGGGGGTTGCACTCATGCTTGCCATGTGACACACAGCAACCACAATACAACTGTATAACTGATACAGGCTTATGTCCCTACTGAAAAAAAAAATTAAAAAAATAAATAAATAAATAATTAAAAATCCCAATAAAACCATCACAGAAAATTTTAATGGTTTACACTACAAATACCATTACAAACCATCAACTTTTAACCATTAAAAGGATTTATTAGGATTTATTGGTTTTAACAAGCCACCAATAGAAGGCAACTAATTACCAGTAGAGACCAACAGGGTCCATTACAGTTTCCAGTAAAACCAATACAAGTCCCATTATAACCAGTGAAACCATTACTAATTTTGTAATGTGTCTATTGTTTTTTTTTTCAGCAGGAGTTTTTTTTATTTATTTATTTTTTTATTTGATATATCCCTAAAATATATCATGAAATATCTTGATTCTCAAATATGTGTAAGTAAATGCATTGTGCACCTTTATTGATTATGTTATTTGATCTATAATGGGCGACGGGCAAAGTAGCCTAATACTGTAATCTATTAACTACACATAAAAGCCCGTCTTTTTACTTAAGTACCAGATATGGGTGTCATGCCATAAAATACTTTTAATATGACTGATTTTGTATTTAATGTGAATTTAATAAAAACATTGTAAGTTACTAATTAGCCTATAACATTTTCAGTGTACAAGAAGAGAGCAAAGAACGTTTACAATATCAAAGAACATTTTCACTTCAGTCCATCGAGTTCAAGCACTCTCAAAAACTGTCCTAATAATCTCTAAAGCTGTTTACACTGTGAATATTTTACTTACATTCGTACTTACATTCGTACTTCTTACATCGCGATGGCGCCGCACATGGCAGCCACTGTGCTTAGCTCTCCAGTTGTTTTAGTGTTTTTGTTAGTTTTTCCTGTTTTTTGTTTTGCAAACACGATCAGTTTTACCAGGGAAGAACTGCTGAACATTCAGCAGAACACACCACAAAATCTTCTACTGGTTTTCGAGTATTCGGATGTTTTGCTGAACGTTATAGTTGGCGGAGCGGCGGCGCTGATCAAACGCTTCAGGACGTGCAGACGGGGAAGCGAGCCGGCGCGCTCGTGAAGCTCAGCGCGAATTTAGAATGGCGTTGCCTAGCATCCATCTGGCGAATCTCCGCTCTCTACCCAACAAAACAGACAAACTCCTTCTGCTCTCCCGGACAAACAGGGACTTTTCAAACTCTGCTGCTCTGTGTTTCACGGAAACCTGGCTGAACGACGCCATTCCGGACAGCGCGCTTCATCTTCCGAGCTTTCAGCTGTTTAGAGCAGATCGCGAGGCAGAATCAACGGGGAAATCGCGCGGCGGCAAGACATGCTTTTACATCAATGAAAGGTGGTGTACAGATGTAACTGTGTTAAAGAAGATGTGCTGTTCTGATCTAGAAATGCTCTTCATTAACTGCAAGCCTTTCTACTCGCCGCGGGAGTTTTGCTCGTTCATTCTCGTGAGTGTTTACATTCCTCCGCAAGCGCACGTGAGCTCCGCTTTACAGAAACTAGCTGATCTGATCACAGAGACAGAACAACAACACCCGGACTCTGTTTTAATCATTCTTGGGGACTTTAATAAAGCCAATCTCTCCCGTGAACTGCCAAAATACAGACAGCACATCACATGTCCCACCAGAGACAGTAATATACTGGATCACTGTTACACAGCGATAAAGGAGGCATATCACTCTGTTCCACGGGCAGCTTTAGGACTCTCTGATCACTGTTTAGTTCATCTCATACCGACCTACAAGCAGAAACTTAAATCTGTTAAACCTGTAGTAAAGACTGTAAAGAGATGGACCAAAGAAACAGAGCGGGTTTTACAAGCCTGTTTCTATTCGACTGATTGGAGTGTTTTTGAAACTGCCGCCACCGATCTGGACGAGCTCACAGAGACTGTAACTTCATATATCAGTTACTGTGAGGATATATGCATTCCTACCATTCCTATTTAACATTCAACAATGACAAGCCATGGTTTACAGCAAAACTCAGACATCTTCGTCAAGCCAAAGAGGATGCCTACAGAAATGGGGATAGAGCCTTGTACAATCAGGCCAGGAACACACTGAACAAGGAGATTAAAGTGGCTAAAAGGACCTATGCAAAAAGGTTAGAAGATCAGTTCACTTCGGATAACCCAGCTTCAGTGTGGAAAGGTCTGAAAGCCATCACCAACTACAAAACACCATCCCCCAGCACTGAGGCGAATCAACAACTTGCTGAAGACCTGAATGAGTTCTACTGTAGATTCGAAACCCCCCACACCCATTCTGACCATCTCTCTACACAACCGTTAACACCTCCAGCAACCCCCCTCTCCCCCCTCCTCCACTGCAGATCAGTGAAGATGATGTGCGCCAGGTCTTCAGAAAGAACAAAAGAAGAAAAGCACCAGGCCCAGACGGTGTGATACCAGCCTGTCTGAAAACCTGTGCTGACGAGCTGGCCCCCATCTTTTCACAAATCTTCAATAGATCTCTGGAGTTGTGTGAAGTCCCTGTCTGCTTCAAACGCTCCACCATCATCCCCGTCCCAAAGAGCCCCAAGATAACAGGACTTGACGACTACAGACCTGTGGCACTAATGTCTGTCGTAATGAATTCGTTTGAAAAACTGGTTCTGGCTTATCTGAAGGACATCACAGGACCCCTACTGGACCCCCTGCAGTTTGCTTACCGAGCAAACAGGTCCGTGGATGATGGAGTCAACATGGGACTGCATTACCTCCTGCAACACCTGGACAAATCAGGGACTTATGTGAGGATCCTGTTTGTGGACTTCAGCTCGGCCTTCAACACCGTCATTCCAACAGACCAAACTAACCCATCTCTCTGTTCCTAGCTCTATCTGTCAATGGATCACCAGCTTGCTGACAGATAGGCAACAGCTAGTGAGAATGGGGAAATTCATGTCAAACAGCCGCATCATCAGCACTGGCGCCCCTCAGGGATGTGTTCTCTCCCCACTGCTCTTCTCCCTCTACACCAACGACTGCACCTCTAGAGACCCCTCTGTCAAGCTCCTGAAGTTTGCAGATGACACCACACTCATCGGCCTCATCCAGGATGGTGATGAGTCTGCTTACAGACAGGAGGTTGAGCAGCTGGCTGTCTGGTGCAGTCTAAACAACCTGGAGCTCAACACGCTCAAAACTGTAGAGATGATAGTGGACTTCAGGAGGAACCCCCCTGCTCTCTCCCCACTCACCATCATGAACAGCACTGTGGCAGCAGTGGAGACATTCAAGTTCCTAGGGTCCATCATCTCCCAGGACCTGAAGTGGGACACTCACATTGACTCCATTGTAAAAAAGGCCCAACAAAGGTTGTACTTCCTTCGCCAGCTGAGGAAGTTTAACCTGCCACAGGAGCTGCTGAAACGGTTCTACTCAGCCGTCATCGAGTCTGTTCTGTGCACATCAATAACTGTCTGGTTTGGCTCAGCTACAAAATCAGACACCAGAAGATTACAGAGAACGATTCGGACTGCCGAAAGGATTATTGGTGCTCCCCTGCCCACCCTTCAAGAACTGTATACATCCAGAGTGAGGAAAAAAGCTCAGAAAATCACTCTGGATCCCTCACATCCAAGCCATCCCCTCTTTGAACTCTTGCCATCTGGTCGGCGCTACAGAGCACCGAATACCAGGACAGCCAGGCACAAAAACAGTTTCTTCCCCCAGGCAATCTATTTAATGAACAGTTAAATGTTCCCCCCATTATGCAATAACAATTTGCAATAACCTAATATTTGTTACCACCTCCATCTTACCACATCCCTGCTTTTCATTCTATTCTATTCCATTTTATCATTTATAGCACAACTGTACATACCACTTATTTATCTCTCAATTTATTTTTTCAAATTTTTGTGTATTTATATTTACATGTGTAATTTTTTTATTCTCATTATATTTTTATTGTCTGTGTGCTGTTGTTGTCTCTGTGTACTGGACGTTTATGACACAAAAACAAATTCCTTGTATGCACAAGCATACTTGGCAATAAAGCTCTTTCTGATTCTGATTCTGATTCTGACTTCTTCACTTTGTTTTTTCTGATGAGAGAATTAGAATTCAGTCAGCCAGCGCGCGCGGTGACGAAACAGCGTGTTTCAGCGATGACTCATCTGAACGCCTCTGATTGTTCCTTGCATTCATGAGCTCAACAGAATCATATGTGATTGGTTATAATGCGCAGTGCTTTAAAAACGTGTGTACCTCTGGCTCTGTACCAGCCAGCGAACGCATATTTGAATTTAGCAGCTGGTGATTTTTTTCTTTTTATATACATATAGTTTACAGGACAAACTGTGCATTTCACCCAAAATTGTTTGCTGTAATATGATTCCAAATTTAGGGGGGCCAAAGGGGGGGCCAAGCTTGTTGACAGGGGGGCACTGGGGGGCACTTAATTTAGTGATTTTAACTTTTAGTTTAGTGATTGTTAATGCTTTAAAGAGCAATGTTAGATTGTAATGTTCTAATGCTATCTGTTCTAACTATAAAAAGTATAGCTGTTGTAAAACAAGAGAGTAAGGCTAGTATGTGAGAGAGTCAGTGGTAGTATCATTGCATTGGTCAGTGAGCTCAGCTTAGCCTGACAGTTTGCCTGCCCTGAACCAGGTTAGCTTTCCAGCATAAGTAGCCACAGTGACTGAGGTTGATCTTTGTTAAATTTGCTTTATGGAACCAAATTATTTGACAGTGAGTCAGACTAACTGAAATAAGCCTGGCCTATTTCGTAAACTTGTTTTATGAAACAGGCCTCGAGGCATTAGAAGTCAGAAGACAGATAAGTTAATTTATGATTTGCTGTCTGTCTGAACCAAAGAAATAAAAGCGATCATATTTTTTCAATTGCATCGTATTGCATCAAATCGCATTGTGTTGAATCGAATCGAATCGAAATCGAAATCGAAATCGAGTCGCACTGCATCGTAATAGGGGTGAATCATATCGCATCGCTAGCTGCTCCATTTGTATCTTCAATGTATCGTATCGTTGGCTATGCATCGAGATGCATATCGTATCGGCCTCAGTTATGGAGATGCACATCCCTAGTATGTATAAAGTAGGTATGTTTTTCCCGTGTTGTGTTTTGTTTCTTCTGTGGAACACAAAAGAAGATATTTAGAGAAATATCTGTCTCAGAAGAAGTGTTTTTGTCCATACAATGAAAGTCAGTGGATTCCAGTGTTATTGTTTTGTGTTCAGCAGAAGATAGACAGTCATACAGGTTTGGAACAACATGAGGGTGAGTAAATGATGTCAGAATGCTCATTTTTGGAGGAACTTTTGAAGTCGTGGCCTAATGGTTAGAGAGTTGGGCTTGTAACCTGAAGGTTGCCGGTTCGATTCTCACACCGGCAGGAATTGAAGGTGGGGATTGTGAATGAACAGCACTCTTTCTGCCTTCGATACCATGACTGAGGTGCCCTTGAGCAAGGCACCGAACCCCCAATTGCTCCCCGGGCGCTGGAGCAATGGCTGCCCACTGCTCTGGGTGTGTGTTCACGGTGTGTGTGTGCGTGTTTGTTCACTATTCACTGCTGTGTGTGTGCACTTGGATGGGTTAAATGCAGAGCACCAATTTCGAGTATGGGTCACCATACTTGACAATACGTCACGACTTTCACTTAAATCATCTTTTTTAAAACACCACAACTAAAAAAAAAAACATTACAGCTAAAAACATAAAAGTCTATGTTTGAATAACTAGTCAACCATCCTGCCATTTCAAAAGCGCTGTATGGAAATAAACCCATACACACACGCATGGACGCAGACATAGTGAAAGGGTGCGTGCCCAGAGCAGTTGGCTAAATGACAGTCTTTCTCAGCCACTCAATCCCCTGGTGCTGGAGGCTGATTGACAGGCCTGTGCAGCGCTTGTCAATAACTCTGAGCTGCAGGTGCTGGGGGGGATGGTTGGGGACTCATGCCGCGTTCTTCTGTTCAGCTGCTATATTTGGGCCTGCAAGTGCCCGGGCCGCTCAACAGGGGTGCTGTATGGGGCCGGAGGGCAGAGGAGGGGCAGGAGGAGGAGCGGACAAAAGCAGACTGCGGGACTCCCCGCTGTCAGATGGTAAACAGGGGAAGTCCCGTGGAGCCCTATCCGTCACCCACAGCACAAACAATGCAAAGCACCACCGCTGGACACTCAGTCCCATAGGAGACTGAAAGGAAGAGAGAGACAGCCGAGCTGTCAGAAGTTACACAACCTAGAGCAATAAGTTGACAGCAGCTTGAAAGAATAGAAAACGAACAACAAAAAAACTGTCGAGCAGAACAGAAAGCTCTCTAACTCAGAAGAATGGGAGGTAAAATGGCATTTTCTTTTGCACAAACCAAGATGCTTGTGCTCAACCACACCTGAAGCTGTTATAACAGTCATTATCAGCATTTTATAAATAACTCTCATGCAAGAGGCCTTGCTGACAGCTTCTGACGCACCTCTAAGCAAAAGTGGAAGACAGCGTCCAGCTTCACTCTCTCATCTGAATTCACCCAGCAGACCTGATCTGTAAACTTCATCAAGCCTGTGATGTCTGTTATAACCTTTCAAGTCAATGTGCGAAAGTGCAAACAAACAAATTTGTGTTTTAGAATCTTGTACTTTAGCCAATGAAGAAGTGACATCCCTGTTAAAAGTCCAGCATGTGGTGTTATGGACACTGGTGGATTCTTCTACCTGGTTTCATGACGAAAACGTACCTGTGGGAACTTTTTTGCAAGACATTTTAAGTCAGAACTACAGCGACACCTACAAAGCCAACGTAAGATAAAACCATATGTATGTTCATCTGTTCCGGGGAAAAAAAAAAAACCAGAACACTCTTTTAGTGTCACTCAGTCGAAATTTCACATTGAAAATGTCACAAACCCTACATGGTGGGTTCCCAAAAGTTCCCACAGGTACGTTTTCGTCATGAGATCAGGTTGGGATTCTTGACTAGATTAAACAGACTCACAAGAAAATTCATACTGGCTGACCATCACCAAGTGAGGACTAACAAGTAGTGGTTGACCAGTTATTACCAAGGCTGATATTTGGCCTTTTCTAAATACTAACATTGGTGAGAATTTATTTTCTGTTTAGTCGATAAGTGTCGGAAATGGGACTTTTAATTTTTACGGCTATGTGACTTTTATTTCCACAGCACTACGAACACTGCTAGATTTTAGTACACTCTCCACCCTCAATACCACGACTGAGGTGAGACCCTTGAGCAAGGCACCAAACCCCCAACTGCTCCCCGGGCGCCGCAGCATTGGCTGCACACTGCTCCAGGTGCATGTTCACTACTGTGTGTGTGCACTTGGATGGGTTAAATGCAGAGCACAAATTCCAAGTATGGGTCACCATACTTGGTCACACATCACTTCCCTCCCTTCCCTTATTTTTTGCCAAACACACTCCATTCTCTGTAAATGAGGCTCGTTTATAGAATTGATTAACACACTCCAGCATTATTTGCTTGATGCAGTTAGCATGCCATTATTATTGGCCATAAAACAAATGATTTTATGTAAAAGGGATATTTATGTGCATTTTTTTGGGAACAGTGACTCCAAATAAACTATGCAATGAGCAGTTATGCAATTATTAGCATCAGGTATCTGACACCCTGCTGTCTAGATATTGGGGATAAGACATTGAAAAACCCATAATGGTCAACCACTAGCCAGAAATATCATTATTAGGCAGAGATTAACAATGCGATAGAATAGCCTGAATAATGTAAGCTGCATAATGATGAATGGAGGCTAATGTAGTTCATATATAACCTGCCAATTCAGTGACATCCACAGGTACATAAGAAGAAGAGAAATTATTTCCCCATCAGTGCTTTTTGAAATGAGGCAGTGGATGGAGGGGCTATCTGCCGTGCTGGACACATATTGGCCCGGCTGTAACAGGCAATTACAGCATCCACAGGGTGAAGATTAGAGTCATTAACAGTGCTTAACACCAGGTAACGCACCAGTGAATTATTAAAGACCTGGGATTCAGAACCTTACCTCAGCACTTCCTGTCCTAACAGAACGAACTTACTGCAGCATGTACCTTTGCTAAAAATACAGCTCTTTTACACATTTCTCTTTTATGATATTTTATTGTTTCGAGTCTTGTTTTTAACAGGTGGTATATGTAAATGATACTGTATGTGTATATAATATGTGAGACTTGTCATTCATTTGTTATTGATCTTTTGGTTCCAGAGAAAGAGAAAATAATATGATTGAGTCAGTTGTGTGTTATTCACTTGATCACTGATTATTATTATGGTATTATTTATTTATAAAACTTTTTTTTCAGGATTCTTTGACAAAAAGTTCAAAAGAACAGTATTTATTTGAAACAGAAGTCTTGTGTAACATTATAAATGTCTTAACTGTCCCTTTTGACTAAGTATGTGTCCTTGCTAAATACTAGTATTATTATAGTATTATCTTTCTTTCTTTCTTTCTTTATTAAACAACAACATCAACAACAAAAATATATTTAAATATATAAAATACACACATACTGTGTCTCCCATTCATTTTCTCTACGTAAAAAAACAAACTTCAGCAAAAGAGCATAAGCCTTAAACAAAAAACCTTTGGGATGAATTATATTATATTATGAATTTGATTCAAGGCAAAACGGAATTTGAAAATTGGAAGACAAAAAAGACAGGCACAATCACTAAATGAAAAACGAGAGACAGGCGCAATACTGTGTACCTATAATAAGAAAGAATGAATCATTCATCCCCAAAAAAGCATTTTGAATGATGTAATCAAATCAGCCTGGGGTTTGGTGTATTTTTAATGTATTATCATCTTATAAAACACCTCTGAGTTTATCCCAGGTAAGTCTCCTGCTGGAAAACCAGCTTTGGCAGGTCACTTTGGAATATGATAGCTAATTGCTTGCTGATCTAAGCTGGTCATTAGCTAGTGCAAGCTGGTACACCATCTTGATCCAGCAATAAACCAGCTACCAGCTGATCATACCAGATTAATGTGGTCAGACCTGGTTTTGGAACATGTTAACTGGTCAGTCACCCAATGACCAACTTAGAAAAGGTAATGGTCAGCTCTGACCAGCTAATAACTAACTTGCACCAGCTAAAATCCGTAGGACACTATGAAATCAGTTGTATTTTTTTCTCAAAATCCGGGGGAAAAAAAACTCTGGGTTTTCCATTAGATTTTTTTCTGGATTAATTTTTAATGGTTTAATTAAATTGTAATAATCTAAAAGTATGTTTAATCAACTGAATTCTTTACATTTATTATTATAATTTTTTTTTTTTTTACAATAATAGGGCCCTATAAAAAATTCTAACAAATTCTGTTTTAAATTTTTATATTTTCTGTTCTTTAAAATTTAATACAAATTTATAATCAAGACTATTTATAATTACAATTAATGAATTCATAAAACTTAAAGGGATAGCTCACCTTCAGCTGTTTTTTTTTTTTTTTTTTTTCCCCATGCTATGGAAGTCAATGGGGACCAGCAACTGAAGGTGAACTATTCCTTTAATGAAAATACAGTACCTTTACAACAAAACATTTTTTTTTTCATTTATTGTTTTACTTAAGATTTATTTATCCAAACTTTGCGAAATTCAGTGAGATTCAGTGTTATGCAATAAATACTCATTTAATGACTTGATTCCATGCATTATCTACATCACAAAAACTCAGCTTGAAAACAGTTAGAAACAGTTAACTATAGAAAACAGTTACCATATTCCAAAACGGAATCACCAACCTAAGACTTTACTAGCTAACATTGCCTAGCTAGGCTCCACTAACCTGCAATTCCCACATCCATTTTTAAAAGCAATTTTTTCTGATAGGTGGCTACTGCTTCAATATTCAATAATAAAACGCATACCATTATTTATCAACCCTACAGCTCGTGGTAAGCCTGTCTTAAAAGGTTTATAATTTATTGCTAAAAATCTATTTCACAATGAAGATTTCTAATGGCATTTTTACCAAAGTGTGCACACCCACTGACACATTTACACATGCACAGTTCTTTTCCTGTAAATCTAAAGCACAATCACTGTTTCTTGCATGTCCGGCATACACACATTCAAGGTTACTATGCCTCAACACATGAAGAGTGATGGTCAATGTTTTACTCACTGACCTCTGGGGGTCTGTGCAAACTGAGTGGCCAGTAACTCGTTGTGATCTGTAGCCCTTGTGATCAATATACCACACATCCACACCCTTCATGGCCATGTATCTCTCAAGAGTGAGAAAGATGGAAAATGCAGAAGAGAGGTGCAAAGCTGGAGAACATACGTATTTCCTGGAACAAAACTTGCGATTTTATCACCTAAAACATACTGTGACTGATATTCCAAAGCAAATTGCATAATGCAAGTAACGTCAAGCATGAAAAAAAAAAAAAAAAAAAAAAAAAAAAATTGATTCATGCTGAATGAGAGAGGTATGTGAGACCAAGTTTATTTGTATAGTGCATTTCCCACACACAGTTAGTTTCAGTTAGGCTTGGAATAAATTTGTTTAGGCTTGGCGTTTATAATAAATGTTGTTTATAATGTACACCACTAAAATTTATATTTGTTTTAGACTTAGATTTTTCATTCCTGTTCTGTGCTGAAAACTGTTAAAGATTGAAATTTTGTTATAAATTCTCTTAACCCAGTTTTTGTTCACTGACTACAATAAGTAAGCCATAATGGGTTTCTCTCCCCTCAAAACATTAGACTCCCAGGCATTATTAAAACATTTAGAGTGATCCACTCAGATCCATCAATCTCTTTACAGCTTGACCAATAGTGAGAGTTTGGGGCCAGGCTACTGGCACAGGCTGGGCCAGAGGGTGTTTAACCAGGTGACATGTTACATTAAAAAGGAAATTCAGATTCAAATACACAAGTGCAAGCCAAAATTTGAAGACTTGCCAAAATACGTAGAGACAGAAAAAGGGGGTAAACAAGGGTAAACATTGGTGATGCTTTTACAAGATGGAGGAATTTGATGGAATGTTTGGATTTCAACCAAGATGTTTCTTCTCTTAAAGGTGCAGTATGTAATAATGACAGCTAGTTTTTGAAATGGGTACTGCAGTCTAAATATACAATACAAAATGTTGTTTCTCTCGCCACATCCTCCTCAGACTCAACGTTTAAGCTGGTTGTCAAATTGAGGACACGCAACACGAACAAGCGCAACTAACAATGGAAGGAGACGAACCTTCCACTGTAAACTTATGAGTTGATTTATCCAGGTTTTAATATGTCTGTGGTCATAGAGCTTTTTATATGGATGTTGAGGCTTTTTAGGTCGGGTAGAACCTAAAATCTTTCTGACTCAGTTAATTTGCTGGCTTTCATGGCTGTAGAATGCTGTGGTTTCCGCAAACTGTCAACCCAGGCTGATGAAATATTATTGGGTAAACTGTAAGTGGGCAGAATCACAGATCAAAACAAAAACAGACATTCCGACACGGAATGCACATATTCAAAGTAGAATAACTGGCCGTAGCATTATTTTTCAGAGAAACAAGTATGTGAACTTAGCATGTTTCCTGAATATCAGCAAATTTATTATGGTGTTTTTATGCTTTAGCACAGTCAAAAAAACTACATACAGCACCTTTACGCTAAACAGGTAAGCTAAACTCACATAAGCCTTTTTACTGTCACACAAATAAAACAGTCAGATATTGTTAGGATAAGAATAACCGTAAACGTGTTTGCAAAGGTTATTTGAAAATATATATTATTTTTGTAATTCTGCTAGGCGATAGTAGCACAGACACTGTATAATTCACCTTTAAAGGATTTGTTGTGGAGTGATGAGAACTGAAAAACGTTTATAGCATTTATAGTGTTTTTAAATGTTTTGTTTTATTTACCAGTATTTTACAGTAATTAAATGCGACTTGTACTCTGATTGCAACGATGCAAACTTGACCCATGGCATCTTATAGTCAAGTGCGACTTCCTGTGAAATACGGTAAGCATGAAACCGATTTAAAGGCTCGTGCGGTTGTTGTTCTCATTAGGAAGGTGACCCCTCACTCAGAGCATAAACACGGTTGCCAAGCGGAAAGGAATTCACTCATTAGCATCATCCCAGCAATGTGACTTCCTATCAGCGCAACTAGCATGTGTGTGTGTGTGTGTGTGTGCGCAGAAGACATCTGGTGATCCTGTGGGAGACGTTCAGCTTGGTTAGGCTGCTGTTAGCTCTGCACTGTTGAGGACTTAATAATGAGAAATTAAAGAGTTGTTGTAGCTGCAGGCGGTTCAGGTATAAAGGCTGCTGTCTGAAAAAAATTCCTTTGGAAGTTTGGAAAGTCAGCGTTTTCTGACGGACAGCTTTAGAACTCTGTCCTCTGAAAACAACTCTTTCTAATAACGAATGTTTAGAGAACTGTGCCAGTCTCACCTACGCCTTTGACCACAACTCCCAACTTTGGAGAAGTCAGAGGCCACAAAGCAGGATCCCTTGAGTCTCTAGGGCACCATTACTTCCTTTATATTAATGAGGCAGATAGAATAAGTGTGCTATAACCAAATCTGTACAAATTTACATAGGTGTGCACATCCAAAACCTGAATTGGGCCGGGGTGCAGGACAAAACACAACCCTCCAAAAAGTTAGAGGTCCACCCACTGAAATTAAGGGCCAGATTTACTAACAGCTTGCGCCAGTGCAAACGGTCTTTTAATGTTAAAATGGTACTGTCAGGATTTACTAAAGACGCTCAGAGAAGCATTAGCGCTGAAAAGGCGTGGACAGTTATTTTTGCCCCTGACATTACTGAATATGCATTTTTAGGAGTTTCCCTTTCAGATGCAAAATTTACGGGAGGAGAGTATTAAAATGAATCAAATTACTGGTGTTTGCGGCATTATTTAACACCCAAAAAAGCATGTCTTAAAGCAGGTGCTAATTTGCGTAGCTCTTGGTAGATTGCGCTGGTCATTAATGAAATGATCTGCATCTGTGTTCTTTATTGTGCGCATTGTCAGTAAAACACACGCAGAATTTCCCCTCCCATCGACGCTTTTATGGAATTGCGCTCTAACGCTAATTTGCCCTGTTTAGTAAATCTGGGCCTAAAGATTCAGAAAATGTATTACACCCAAACGAAATGTTTCCAAAATGTTTTGTAATTACATTTCTTATTTTTTTTGGAGCTTTAATTTCAGTGTCCAGACATCTTTGTGTGTGTGTGTGTGTGTGTGTGTGTTTGTAATAAAAATCATATAACACATGGTAATTTAATAATTCTATTATCACTTCAACAGTATAATCACATAATATAATATTTTTTGCTGAAAATTCAATAAAAAAAAACAAACAAAAAACAAACAGTGAATTCCAAATACTTTACAAATGAAAGGTATTTTTTCCTCATTTTAATTATTATTATTATTAATCTAGAACTTGATACACAAATGTACAGATCCAATTATCCTCAAAAAATTAAATATTAATCTGGCTTCAGCGTTAATAGCATTTTCACATACTGATTGTAACATCTGAGTTAAAAACAAAAGACTCACAACAGTAATAAATTCTCAATATGGTTTAGATGAGTCACATTTGAAAATGTTGTAAAATAGCTGATATACACACATGTTGAGACATTTCTTGGCAACCATAAACAACCCACTGGATCTCTGTGACACACGTCAAAAAATATTGCTTTGTGTAAAAAAGGTAAAGCAGAATCTCTGCTGGTTGAAGCATTTCTACGGTCATATGGTAAAAAAAAAAAAAAATACTTAATGACTAACAATTTTTAGATTGACAATACTTAATGTAAGAACATTTCTGACTGGTAAAGGGAGGGAGAAAGCGAAATAACCTAAAATATCAAACTGCAGTCGCTGTTTTCAGCAAAAGTAAAGAGGGATTACATCATCACAGACTTAAGAGGGCTGAGGCCATCACAGATTTGTGTGCTGGCAGCTAATCGCTGAGAGTTAATCGCTAATTTCTAGGGGGGCTGAGATGAAAGACTTGGGTTTAAGTCCCTCTAAATAAGCTCTAGAATCACCTACTCATGTTACACACGAGTTACGTGCACATCCTCAGCTGTTTTGAGGGACAGCATGTGTGAACTGTTCATTCTTATCGGATAAAAAACCATCACCACAAACAAATCAGATATCGCACATGGTTTACCGCAGAAACCCCAGTCAAAGGTGTTTGTTCAGCTTTCTTCTGAGCATGTGCGTGTATGTGGTGGGGGTGGGATCTGGGAGGGTTCTGCACATCTCTGATGACATCAGTCTCCTTGAAAAATATGCTGCTGCAGTCCACACGTTGTCAGAAACTCCTGACTTTCAGCAGAACGGCACTTCACAGTGCCAAAGTTGCAGATGTTGTTAACCAGTTTAGTCTGCCACAGACTGTAATCGCTTCATATAAATCACATCACATCGCATGAAATGGTAGAATATCAAGCCGTGCCCTACTCCAATGTGTCTTCAGAATCCTGCCGAATGAATCACCACCATCTGTCCTGAGCTGCTGATTGCCCAGAAAACATCTCCTGTCCCACCTGCCCCTCTTTCCTGTGTCTTACTCTACTCTCAAGGGGAAATAAGAAAATCAAATACAGAAAAGAGCAGAAAAATGTCAATTTATGAAGGAGGAATTCTATGTTTTGAACGGAATGCTAGCCTAATTCATATGGTATACTGCATAATATTAAAGAAAAATAATAATAATAATAATAATAATAATAAATGGTTTGTGGAATAGAACATGTTATGCAGTAATAATGCTATTTGAAATCTCTGTCACCATGTTGCATGTAACTGAGTGTCGCCTAGTTATAATCTTTAATTTTTATAATTATTTCTAATCAAATTTTGTGTAAAAATGTTCTAATAATTTGCAGCCTGATCTTGAGCCTTTTGTTCACTGTCAAAAATACAGTAATATTGTGAAATATTATTACAATTTAAAATAACTGTTTACTATTTTTATGTTATTTATTCCTGATAGCAAGCTGAATTTTCATCAGCCATTAATCCAGTCTTCAGTGTCACATGATCCTTCAGAAATCATTGTAATATGCTGATTTAGTGCTCAAGAAAAAATTTTCTTAGTGTTAATATTTTTGTGGAAACCATGACATTTCTTTTTTTTCATGATAATTTGATGAACAGAAAGAAACAGCATTTATTTGAGACTGAAATCTTTTGTAACATTACACAAAAGATCTTTATTGTTACTTTAAATCAATGAATCCTTGCTAGGTTTTATTTATTAATTTATTTTTATGTATTTATTTATTTATTTTTTAAAAAAGATGTATTTTTTCCCATCCCAACCAACCCTACACAGCAACACTGGCACCACCAATGGCATGACTTTACCACAGTGCTATTTGGTTATCCAACCAATGGCAGCTAAGGGAAAACCTGTTTTAAAAAGTCATTATTTTTGGTTTGGTGATGCTAGTGGTGCAGAAATTACATACTTCACCTTTTAAAAACCGTGGCTACAATTATTTCCTGGTCAGACGTTGCACTGGAAATGGAAGGTCAATTCAAGAGCATTGCATTGTAGGATAATTGTATGCAATGCAATCATAAACACTGGAAAATATAGTAGGTCATTCAGATATTCCATGCATATGGTGCACAGTATGCACATTATATACTACGCACAGTATGAGTATTATATACTGCATAAATTATAAGAATATCATGCCATAATTCTGCATATAGCCTTTCTCTCTTTTTCTCATCCTGTCAATTTCACAGTGTCTAATGAAGTCAACAGATTTCTAGCTACTAGATTTCTTAGATGTGACTAGTTGTATGCATTTCTCTGGCCTTTGAAGCTTTACATGATGGCAAAAGCACCGAGAGCCTCCCTGTGGGGCTCCAGAATCAACACCACAGTTAGCTTTAATGATCTGTCTTAAAGTAGACGCAGTAATCAGGTTAGTACATCAAACAGAGCAGAGCATAATTTAGTTTCACCGTTTACAAAACCCTACAGATATTACAGCAGGAAGCAATAAACTATAAAGTGCAAGTTAGTAAAACAAAGCTTCGTCCTCTGAAACCGGATGGAGTCTGGCATGGCCCAGGTGCCTTGTCATGGTTGCAATCTGGGTCTGCCATCCCACCAGAGAGCCACTGTGAACCAGAACTGTCGGCACAGTGCAATTTGTTCCGAGAGGAGAAAGCGCCACGCCACCTGCAGCACGTGCCTGCCCACCGTCCCCAGAGGAAGGACACAGCAACAATTAGACTGTTGCATCTTCTGCTTTCTGCACTGCAGAAATACTTCATATTGACTAAACCTGTAGCTTAAAGGGATAGTTCACCCAAAAATTAAAATTCTGTCATTAATTACTCTCATGTTGTTCCAAACCCGTTAGAGCTTCATTCATCTTCGGACAACAAATTAAGACATTTTTTATGAAATCCAAGAGATATCTGACTCTGCATAGACAGCAACACAACTGACACATTCAAGACCCAGAAAGGTAGTAAGGACATCATTAAAATAGTTGTTGTGAGGTCTTACGGGTTTGGAACACCAAAAGGGTGAGTAATTAATGACAGAATTTTCATTTTTGGGTGAGCTACCCCTTTAATTGTGATTTTATGCTAATAACAGAATCATTTCAAACATTTGAAATCAGTGCTGATTTTGCAGTTATTATATTAATTTCTGAATGCTTATAAAAATGATAGCAATGCTCCACTGTTGCTGAAAATATCAGATACTCTTATCAAACATAAAAAAAATAAGATATAAGAAGTTTCTTATGCTCACCAAGGCTGCATTTATTTGATCAAAAATAATGTAAATTTAAAAAAAAAGTGCAATATTTTTACAATCTAAAATAAATGTTGTCTATTTGAATATATTTTAAAATGTAATTTATTCCTGTAATGGCAAAGCTGAATTTTCAGCAGCCATTACTCCAGTTTTCCATGTCACATTACTGTATGGAAATGATTGTAATATGCTATTTTTTTATTTTTATTATTATTATTTTTTATTATTATTATCAATGTCAAAAACAGTTGTGATCCTTAATACTTTTTTTTGGCTACCTGATCTCATGATGAAAACATGCCTCTGGGAACTTTTTCAGAAGACGTGAAATATGTACCAATAAATACATATCACTGCAGTTTCCAACAGAAATTAACACTAGAGGTGGTAAAACAATGAGCACTTGTAATCATTTTCATACATAGTTATGATTACAGCTCCATATGTTTCGCTTTCCGGATGTAACAAGCTTGTTCGCTAGCTCAGCCGCATGGAATTGGACTTAGGATGCGGAATCCTTGGGTATGAATCCCATGAAAGATGAGAGATTGAAAAACAAGGTAAAACGGCATGCTTGCATTTGCGTTTTTACTTCACATTCGCTTTTGTTCATACTACCTGGTAGGTTTAGGTGTAGTGCAGATGGTACGTTATTTTAAAACGTCATGGTGTATTAGACTTATAGCGCCACTCAATGGACATTTCAAGTCAGAACTGCGGTGACATCTACAAAACCAACATCACATAAAACATACCATATGTACGTTCATCTGTTCCAGTGAAAAACAAACAAACACTCTTTTAGCGCCACTCAGTGAACATTTCACATTGAATATGTCACAAAACGTACATGGCTGTACATATTTTGCGTCTTGCGAAAAAGTTCCCACAGGTATGTTTTCGTCATGAGATCAGGTTGTTGTTGTTGTTGTTTTTTTTTAATAGATGAATAGACGTTTCAAAAGCACAGCATGTGAAATTTTTGTAATTTGTTACATTTTGTTATATTTTGTAACTATAAATGTCTTGATCACTTCACATACACGTACACACACTCACACAAAAGTGATTTCAATAATGATACACAATGACCCAACTAATCGATAATGAAATTAATAACTGATTATCAATTTTATTGATTCGTATCATTGCATGACTGCTGTTCTGTCAAACCTATGTTATATACATATATATTGTAAGTTTAAAATCATTAGCAATATATAATGTATATGTTTAAAATGATTTAAGCATAAAATGCAAACACCTTTAACAACAGCAACATTTAATCTTGTTTGCTGTGGTCAATGTGATTTAAAAAAAAAATATAAATGCGTTTATTACTATATTAATGTGGCGCAATTGACAAAGTTTGAACAGAAGTTTAATCTAGCTAAAAGATATTGAAATTCAATGTTGATTCAATTTGATCAATTTTAGTGTTCAGCTGTTGCAGCTAACATCATAATTAGCTGCTCTCGTCAACATGATAATCCAGCAATCCAGCATGTGCCTGTCCACGTCCTAGAAAGGAAGTTCACTTGATGTTGTATCCTTCACTGTAGTAGACACCTAAGTTATAAGATTCACAGGAACGTTTAACAGCTAAAGCTGTCATGGTCCCATCCCGGCTCTCTCTGTTCTGCAGTCTGTGACCTTCTAACCCTGTTCTGTACCTTCACCACAGCCTTGCTGTCCCGTCCTGAGACAAACACTAACACTGATCCCAGGACCTCAGCTGCAGCCCTCACAGAGAGAGGGAAACACTCTCCAATGGGACGTCTCATCGACTCATGCAGAGCAGCCATCAAAAGATCACTTTCTGCAAGGGCACCAGTGACATGGCTCATAAATCTGTTTTTAACACCATCCTGTCCCCGTCTTTCCCCTTCTGGCTTGTAACAAATTCACACGCACACAGACTGTGTTCACTCTTACAGCAACGCATTGTCAAACTTTAGCCAAAAAAAGGACATATGCATATGAAACCAGCTTAGTTGTGTCGGATGGTAGAAATTGTCAACCGGTAAAGATATTTTTTTTGTGGCTCTAAGTGTGAGGGTGACAAAGAAACATGGAGTAGTCTGAAAATACAGAGCAGAATGTGTCCCAGATAAGTCAAGATGAGGAAGAACTTAATAAAGCATGTAACAGGAAGCAGAGTTTAGAGGTTTACTGCTGCTGAGCAACATGGCTTCCGATCAGAAGTATCCATCAATCCATTTTTTCATATTAGTTTTACCGCTTTGAGTCTTTTGTTTGTAACTCAAGTGTTGCAGGTTTTTTTAAGCTGGTGCCAGATTTATCATTCGTTATGAGTAATCTGATCTTTTGATTTGCATCATCACATGAAGATGAAGTTCAAATATTTAATATAGAAACCATTTTCCATTGAATTTCCGGTCACATATAACTATCACATTAAACTATGTACTGTATATCAATATAATTACTCATACTATGATATAAGATCTTGGTAATACTGCCAACCTTTACTTAACAGTGTTGAGAAATCAATTTTTTATATAAAAAGGACACCTCATTGTCTTTTTAAAACAAGAATGAATCATGAAAAATGGAGATGTAGGCTATCATGATGGCAGTAGGATCAAAGTACTGACCCTCAACCCCTTCACAGCACGAACACTCTGATATTCAGCCTTCAGCAGCACAAGATCAATCATTACTGAGGAACAACTACAAACCAATAATAAAAATGAGAAATCTGTTAGTAACAATTCTGGATTTCTTTGCTACTATGATTTGAGCACCTTTATGACTTATAATGACTTATAAATAAGTCATTATAATGACTATTTATAAGACTCTAATGACTTATAAATAGGACCTGATGCAACAATACACAAGTCGTGAACTTTAATATTAACACATTTAGAAAAATACATTTTAGTCAGTGTAATGACGCTAATTTAATTTCCAACTCAGAGATTCTTGTCATTCAAAAAATGACTTTCAAGAGAGCCAATCAAAATATTAAAGTTTTAATGGGAATAATTATTTTCTTACTATCATAATGCTCATTTTTTAATATTAAAAATTTAGAACACTGTTAAATGTAATCCTTAACAAATCTCAATTGTGATGCCTAAATTCATTTGCAGCCTTTAAATAATTTGATTTTAGTGTTTTATTTTTCATGTATTTAGTATTTTTCAGTTTTCAGCCAGAACATGAAAATAATTATAAGTTTATTGGTATCCAGGGTTATTTTAGTAAGTAAGTAAGTAAGTAAGTAAAATAAATAAATAAATAAATAAATCTTTTAAAAAATGTATATATTTAAAAAAAACAGCATTCAACATTTCTCATTTTAATTTAGTTTAATTTGATGTACTAAAAACTGAAATAATCATAAAAAACTATATAAACATAAAAACAACAACTGACAACAACACAACAAAATGACTAAAACTTTAAAATTAAAATGTGAAACAATTTTACTACACTCTTAAAGGGTTGGTTGATTGCGATTTCACTTTTTTAACGTTAGTTAGTTTGTAATGTTGCTGTTTGAGCATAAACAATATCTGCAAAGTTACGAAGCTGAAAGTTCAATGCAAACGGAGATATCGTCTTTTAAAATTCTGGCAGTTTAATGCCTACAAAAACGACTGGTAAGGGAATACAGCGAGTTACTTCCCGGGTCCGTTACGTCAAGAACCCATAATTATACATAAACCCCACCCCCAGGAACACGCAGCAAAGGGGGCGAGGCCATGCTGCGCTGCTTTAGAGAAGAGGAAGAGAAAACTAGGGGTGCACGTAAAAATCTATTCATATATTAATCGCGAATCTGTCTTCTAACGATTCTAATGGCTTCACAAGTTTCAAAATCAATGTTCTAAAACAGCGGTTCTTTATACTGTTGCTCGCGTCACCCTGCTCTGCATCTCTCTCTCTCTCTCTCTCTCTCTCATTCAGATCATCAGCTCAGTGAATACTCATTTTCACATACTGTAGCTATGAGAAGCGTTATACATGGACGCTTGTGCGGTTGCCGTACTGTATTAAAGCTTTAATCAGAATAAAACCGTATATTAAAAGCTAACAGAAGCAGTAGCATTTACAAATAACAGTGTATCTAAAAGTATGAGACAACAACAAACAAAAAACTTACCATTAAAAGAAGGCCTACCATTAAAAGCCGTGCTTGTGCAGGTTCTGCACGATCCTCTTCACTAATATCCTGTGCGTCTCAATCGGGCTCAAACTGATAAGCAATATAAATGACACCAATTTTTACAACACAACCAGAGCACATGTCACTGAGCTGAGGGGCGGGACATTCAGATGCGCACTAGTGGCGTTTTTGCCAATCACAACACACTGGGCGAGCTAACCAATCTGAGCCCATCGCGTATTTCTGAGAGAGGGGCTTCATAAAAGCAGGAAATGATGAGGAGAAGGGACAGAGAGGTGTGGAATAAAGGTAAATTATGTGAAAAATAATGTGTTTTTTTAACAAACGAAGCATTAACACGTTAGACTGCACAATCAAGCCTAGAAAAAAAAAACAGTCAACCACCCCTTTAAAAATAAAGGTGCTTAAAAGGTTCATCACAGTGATGCCATAGAGGAACCATTTTTGGTTCCACAAAGAACCATTCAGTCAAAGTTCTTTAAATAACCATCTCTTTCTTACTTTTTTATAATCTGAAGAACCTTATTCGCCACAAAGAACCTTTTGTGAAACAGAAAGGTTCTTCAGATGTTAAAGGTTCTTTATGGAACCATTTAGACAAAAAGGTTCTTCTATGGCATCTTGAAGCACCTTTATTTTTAAGAGTGTACAATGAAAATGAAAATAGAAAAATAAAAAACGGCTTTCAAATATTATTAAAAACTATAATATTATCTCAAAATACTAAAATAACTGCTGGTATCATTCAGAATTTAAAAATCGAATTCAGAATTTAAATATGACTTTTGATCTAGTGTAATGGCCAGTATATAAATAAAACTAAAGTTTTATTTCAATGAATGCAATGTATATTTTCCAGATGAATATACTGAGCTACACCTTAAAGGACATACCAACATCCTCAACATGAACTTATTTATGAAAACTGTCATTTGAAATTAAAAAGTCCCTCTTTCATTCATTTTGACTGCACCACACTCAGAATACTCATCAGTAATGTCTATGATGCTTTCATGGCCACTTTTCATCCTCCTTTGCTGGTCTTATGATGCAGCACTTCCTCTCTCCTTTGAATCTGGCAGCCAATCAGACGGCTGAGAGAGAGAGCGCGCATGCCCCGATCAAACATATGCTGAGCATATAGACATGCATACACGTATGCGCACATCCCACGCTTGTGCACGTGGAGAAGCAGCAAACCACTGCATTGCCGGGGAGGCCCATCAGGAGGAGCAGCTTTGAGGGTTACACAATCACATAAACCCACAAACACTCACACACTCACTTACACACATAATGGTGACAATGAGAGGATCCTCAAAGAGAGAGTCGAGGAGAAGAGGACAATGGACAGAAACGATGCCATATGCTAAAGGTCTGTTACTATAGCAACGCCACACTTCCCCTCTCTCTCTCTCTCTCTCTCTCTCTCTCTCTCTTTCATTCTTTCTTCCATCTTTGCCTGGATTGAAGGAATAAAAGAAAACCAATGTAGTAAATCACATCTAGATTTTACACCACACAGAATGAAAACTTGAGGTGCACTACAGATTTGTCACTTGCCAATAACGGTGAATATTAAATTATTATCAACAGCAATAATAAAACTGTGGTTTGATTATTTTAACTGACTTAAACTGTCTCATCCAGCAATGTGTTTCACTGAAAAAAAAACTTTTACTTTTAGTCCATGACTTTTCTTAAGGTTTCTTGATACAACACCACACACAAGTCATGAACTAATTGAACAAATTTAACATTAAAAATGTCAATGTGCAGTCACGCAATTCAATTCCAACAAATTAATATTTTTATTCAGTAAGGAAACATTAAATTGATCAAAAGCGAAATTTGCCATCCTTTTGAACTTTCTATAAATAATCCTGAAAAATAAATATTCATTACGATTGCCACAGAAATACTATAGGCACAATTGTTTCAACATTGATAATAAAAAGAAATTGTTCTTATTACAATGATTTCTAAAAAAGATTTTAGGTTTTTAGAACATCTTACCAACCCCCAGACTTTGAAAGGTTGTGTGTATGTGCAAGCAAGAATGAGAGTTACAACAAAGAACAATATTTTCAGTGAATGATTAACAAATATCTTAAAGGGATAGTTCACCCAAAAATTTAAATTCTGTCATCAATTACTCACCCCCATGTCATTCCAAACCGTTCTGTCATCTTCGGAACACAAATTAAGATATTTTTGATGAAATCCGAGAGCTTTCTGACTAGGGGTGGGAGAAAAAATCGATTATCCGATGCATCGCGGTTCTCTGTTCAATGATTCTGAATCGATTCTAAACATTTCACAATCGATTCTGAGCTTGTTTTTTTCCCCCGCATATGGCACGTGTGCACGCTAGAGACAATCGCGGCCGCTTCATTGCATAGGATATGCGCCGTGAGATGCGTGTGCATTGCTGGACAGTGTGTGCTTCCACCCGCTGTTATTTCAGCGTTTTACTTTAGATATGCTTTAATTTATGCTGTTTGGAATGCAGTACATATTAGATGCACAAAACTCGCGTACTGACAGACTTTCACGTGCGCTTTATGTATTGTCCTGAAGCCGGGTGCGGTTAAATGCACTTGCATCTCCGAATACTTTTATACGAAATTGATGTAAACACAGTCAGTTATGTTTTCAGAGCAGGATAAAACATTTGATATGTCGAATTAGATCCATGCATTAGTGTGAATGCAGCCTATTAAAGCTGCCACTGTCTATGATCTCATCAATAATAATCAAATGGCAATAATGCTCAAGGAAAAAGAAAAACCCACAACTATGATTGGCGGTAAACTTTCAGATACTTAAAGAACACTTCTTAAATAAGCAATTATTTTAAAAAGTAGCCTGCTTATGTAATTTAATTTAAAAAATAAAATAAATGTTGCACAAAATAAATCTGATAAAAAATTTATATGAAAATGTAGCCATGTGCAGTAATATTGAAACATGTGGATGTGATGCATGGTGATATCGAATTGAATCGAATCATTGACATGATAATCTTAATCGAAACAAATCGTGAAACCAATGCCGATTCACACCCCTAATTTCAAGATGGCAGTACTATCGCAGAGACTCCAACTATAAACAAAAAGCATAGAAACTCCAATTTTTGTTAAAATGTAAAGTTGTAAAGATGTATTTGCACAGTAGAAGAATTAATTAGGAAAAAATGTAGATGAAGAATCGTTTTGGAATTGGATCGTGACTCCCAGAATCGGAATCAGATCGTGAAGTGTCTAAATATTCCCACCCCTTTTTCTGACCCTGCATAGACAGCAAGGCAACTGACATGATCAAGGCCCAGAAAGGTAGTAAGAACATCGTTAAAATAATCCATGAGACATCAGTAGTTCAACCGTAATTTTATGAAGCTACGAGAATACTTTTTGCGTGCAAAGAATACAAAAATAACAACTTTATTCAACAATTTCTTCTTCAAAGTATTCTCATAGCTTCATAAAATTACGGTTGAACCAACAATGTCCTTACTACCTTTCTGGGTTTTGAACATGGTAGTTTCGTTGCCTTCTATGGAGGGTCAGAAAGCTCTCGGATTTCATCAAAAATATCTTAATTTGTGTTCCAAAGATGAACGAAGGTCTTACAGGTTTGGAATGACATGACGGTGAGTATTTTCAAGGTGAGAATTTTCATTTTTGAGTGAACTATCCCTTCAATAATTCGCACAAATCTATTGTATAACTTTAGAGCACTTACAATATGTACACATCAGATGGACACCACTGGCCATTATGCTACATCTTGCATGTTTTTCAGCATCTTGCACCAGGAATGCTACATTTTTAGAATGCAGTGTTAAATTTAAGGAAGATCTGAACCTTGGTGGACACCAAATGAGTAGCCCCACCTTCCAGGGGGTCTCGGTCCACTTCCACATAAACTCTGTTGTGGTTTGACTGATATATGAATGCAACACAGATTAAAGACATCAAAATCAACCAAATTGTGACCATAAGAGGACAAAATGCTCAAGCATACCAGGTTCTTCTCGTCACAGGAGCTACAGTATGTTGCTCATTACAGTTTGGTAGGGGCATCAAAACCGTTGTCTTACAGCAGATCTATGTGTGCAACGAAGGAATTCCTGCCACTGTTTTGACTCCTTTACACATTTTATAAGCTCTAAAAGCTAAATACGTCATAAAAGCTGTTCAGTCAAGTTTTGACCATATCCTAGGTTCAGTGTTAAAATATGAGTGTGAACATCAAGCCAAATGTATCCAGACCAAAAGAATCAACACATTTTTGCTGCTGTAACTAACTTCCAGAATTTAGCATACACCTCCAACGTTTTACACACCATTGTATTATTCCACCACATGCCAAACACACACACAGATGCATTGAGAGATCCCCAAAGACACTCCTCATGCAGATGCATGGGGCAGCCGAATAGTGGTCGCTAGGCAACAGCTAATGGGGACCTCAACAAACAATAAACAATAATCCTGACACTTACAACGATCCACACACACACACCCTGACTTCCCACTCACTCATAGCCCTGGGCAGCGGAGGGTAATGTCTAGGTGAACGGCCTGCCTCTCTTCATTTTCTTTGACTGTCAGTCCTCATCCGGAGAACAGACTGATCCCCTCGGGCAGCCCTGCACTCCAACTCAACCACTGTCAACAGATACACACTCACACACCTGTTGGCCAGAGGTTCACATGAATACACACAGAACAAATGTGCATATTTATATAGACGTATTTATGAATAATGACACAAAGCACATTTGAATCCATAAGTGCACAAACACACACACAAAATTTCTGACATTGGCAGTCCTCTGCTGTTTTAATAACAGGCACCACTGCCTCAGAAGAGACTGATTAATATGTTGATTACTCATACGAGGTCATACACAACAGAACACACACACACACACACACACACACGTTTATTTAGCATCTAAATGAGGACATAGCACAGGCTTCTATTGTTTTATTAAAAAAAGAGCTGATTACATTTACTATAGGCTAACTCTTTTTGCATTTATAGAACAATGACATCAAGAACACATTATTTATTCATCTTTTTTTCTTCTATTGGGAGCTAACTTTTAGGGAGAATTTTAAGGGATAGTTCACCCAAAAATTAAAATTCTGTCATTAATTACACACACCCATGTCGTTCCAAACCCATAAGACCTTCGTTCATCTTCGGAACAAAAATTAAGATATTTTTATGAAATCCGAGAGTTTTCTGACCCTGCATAGACAGCAACGCAGCTACCACGTTCAAAGCCCAGAAGGGTAGTACATCGTTAAAATAGTCGATGTGACATCAGTGGTTCAACCTTAATTTTATGAAGCTATGAGAATACTTTTTGTACGCAAAGAAAAAAACAAAAATAACGACTTTATTCAACAATCCTTTTCCCCACGAGTTACCGTCTACCGCCATTATCGAGAGTACCACGACATGCGGCGGAGAGGAATTGTTGAATAAAGTTGCTATTTTTGTTTTTTTTGCGCATAAAAAGTATTCTCGTAGCTTCATAAAATTAAGGTTGAACCAGTGATGTCACATGGACTATTTTAACAATGTCCTTACTACCTTTCTGGGCCTTGAACGTGGTAGTTGCGTTGCTGTCTATGGAGGGTCGGAAAGCTCTCGGATTTCATCAAAAATATATTAATTTGTGTTCCAAAGATGAATGAAGGTCTTACGGGTTTGGAACAACATGAGGGCGAGTAATTAATGACAGAATTTTCATTTTTGGGTGAACTAACCCTTTAAGCGAATCTGTTCACACACATGATTCACAAAAAAAATAAAAACACACCAAGGGAACAAAACATATAAAATGACACATAAAAAACAATAGACTGAGATAGACTGTGGTTTCACAGTACAGCAAAGGACAAGAGATGCTGAAACAAACCCCTATGGCTTTTTTGAGCACCTGTCTACATGGGAAATATACCACTAAAAAACTGCCCAGCAGGCACCGGACATCAGTGTAGCATTAGAAAGACATCGGACCCCAACACTGGACAAGTAAATTTTTCATTGCCATTAAAATGCACTGTTGGCTTGATGTCAGCCAAAACAGATGTTGCATTTAGGTTACTTAATAGCACAACTTTAAATGATGGTTACCATATCTTCTGTTTTACATCAATATGATGTTCGCATGAGATGTTTGGAAGCCTCTGAATTTTGGTTAGTTATTACAACTTTTTATTAAAAATTTTATCCACCTTATTCCTAAAAGCAGAAGTAAGCCTATGGGCGAGACTTGCGGTTCATTAGCCGCTATAGGGAAATAAGGAGAAGAATAACAAGGTGCAGTAAATGGCAAAACTGTTTGAATTGCAAACCAGTATGTTCATAATTAAGATAATACACTAAAATAATATGGTAAGACACACTAATTTGCAGTATCAAGCAGCAAAATGAGCGGTTTTGTATAGCTAAAAACAGCTGGAAGCAAAGAAAATTTACAAATGACTACGCCCATTTTTACGTGAAGAATAAGGTGGATTAAAAATATGTTGTGAATTATATGAGAGTTACATGGTTCAGTTGATGGCCTAGAAACAGCAAATGGTAAAAATCCAAGGCTGAATAAAGAATTACTGTTGCGCTGCACAAGACATTTCATGTTTGCATTTTAAGCTTACTAAATACTCCAATGACAAATAGTGTGCATGTACCTTGGGAGATAGCATGATTTTGCGACCTCAAAACATACATGAAACATATATGAGACTACATGTACAAATAAAAAAAGTAGGCAGCTCACTAGCTTTACAATATACAGCACATTAAAACCGCATTTTAGCATTCTTTGTAAGACAGAGAGAGACAGAGCAGGTGAAAATCTGCTGATGAATCTGTTGGACCTGATGTCCTCTGCACAGAAGGTGACCCTGACACCCACGCCATTTTCCTCTCACTCAACACTTCTGTATCAACCTCTTTTTTTTTCTGTTTACTCCACTCTATAAACAGTGTGTTATTCAGTTCTTATAATTTTGCAATATATAAAAAACTATGCTTACCTTATAACCATTGTGGTATATGGAAGTTAAGGGCGTACAGTATTTCATTAATGTAAACTCACTCCAAAGGTAGACCATGTTCACAGATATCAAAACGTCCTGCTATCTACTGTTTACACAGGCTACAGCTTTCTAGAGTAGCATCCTAATGAAAATGAAATCACTGTACAAAAACAGCAACTCTATATGTCATAAAAATAATGTTTGAATAGAAGTGTGTCAAAACTGATTTCATTAAACTGATTGCATGATGCTAAGCTATTTAGGTAAAGGTGCATTCACACCATGTCAGTATTACCATAATTATAAGATTCTGACTTGTAAAAAGTGCTCATGTCCTTGTGGAATTTGTAATTTCAACTTGTGAAGCTCTGACTTGTACCACCAGATCGCTACAACGTCATGTGGAAAATGGTGGCGGCTTCAGAAGTAAAATGTAGTTAAATCTACATCATGTAACTTTTGACCCTCTAGTGGTTAAAAAAAACAACAACTTTTGTGCATCTTATATAAGAAAATTTGTTTTGGTTGTGCTTTGGCTCTGCTCCTCTGCAGTGATAAATGTGGCTCAAGGCACTGGTGTACACATGGATACAGGATATCTTATCTGAGCGGATGGGCACATGAAGAAGAGTTTTGTTTTTTACAACCGCTGTTTCACCTGGAGGTTTTGCTGTTTTGATCCATAATCAATTTTTCTTGTTCGTTGCGTAAGCAAACTTTCAGCTTTGCACTACCCACAGCTAAAGTTGCTTTTCTGAATAAAAGCCTAAATAAAATTATTCTTCATATAAAGCAATCCTATTTCTTAACAAAACATTTTATTAAACCACTCAATTCATATGTATTCATTTTACTATGCCTTTATAAACTTTTTGGATCTTTTAAATTTTGGTTACTTGAACTTGCAATGGAGGGACAAAGACCTCTCAGGTTTCATTAAAAATATCTTTGAAGATTAACCAAAATCTTATAGATTTGGAACAAAATGAGGGTGAAATGATGACAGAAATTTGGGTGGACTATCCTTTTAAGGTTTTTGCATAACGACTGGTATGTGGTTTGTCTATTGATAACGCAATGGATTCATTTTGGCGTTAATAATGTTGCTATAGAAACGCATAATTCAAAATCCAAGGATATGAACGGCTTTGAAAATGTTCAGGTTGTCATGTAGTAAATACGGTAATTACGACATGGCATTAATGCACCATAACACTGAAATAAACTTAAAAATGCAAAATAGGCTATATAGGTTACACACACACACACACACACAAACCTTGCATTTAAAAATAATTGAATAAAAATAATTGTTTTATTCATACTATTTGATATTATATGAATGAATCTTGAATCTTGAATGAAGCTTTGTTCACCATCTTGTGTAACTAAAGCCATCTTTTTTTTTTTCACTGAGAACGGTGCAACAGATCTTGGGATTGCCTTTTCTGTGAAGGATACTTGCAATGCTGCCTCATAATATGGCAAAAACAAGGCATCATACAAGGCATAATTATGCTTCCTACCATTTGTAACTGCCTACATCCAGTGCTGTCTATGCAGGCAGCTCACTATACAGAACTGAAGCATTACTAAAGATCTTTGGTCTTAAATATCTTTTCACTGACACTCTTAGTTACTCAAACACTGCCCTGTTCTTGCCCCTTTATTAAAATCCGGCCCATTCTTCTTCCGCAGCCCAATTCTGCCAGACCCGGGCGTTTCCCCTGAGGACAGTGTGGGATGAGGCAGCTTAAAATTACCTCCCTAAATTCTCATTCTGCCTTCATCATTTCTCTCCTCTATTCCTCTGCCAATCTCCTCTCTTGAACCCATCTCTCTGCTCTGGCATTATGAATGACAGATCTGTTATGAATGCCTGATTACATGTAAGACAGGAAAAGAACGATGGTCAGGTGTCTACGTATCTCCTGACACAAGAGTCCACAGAGACCCAGCATTTAGCAGGGTTGGATATTTAAAGGAGCAAATCTCCAAATCCTTTCAGAGGAAGAGAAAGGAAAGGACAGAAAAGGAGGAGGACTAAAGACTGAGAGGAGAAGAAAGAGAGAGAACGAGTGCAAGGGGTCACCGCTGCTTTACAATATCTTACCTTCACATTCACACTCCAGCAGAAACCCCTGTGAATTTCACCTGCACATACATGCACTCATCTACATACTTGTGCATGTAAACCCTACTGAAAGGGGTTTAAAGCCTGATAAAGCCCATAGGATAACCTTTTCTATACGTTCTGGATAAACCCTCTATGTGCTGGTGCTTAAAAAAAACAAAGCTGTAACTTAACTTCAAATCCATGTTATGTATCTATAATAAACCATATAGACAAGAACCCAAAAGGGGAGATTGGGGCTAGTTATCACATTTTTACTTTTAATATTTTTTAAAAGGATAGTTCGCCCAAAAATGAAAATTGTGTCATTAATTACTCACCCTCACAATTTAAGATATTTTTGGTGAAATCCGAGAGCTTTCTGACCCTGCATAGACAGCAATGCAACTGAGACGTTCAAGGCCCAGACAGGAAGTAAGAAGATTGTTAAAATAGTCCATGTGACATCAGTTGTTCAACCTTAATTTTATGAAGCTACAAGAATACTTTTTGTGCGCAAAGAAAATGGAAATAATGATTTTATTCAACAATTTCTTCTCTTCCAGGTCAGTCTCCACCGGCATTCACGTGAATTGCGGCATGTTCCGAAGATGAAAGGTCCTATGGCAGTGGTCTCAAACTCAATTCCTGGAGGGCCAAAGCTCTGCAGAGTTTAGCTCCAACCAGCTCCAAATCACACCTGCTTGGAAGTTTCTAGTAATCCTGAAGAGCTTGATTAGCTGGATCAGGTGTGTTTGATTAGGGTTGGAACTAAACTGTGCAGAGCTGTGGCCCTCCAGGAATTGAGTTTGAGACCAATGTCCTACGGGTTTTGAAAGACATGAGGGTGAGTAATTAATGACAGAATTTTCATTTTTGGGTGAACTATCCCTTTAAGGTAAACCAATTTCCAATGTTCCTTGAAGTCTTGACTACAAAAGGACCTATTAAACATTTTCACAGCTATTGATCAAAGTACGGCAATAAATAAGAGAATCATGCTGTCACACTATAGGAAGAAACTACATTGAACAGTAAATAATCAGCTATCTCTAGAATTTCCAGTGAATTGTAAACTGTAAAACAAATTGATTCTTGAAACAGCAAAAATCTAAGGTGACAAAAATATCTGAGGTTCATTTATAGTTAATATTAGTTGTAGATGTTAGTAATATTAGTAATTAATTGTACAGCATTTAATAATCTACATAATGTTAATTTTTACATAGACTAAAACATTTTTTTTTCAATTTGTAAAAATTAACCATAAAAAAAAATATTATAGATAGAGAGAGAGAGAGAGAGAGAGAGAGATTAAAAATTGTTATTAATTAATTAATAAAATGTGACATCTTGACTAGACAATTTATGAGAAAATACTCTTGTCGTAATGCAGTTCAGCCTTTCAGTTCAAATTGACATTTATTATATAAACTACCAAATAAATGTTTCTTGAGCAGCAAATCAGCGCATTAGAATGATTTCTGAAGGATCATGTGACACTGAAGACTGGAGTAATGATGCTGAAAATTCAGCTTCACTATCACAGGAATAACATTTGAGACGTGTACAGTTGAAACACCTTAAATAACTTGCGTACACAAGAACCCCGAGCCATGTTTTTTGCTCCACACATATGTATTAGTGTTCTCTTTTTAATCGTGGGAAATTTGAAATGTGTGCGTCTTTCCACTTCGAAGATATCGGCAAAAGTTTTTTTTTCCAAGGTGAGATTTTCATTTCACCATGTCCCTTCCACAATGAATAGCTTATTATTCTTTTATGATTGTTAAACTTAACATATATCATTGCAAACGTTACTCTGTGCTCTAAAAATAGACATATTTTATGACATTGTGCCATGCAAGTTCTTTTCATAATCTGGAGAAACGTGCGAGCATGTCAGTGGGGTACGGTTGAGACACAGTGTATCAACTCTACCCGGATTGGTGTCCTGTTGCTTCACATGCTGTTTAGTTGTACAGTGTTATGATAATAGGATAAAAGTCACATTTACACATATGCTACGCAAATTCTGTTTAAAAAATGATATTTGTGATATTTCAACTGTCATTAGTTATGGACATATTTTCTAACATGAATGTTAAAAGGATTACATAGCATTTTAAGAAATATACAAGGTGGTAAAGTGGGTACAGTTGAGACACCCTTTAGGTTGCTATGTACTGTATACAGTAACAGTTCAATCATAGAAAATAAAATGCATACAGAGGCTGTGGCAAATGTCCCCACAAATATAGTGATACCAGTAAATTCTAACTTTATGGGAATATTTTTTAGGTCCCCATGATGAAACAAACTTATAAATCATACAGAACGATTGCAAATGTAAAAATGCAGAAAGATACGAGTGATGCGTATGGTTTAGGGGTAGGGTTATAGAATATACAGGTGTATATATATTGTTATTTTTACTGTTATGTTTACATTTGTACTGTTTGCCATATATTTTCTAGTGTTAAATATTTGTTTCTATTTTGTTTAACTGAATCTAAATGAAATAAAGCAAATAAATAAATTTATTTTTAAACTGTGATTATTTAAAACTGTAATTTTGTAATTTATTACATTTGCAATAAATGGTTAGCCAGCTTTACAGCATTAAGAATGGGTGTTTCAACTGTACTGTTTCAACTGTACACGGTATGGGTACAGTTGAGACAAAAATGTACCTCATTTTTATGAGCTAATTGTGGAAAATGTAAACTACTTATGGCTATTATCAATTTATGATACTTTAGTACACAAGCAAAATAAATATCATGTGAAAAATCGCTTCATTTCAGCATTTAGTTTTTGTGTAGTGATGAAAAAAAGCAGAAAGTGTCTCTACTGTACTCAGTCTACCCTACATTTTTTTTTTTTTTTTACTGTTTTTTGATCAGTCAGATGTAGCCTTGGTGAGCATAAGAGACTCATTGTTCCAAAAAATAAAAATAAAATAAATACATTTAGTTGGGAGGACAGAATTCACCATTTATTCTGATTTGGTAATAGATACCAACATACAAAACCACTGCTAGAGTAAACAATTAGTGTAATTGGGCTTCTGACTCAAAATTGTATAGTAACTAAGATACAACTAGTGAAAATGCTTCTTGACAAGAAGCAGCTGCAAAAACCATAAAAGAAATAAATCTGCACGCACATACGCTCAAACTACCTCGCAAACAACACATTGACTTGTAGCACAACACGTACATTGATCTGTCTGTGCATCAGCTGCAGCACCAAATGCGTGAGGTGGACGGGGAGTTTGTGCTCATCAAAATTCAATTGCGGGTCAATAATGCATGAGTCAACCGGGTTCGACAGAACCAGAACAACCCAACGCGCAGACGTAGAGAAGACAGCGTTTTACAAGAACAACAAATACATTTGCACAACACAAGCTGTGATTTCATGCCTAAGGGACGAGCATTGTTTACTTATGGCAAAACGCATGGCTATCAATGCCAATTTCAGCGTTTTTTGAAAAGCTTTCCATTTAAATTGCATCGAATTGAATTGAGGTGGGCCGTAATGACATTATGGCAGAGCAAATGAAACCGAGGAAGGGAAGAGTCCCTGATAGGATGGAGGGTGCAGATTTGTGGCTAAGAGATGAGCAGATAGAGATGGAGAGATAGAGGTGATGGAGGGCCACTTGTGGCCTGAGGTGATGGATGGAGGAAGCGTCACGGGGCAGGTGGAGCGGGTTTGCCCTCTAATGATTTTTCTCTCCATTCCACAGTGAAATACGTCCCTGTCTGCAGAGCATTGGTGGTATATTCCCTTTTCTCTCTTTCTCTCGGCTCTCTGACTCACTTTTTCTTTACATGATGCTCTTGGTGTCTCTTTGACATGCAAACACACACATATGCAGTCTTAAGCTGAGTGGAGAGGTCATGTGTTTGGCAGGACTTCTTCTGTGAGAATGTGACACAGTGAAAGCCTCCAGCAGAAGCAGCAGCAGCTCTCTCTCCTCCGCCAGCGATGTGGGCGTCTGCTTGCATTACTACCTGCTCTGAGCCCGACCACCTCACTTCATTGACACGAGCTGCCTGGCAGAACCATCCAAAGCTCTATTTCTAAAGCAGACTGCAGCGTTTCAAGTCCCTCATTGGCTGTTTAGTCAGTTCTGTTGGATTCATTTGGGATTGTGGTAC
The DNA here is from genome assembly GCA_039654775.1 of Spinibarbus caldwelli. Taxonomy (NCBI): domain Eukaryota; kingdom Metazoa; phylum Chordata; class Actinopteri; order Cypriniformes; family Cyprinidae; genus Spinibarbus; species Spinibarbus caldwelli. The sequence continues at coordinate 25,617,984 of CM077232.1, read as the reverse complement.
ATGGGCAAAACAGGGCTATCTAAAGCGCACTGGAAAGAAGATTATTTTGCGCATTTTGTGTCTGCAGTGTTGTGTGTTATGGATTAGGTTGTGTTCGGATCACTTTCTGGTTCCGGCAGCTAAAATACCTTCAAATCCTTTGTAGGTTGTCAAAATAGAGTTGGTAGGTACACATGATGCAATAAACACATATTTTGCTTGTACAATGTTTAACATAGTTGAAACCATCAATGTGTCTCCTATGAATATAGAATGTGTTAACCGGTAGATATTTTGCTATACCGTTTTTACTGCAGTGAATATGTTGTGGCTACTGTTTCAGTGGAAGGACTGCTTTACATTATTTACAAAACAGATCGATGAAGAAAGTAAAATGCAGAAAGTACAGAGCATGGCATGTTCCAAACCAGTCAAAAACATGCAAGAATTTGTGTTTTTAGGTATGAATGGTGAACAGTGTCACAACTAGGTGCATTAATATAGAATTCAAATAAGATTTGGACACAAGTGTGTACATATCAGCTATTGTAGAACAGCTTGAAATCTGGCTCATCCAATCAGAATTTACCTTTTTATATCAATGTTTTAACTTTTTAGAATATTTAGATTTTTTTTTCTTAGAATAATTCAAGTTTTTGCACTGATGTCAGATTTATCATTAATTTGCTATGAATGATTTTATATTTTGGTTTGCATCAAACAAAAAGAAATTAATCAACCGATAAATTAACTTTTATTTGTAATTGTATTTAATAAAATATATCTACCACATGATTATTTCATATACAAACGATTTTATACACTTCTGTTAAGAAGTTTTGGTTCAGTAAGATTAATGATTTTGAAGAAGTCTCTTATGCTCACCAAGGCTGCACTTATTTGATCAAAAACAAAATAAAAACAGTTGAATAAAATGCTTTACAATTTAAAATAACTCATTCTAATAAGCTGTTTTGGTGCTCAAGAAAAATTTCTTAATATTATCAATGTTCAAAATATATTTTTTGTGGAAATGGTGATGCATTTTCTTCCAGGATTCCTTGATGAATAGAAAGTTCAAAATAACAGCATTTGTTGGAAATATATGTCTTGTAACATTATAAAGATCTTCACTGTCACTTTTGATCAATATGCATCCTTGCTGAAAAAAGTATTAATTTCTTTAAAAAAAAGCTAAATTCAAACAATAGTTAATATTAAATCTAAATATATAATATTTTATATGGTTTTAATTTAATATATTAAATAAACTTTTTTTTCTTCATTTAATTTCCTAAATAAGGTGAAAACACACACACACACACACACACAAGGTGACATATCTGTGATGTAATAATATTTTGGTCATACCGTCCACTCCTACATACTACTTTCCAAAAATATAGTAGGACCATATTATTTTTGGTGTATTTTGGCACAGTTGACATGCCAACTTAACATATAAGTCTAAGACAACACAGTCAGTGCAGTCATGTAATATTTTATATGCATTTTCTCTGTATTCAGACACACACATATGCATTCATACTGTACCAGAGACCCATTTTTCCCAGACTCCACAAAGAAACAAGCTGGACCCTCACATGAACAAGCAGAGATGGGTTTCCACAACAGCCTCTGTGCATCCTGTTACTCAACCTGGACTGAAAAGAACAAACAGGAAGGCTTTTCATAACATCACACACAGGGAAACGGGCAGGATTACACAGACGCTGCATGCAAACAGGTCGTGGTTTGGAGTGGCGCTCCTCAAAAAGGCTGAAATATGTTAGCTGAGCTCTCGCAGTGTTTCGCCCTAGTTTGAGCAGACACAGTCCTCATACAGCAGATGGATCCAGTCTGAAAGGTGCTGGTCTCTCTCTGGGAGGATTCACAAAGAATGATTTGCACTCACTGTAGTGTCGTTTATTTTTATGTGCTGTCTGTGTTACTTTAGAGCTTGATTTACTAAGGGAATTATGCAAATGAGGTAACAGCGCTTACCACAATCTTGCATACTTTAATGGCACTCTACAGCTTTGCTCCATCACTGTGATCGAGACAGCTCAAAGACTAGATTATAACACTCTATCCATTAATTGGATGAATCATTACTGCCATGAACAATAGCAAATGTACACAAGCATGCCTTTTAACTGAAATCCCCTGGATTTTGCTGGCCATAGTAATCCAACGTTAACTGCAACAGAGAAATAGTGCTGCGTTCGGTAAATTTTAGTGCTGTCAAAATTAGCGTGTTAACGCAGGAGATAAAGTTTTCCAGTTTAATGGCGTTACAAATATTTAATACAGTTAACGCAAGGGCAGAGCTAGGGCGGGGCGTGCTATAGCCTGTATCATTTCATATTAAAGCTTGAATGAAACTACAAGCATGCGTGTCAGATCCGCGTCACTTTCAGCAGCGGCAGCTCTTAAAGTAATAGCAGCCAAATAACCTAATAACCCAGCTGCTGTGATGTCTGTTTATCAAAAAAAAAAAAAAAAAAAAGAGGAAATCAATAACTTTTGTAGCTTTAAGGATTCATCTATATTTAATATAGAATTTAGTGTTTGATAACTATTAAATTTCTGTATATTTCCTACTTGCTGAAGTGCACAGGTAAATATGACATTTATTATAATGGGTTTATGTGCAGATTGTTGTAAATTCACTTAAATTAGAAGTTGTTATAAATATTAAAAATTAGAAGTTGCTATAAATGTTATAAAAGTCTAATAAATGTTAAACTTCATAGCTCTCAATTATACTGTAATGTTGGTATAGTCAACATTACATAAAATAAATAAATAAATAAATGAATTTAAAAAAAATCCTACAGACATATTGGTATCAGTGATACTCGCCTTCAGTAATAAAAAGATGTCATTAAACAAATATTAAAAACATACTGTCTTTATGTTGTTTCTACATTAATTTAAAGATTGAATGTGAAATTATTGCAATATAAAAGTATATTTAAAAACTTTAATGTTAGGTGTGATTAATCTTGATTAATCGCTTTTAATTTAAAAAAAAAATGTGTGATTAATTAGTTTTTTGTTTTTTTAATCAATTGACAGCACTAGTAAATATATGTTTTTTTGTTTGTTTGTTTGTTGTTGTTGTTGTTGTTGTTGTTTTTTATTAAAAAGACTTAATTAAAATATTTTAAATAATTCAAATGGTGCAACACTATTTTAGCACATTTGGCATCTGTACAAAAACTATACCACGGCAAGCTATCCTTTACGCCAAATCAGTTAATTTAGCTCCCACCTATTTAAATGGGTTAATTTTTGTAAAATTGTGTTTCAACAAATTTCAAATCAGGAATGGAGTCTAAAAACAGTGGTAACATAAATTGTGCTTCTCATGTACAAATAATGCTAAAAACATATTTTTCATGCTGGGCTAATTAATAGGCAAGCTCTTTTAACTGTAAAACTGTCACACAAGCCAACTGTCAGCTGTAGACCAACGCTGGGCCGTCATTAGGTGCCTGTCAGCCTAATGTTTGCTACTAGTTTGATCTCTGTCGGTGGCTTTTTCGTCTGATTAAACATGTTGAATTGGTGGCAGAGGCTGTTGGTGAGAAAGACCACTCTGATTGGCTGTTCAGCGAGCAAAGAACAAATTGATTTTTATTGTTTTGCATTGTTTGTATATCCACAGTCCTAGCTTTTTTGGTTTCCATTTTTGAATGACGAAAATAAACTACTGCCACCTACTAGCAAGGAGACTTATTTCCTCTCACACAGGTGCAGAACGTATGTGCTAGTTGGCCAATGGCTGTAGTTTTTGCAACTTTTCGGCCCATACGCAGGCAACATGAGGCAACAACATTGTCGCTGCTAGTTTTTCGATGTTGGTTTGATGCATCTGCGTGTTAACGCGGGACTACAGGATTTAAAAGTTACATTTTTCCCATGCATATATGTACAAGTGGACCATTTAAACTTATTGTCTCTGACTACAAGTGGCAGGGCTCAAAAACAGGGTTAAAATTCAAAGACCAGGTTGCTACAGTTTTTTTTTTGTTTTTGTTTTTTTTTTCCAGTCACCTGGTTGATGTGGGCTGATTACAATCAGCCACATGTGTGTGTGTGACAGCACTCCAGTGATCACTGATTTAGACCTGTTTCATTAGCCTGCTCTTATTCACACTGATGATACTTCATGAAAAAACAGTTATCTGCTCGTAACTCCTCTCGTCTAAACAAGTCTACATGAGCCTGCTATTCATATTTAATGCCACTAAAACCAGCTGGGAATCTGAGCCAATTATCATCACTGAATGCTTCACAATCTCTCATACCCTACTGTAAAGAGAGAGAGAGAAGGAAAAGAGGTAGGAATGGAGAAACACAAGGCTAGGAGACAGCTCTCTTCCATTAGCACCGTGTTGTGTTCCCTCTGGGTCATGAGGGTGAGAGAGACCAGCACTCAAACTCACTGTTGACCACTTTACAGCATGTGTATGCTGGGACACACGGTCCGCCTGCGTGCTCTTCATGGGCAGCTGGGCAAGGGTGACAGGACATGTCTTGCAACGATGGATGGAGTACTGTAATGACCAAATGTGCACAATGACATCAAAAAACTATTTCTGCTAGAAAGTATACACTAACAAGAAATATGTACCAAAGGCGCTATAGTTTTACCATGTTTTCTTGGACAAGGTAGGCTAATACCATGTTGTATTTTGAAGTAGGGCTTGTATATATCATGTATAAACAATTTCTTTCATAAAAAGTAAATGAACTGACCTCAAACTTTTGTACACCAGTTTACAATAGAGATTTTTTTTTTTAAAGTGTATACAAATAAGGTAAAAATCCACTGAAAATTACGTAAGATATACATAAACAATGTACATGTATTTGTGGACAAATGGCACAAGGACACTTCACTGAATATTGCTGAGTGATGATGGAAATTAATTGTTACATCAGTTTTGAAATAATTCCATGAAATGGACACACTAAACTGATTCACAGAAATAAACTGAACTCTAATGCCATTTTTGCAACTTAAGTTATTAAAACTTCTTCATATATTTCCCTATTCCTACTGCAATTAAAATAAAATGGTGCATGAATATAGTAATCAGTTCATGTTGCATAAAAGTACCACCATCACTGTACCATGGTAGGCCTACTCCAACAGCACATTTACTATTATACAGTATACTGCATGTTGCCGTCTTTGCTCATGGGCACTTCACTAGCAACTTTAGAAATGTGACGTGAAAGACAGCAGACAGGGAACTATCACTCCATTTCACACTTTAAAAGCCCTCAAAACATTTGTCACTCACAAAACATCATGGGCATAACATTTAGACAGATGATTTATAGAGTGGCTGTGCAGCAAAATGGAGGAAGTTAGCAAAAATTGCTAGAGTAGCTTAAAGCCCCTTTAAAGTTTTCATGAATTGGAAGTTGTGACCAATGTCACTTCACTATTGTGACATATTTCTGAGTGAAACAATACTGAATGAGACAAAAGAGGGGTTTGATTTTAGCAAATCTCCTCACCATCTCTAGCTCGCAGCAGACAGACAGTTTAAGGATGTTCTGATTAAAGATTTTGACTAAAAGATTACGAAGACATTTACAGACAAAGACAAAAAAAAAACCTTTACAGTTCAGCACAAGACTAGTAACTTGTGCTAACAAAGTAAACTGGGGTCCATTTTATGCAGACTTTAACATCTCATGAGCAGCTACAGGTAACAAATTTAGGCTATAAAACTGTTGTAGGAATATTGTTTTGAAATGTTATTAAAATGCTGAAATTTACAGTTGTCATGGTTATAATGTTATTTAACCTCTTAACTGTCACCCCCATTTTTTGAACATAGACTTGAATGTACAATCCAAATTTAAATTATTGTAATTCATGAAGAAATACATTTTGTAATATGATTTGAAGTACCATTTACATGGTAATGCAGTGTCAATGAAATTGGATTTCACAGGATGAAGTTTGAGGTTGTAAGCTTTCAAATGATATATAATTTATGATGATTACTAAAATGTGATAGGGAAAAAGGTAACGAAGAAATACTTTGTGACAGGTCAGAAGTCTTGTTATGATGTGGATTTTTGAGGTGCACTCTTGTCATAAATTAATCTATTACTGTTCCTACATAATTTGTAACAAAAAAAAACAGTGGTAAAATATCTATTTAAGAGTCTTAGACCTTTCCAATGATATATAGTTTGTCATGATTATATTAGGATTTAATTGTAATATAGTGAAGTAAACTTAGGCATCCATCTGAGGGAACGTCTCGGAAACGTATGTAACCCTCGTTCCCTGAAGGAGGGAACGGAGACGTCACGTCGGATGACCGACGAAATTGGGATCTCGCCAGAGAGACCAATCCACTTCGAGTGTAACTAAACGAGCCAATGGACATTGGCATGCGATTATTGCATCCAGCTGCCGCTGATCACAGCGTGAGCATAAGAGGCAGCTGATGCACCGCATCAATCATGCTTTCGCTGAGGAGCCGAGCCGGCGACCCGGCAGCTCAGCGGTGGTACAGCGACTGTGGCGACGGGACGTGACGTCTCCGTTCCCTCCTTCAGGGAACGAGGGTTACATACGTAACCGAGACGTTCCCCTTTCAGTCGGTCACTCCGAGTCACGTCGGATGACCGACGAAATTGGGATCCCTACCAAAGCGCCACAGGAGCTGCCCCTTCCAGTGCCCTGTGTAGGCCTCCTGACCCTTCCTATAAGGCAGACGATAGGACCGGGCTCTACACAGAGAAGGTCAACTACTGGTGTTCCTTGAGCAACCCAAACAGTAAGACTAGGATAACACTGGGAAGCGTGCCCTTCCACTTGGAAGAGGCACACTGCAGAGTCACCTCCTCCCAGAGGGGGTTAAGTGACATTCAAACATGTGAAGTAACCCCGAAGGGCCCTATTGCACATGGAAGTCTCTGAGATGGCTCAGGCTGCATCTTTAGAGATGGCAGAACGTGGTCTGCCAGGGGAAACACGGCTCTAATAAGCATACCGTGGAATACACATATGGGATCCCGGCAGGGTCTCTCATATGGGCACTAGCCTCGCACCAGATTTCAGGAATTCATTGGCTGAAGGCCTGGCGCCGGACACCCTGCCGCGTCCGGACGCCGGAGTGCTGGAGGACTCAACAGGGTTTGCCTGGTTAAGGAACTCTCTGGAGAATTAGGCGTAAGGACGCCGCAAGCCGACTCTGAGCCGGCCCTCTCAGTGCCACTACCCATTTGAGGTGAGAACACAGGAGGAAACCGGTTCGACACGTAGGCTATAAAACCTAGCGAACGTGTTGGGAGTCGCCCAACCCGCAGCTCTACAGATGTCTGCTAGCGAGGCACCACGAGCCAGCGCCCAGGACGATGCGACACCCCTAGTGGAGTGAGCACGCAACCTGAGCGGGCAGGGAACACCTTGTGCTTCGTAGGCCAAGGTGATGGCATCCACTATCCAGTGGGCCATCCTCTGCTTGGAGACAGCCTTCCCCTTCTGCTGTTCTCCGTAACAGACAAAGAGCTGTTCTGAGGTCCTGAAGCTCTGAGTTCTATCCACGTACTGACGCAGTGCGCGTACAGGACAGAGCAAAGCTAGGGCTGGGTCTGCCTCCTCCAGGGGCAGCGCTTGCAGGCTCACTACCTGGTCCCTGAAGGGCGTGGTAGGAACCTTGGGCACATAGCCGGGCCGGGGCCTCAGTGTTGCACTGGAGTCAGCCGGCCCAAACTCAAGGCATGACTCGTCGACCGAAAATGCCTGCAGGTCCCCCACCCTCTTGATTGAGGCCAATGCAGTCAGGAGTAGGGTTTTCATAGAAAGAAACTTCAACTCGACTGACTGCAACGGCTCAAAGGGGGCAGTTTGTAGGGCTCTTAGCACCAAGCCAAATCCCAAGAGGAAAGGGAGGGAGGCCTCGGAGGATTTAACCTCCTGGCCCCCCTAAGAAACCTGACAACCAGATCGTGCTTCCCCACCGACCTCCCCTCTATGGGGTCGTGGTGGGCAGAAATAGCAGCAACATATACCTTAAGGGTGGAGGGGGACAGCCTACGCTCCAACCCTTGTTGCAAAAAGGAAAGCACGGCTCTGATCGAACATCTCCGGGGGTCCTCCTGGTAAGAGGAACATCATTCGACGAACAGGTTCCACTTCAGCGCATAGGCCCGTCTTGTGGACGGTGCTCGTGCTGAAGCGATAGTGAGCGCTACCTCCTGGGGCAGGTCACCTAGAACCTCTGCGTCCCGTCCAGGGACCACACATGAAGTTTCCACAAGTCTGGACGCGGGTGCCAGAGTCTCTGAGAAAGCAGATCCTTCCTCAGAGGAATCGGCCAGGGAGGGGCTGTCGCGAGGAGCATGAGTTCCGGGAACCAGGTCCTGTTGGGCCAATATGGAGCCACTAACAGGACCTGCTCCTCGTCCTCCCTGATCTTGCACAATGTCTGTGCTAGCAGGCTCACTGGGGGAAACGCATACTTGCGCAAGTCCTGGGGCCAGCTGTGTGCCAGTGCATCCGTGCCGAGCGTTGCCTCGGACAGGGAGTAGAACCACTGGCAGTGGGTGGTTTCTGGAGATGCAAACAGGTCTACCTGAGCAACTCCGAACCGACTCCAAATCAGCTGGACCGCCTGGGGATGGAGTCTCCACTCCCCAGGAAGTGCCGCTCAAGACAGCTCGTCGGCCGCCTGATTGAACACTCCTGGGATGTGGATGGCACGAAGGGACCTCAGATGCTTCTGACTCCAGAGGAGGAGGTGGCGGGCGAGTTGCGACATGCAACGGGAGCGCAAACCGCCTTGCCGGTTGATATACGCAACGGTCGCAGTGTTGTCCGTACGGACCAGAACGTCCCTGCCCCGAAGGCGCCCTCTGAGGCGGCACAGGGCAAGGTGTACTGCCAGCAACTCGAGGCAATTGATATGCCAACGCAGAAGGGGGCCCGTCCAAACCCCTGATACTGCGTGCCCGTTGTACGTGGCACCCCAGCCGGTGGCCGAGGCATCCGTGAATACCACAGCATGCCTGGATACCTGCTCCAGGGGCACTCCTGCCCGAAGGAACGAAGGATCTGACCACGGGCTGAAGGTCTTGCGGCAGGCCGGTGTAATCTGAACCCGGTGAGTACCGCGTTTCCACGCCCACCTCGGGATTCGGCCATGGAGCCAGTGCTGAAGCGGTCTCATATGGAGCAGACCGAGCGGAACTATGGCCGCAGCTGCAGCCATATGCCCCAGGAGCCTCTGAAAGAGTTTCAGTGGGACCGCTGTCCTGCCTGATAAAGTCTTGAGGCAGTTCAGCACCGACTGAGCATGTTCCTGGTTGAGGCGTGCTGTCTGGTTGACCGAATCCAACTCCATGCCGAGAAAAGAGGAACGTCGAACGCGAATCGCAGGAATGGCCTGTGTCGCGGGAGAATCGAAACATGAAAGTACGCGTCCTTCAGGTCGATTGCTGCAAACCAATCTAGGGGACGGACGCATCCAAAATGCGTTTCTGCGTCAACATCTTGAACGGCATCTTGTGAAGTGCACGGTTCAAAACTCGCAGATCCAAGATCGGTCGTAACCCACCGCTTTTCTTGGGCACAATGAAGTAAGGGCTGTAAAACCCCGACCTCATATCGGCTGGAGGGACCAGCTCTATTGCATCCTTCGCCAGTAGGACTGCAATCTCCGCGATTAAGACAGGGGCATCGATGGCTTTGACTGAAGTGAACCGGATGCCCCTGAACTTGGGGGGACGCCGGGCGAACTGAATCGCATAGCCGAGTCTGATGGTCCGCAGGAGCCACCGGGACGGATTGGGGAGCACTAACCAGGCTCCGAGAGACCGCACCAGCGGGGCCAACGGGCCCACCGACATGCCCGCGGTGGGGCAGCGAGGTGGAACACAGGGACCGGCCCCAGGGCCTGTGACGGCAGGGGGCGGGGTCTGGGTGTGTAGTGTAGCACTCACCTGATTTCTCCTCGCGTGGGAGGAGACACAGGAACCCGGCTTGAGGCTTGTGACAGCCCGGCGTTTGACGACTTGAAGCGGGGACTGGAGTGCTACTGCCCTTACCTGGTTCCACGAATGGGCAGGAGGGGTGCTCTTGGGCAACCACCCGCTGCCTGCTGGCGAGAGAGGAGGAGGGAAGCGATCCTGTGATGCACGGATCACCACTCTCCTCCTCTTGAGACCCAGAGATTGAGGAGACCGCTCTTTACTGATGTTTTGGGTACCGCTGGCTGCTGGGCCAACGGCGGAACAAAATGAACAAAAGATACTCCACCCGGCCCTCCTCCGGGGGAGGGAGTGGTGCAGTCACCATCTCCCGATGAGCAGTCTCCTCCATCTCTGGGTCGACCGTCCCAGGGCCTCTTGCACTTGGGCTTGCCGCCAGGTTTGGCGGGGGCCTGGACGGGCTGGGTGTCCTGCCTGCGACCGGCTCCACGACGCTGCCTGGTGAAAGGCTGCTGCGGCTGCGTGGGAGCGGGGGCGGCCGCAGGGGGCGCCCACGGCGACGAGCAGGCTGAGTGGCTGCAGCAGATTTCCTCCGGCGCATGATGTGTTTGCCTCAGTCTGCTTCTGGGCTGCCGAGAACTGCTGGGCAAAGCTCTCGACAGCGTCGCCGAAAGGGCCGGTCTGTGACACGGGAGCATTCAGGAACTGTACCTTCTCCTGCTCCTTCATGTCAGCGAGACACAGCCAGAGATGGCGCTCCTGGACATCGCACGACCCAGAGACTGTGCGGTCACCTTCGTCGCTCGAAGCGCGAGGTCCGTCGCAGCACGCAGCTCATGTAGAACCGCCAGGTCGTGACCACCCTCGTGCAGGTCTTTCAGGTCTTTGGCCTGGTGGACCTGCAGTAACGCCATGGCATGGAGGGCAGAAGCCGCCTCTCCACAGGCTCTATAAGCACTGCCAGTTAGACCTGACGAATACTTACAGGCCCGTGAGGGGAGACACGGGTCACCCCGCAGGGTGGAATCGGCTGTTGGACACAGTTGCATGGCCACAGACGCTCCACCGAGGGGATGCCGCATACCCCAAAGCAGCCCCACCATCGAGGGTGGTGAGAGCGGAGGAACCACAAGATTTGTTTCGGGCAGTGAAAGGTGCCTTCCACGACCTTGTAAGCTCCTCATGCACTTCCGGAAAGAATGGCACCGGAGGGGGGCGCTGAGAACCAGTGCGACCCCCACCGAGAAACCACTCGTCCAGCCTCGAAGGATCGGGACACGGTGGCTTTTTAGGATTCCACACGAGCCCGACATTCTCAGCGGCCCAGGAAAGCATAGCCGTCATCTCTGGGTCTGGCACGGACAACGCTACCACACCTGAAGGGGGCAACGCAGCCGGGTCATCATCCCCGGAGAGAGAGGGCCCGCCCTCCGATGCAGTGATCGACATCTGGTCATCAGAGGGGGCACCGAAGGAAACGCGTGGCCAGCGCGCTCCTTCGGCAGCTCCACCGGCTGCGGAGTGCTTGAGGGGTGAGGAGCTCCACTTGGGGAAGCCCTCACCGTAATCCTCAAATCACCTCTGACTCCACCGGATCCAGTGTGCACGCCGGATCGCGGCAGGCAGAGGGACTCCGCCATGTTTGACATAGTGGAGTCGCACTCCGAGATGGTCATGTCCCCATAAGAAGAACATGAACCATCCACGAAAGCCACCTCAGCGTGCTGAATGCCCAGGCACGTGAGGCAGCGATCGTGACCGTCCTGAGGTGCCAGGAAACGACCACACCCAGAAACGCACGGGTGAAAAGACATCTTTAAAAAGACGCGATCACCCGTGTTGCTCTTTTAGAGAAATGCTCTTTTAGTGCTGAAGCACGCAGGCGAACTGGCCACCGCACACTCCCAGTGTGGCTGTCAGCAGGAAGACGATCTTTCTCTCCCGGACACCATGACCACCGCTGCCGCGCCATAACGCCCGCACTCGCTCGCAGAACACTCTCTTGGAAGGGAGAACAGTAGCTTCAACCACTACCGCTCGGCTCCGAAGCAAAAGGATGATTGATGCGGTGCATCAGCTGCCTCTTATGCTCACGCTGTGATCAGCGGCAGCTGGATGCAATAATCGCATGCCAATGTCCATTGGCTCGTTTAGTTACACTCGAAGTGGATTGGTCTCTCTGGCGAGATCCCAATTTCGTCGGTCATCCGACGTGACTCGGAGTGACCGACTGAAAGGGGAACTGGTGACAGTTAAGAGGTTAAAGGTTACAAAAACATTTCTTATAACACTCTAACTTTATTTTCAGCCAAAATAATGTTATTGAACATTTACTTTTTATATTCTAAGAATGTCAAAATGTCTAGTTTTCTTGTTATGACTAGAACGTTATTTAAAGGTTAAAAAAATACATTTCTCAGAACATTCATCAAGTACAAATTCCATCATAAGAACCGTCTGAGAAACTTTATTGTTGTTGTAACTTTATTGTTATAAGAATGTTCCATAAACATTACTTTAGAAATGTTTTGTCCTGACATTTACATAACTTTTAAAAAACGCTATTGAAAATTGTGAGAATATTCCCTGTTAGCTGGTTATATGCTATCAATGAGCTTTTCCAGTTCTTCCTGCATTCCCTTCGGTCTTCTTGTGGCTGACTCTATTTTCTCTGACAGTGATAGTGATCTGTGGGCATCTGTGGGATAATAAAGGCTGTGTTTACATTAGGAACAGTATTCCATAAAGCATCTCCTGATTCCCGTCTGCACTTCGCGGCTGATAGTGTTTTTAATGACAGCACAACAGTAGCTATCTTCAGCAGTCTGTACAGACATCCTGTTCCCTCATGGCCATTGTTTATGTATTGAGATCATAGATTTGCACTGCAAGAGCACACACACACACACACCAAAAACAGCGGAAACAAACACATTGACTCAAATACACATACAATCCAAACCGCTACATACAGGTTTGGAACAACATGACAGAATTTCCTTTGAGTGAATATTCATTTTAAAAACAAAATGATATTCTACACAAAGAAGAAATAATTGAAGATAATCCGACACTCAAGCACGCATGCAAACAAACTGCAGATTACGACTGGAGAGGGAGGAGAAGGGCGATTGAACGAAAGAGACATTTTTGGCAGTGAGAAATTCAGTGCGCGCTACACACCGTCAGCGTAGACATCAATAAAGGCAGGAATTGTGCGCTCCAGCTCACTGCACTGGCTTTGGAGGAGGCGGCATTTAGCATTGAAACAGTCATAATGGCTGGTCACACTCTCACGCTGTTTTCCTTAATCTCATTCTGCTCCGTAATCCGTTTGACACGCCGGCCCAGCGGCAGAATTCAGCCGCAAATGAGCAGAATATGGTAGGAAGATAAAGCACCGTCTCCAGCCACAGACGGGAGAGAAGAGCTGCAGAGAAAAGACTAGCACCCAATGACACGTGCGAGAAGGAGTCAACAGGAAATGACATGATTACTGGTAATGTCAACAGGAGGCAACAGCAGAACAGAACCGGCATTGAAGACAGACAGTAATGAGGCCATTTTATGTAAGCAGAAAGGCGAATGTATGTAAATGCTGTGCACGAACACAACGGTATAAAGAAACAGCTGTGGGCTTATGATCCAGTCAGCAACCTGCATTATGGGTAATTGCATGCAAAAATGGCAGCAGTATTTGCTGTACATCAGAAGTCAGCGTGATAAAGGCATGATTGTGTGAAAAGGGCTCAGTGGCTCTGTTCCAAAACCTAGTGAACAGCCTACATAAGCATCTGCCTTATAAGCATCCTAACTGAAATGGAATGTCATAAGTAATTGATTTAGAACGTTCTGGAAGCGCAATGAAAATGTGAAAACACTAGTTTACATGAGCTTAACTCTGTGAAAATACTTGACTCAGAAATGATTTCAACAGAGTTTGCTGTTAGCATGTTGCTAAGCTAATGCTGTGACACTTTAATAAACATAAAATACACAGCACACAAAATATTGGTTCATAAGAGCTACACTCCATGAAAATAATCACAACGGCTTGATTTACAATTGATTTCAATAGAGTTTGGTGTTAGCCTGTTGCTAAGCTAATGTTGTGACACTCTCATAAACATTAAAATACATAGTATGAAAAAATATTCATTTATAAAAGCTTTACTCCATGAAAATACGGACAATGTCTTGACTCACAACTGATTTCATTAAAGTTTGGTGTTAGCATGTTGCTAAGCTAACGTTGCAACACTAATAAAAATAAAAGTACACAAAATATTGGTTAAGTATCAAATACTCTGCAAAATACCCTAGTGAAAAAAAGATAGTATACTTAAGTACAATTTATTTGTGCGTACTTTAGTATAACTAAATATATTTGTGGCACACTATAAATTGGTATACTTAAAGTCTGCTAAATTGGAACAACTAATTTTGTACCAAATGTACTTTAGTTGTGCAAAAGCAGTGCTGAAGTTCAACTAAAGTTGTATTAAATACACTTGTTTGTGCTAAAGTGGAACTATTCCAAGTATACTTAAGTACACTTTACACTTTCCACATTTCCAAGTGCAATGTTGTCGTTGTTCGTATGGGACGTTAAAGAACCATTAATGGAAAAAAGTGTGTTGGTAAAGTTGCATTGGAGTGTATTGTGAATATACTAAATAAACCTTCTGATCAAGTTCGTGAATTTCTTTCACAATTTCAAATCCATGACTATATGTTGTTTACATATCTTTACTTTTGCTACTTTCTATATGTGACCATGAACCACAAAAGCAGTCATAAGGGTCAATTTTTTTAAACAAGCTTTCCATTGATGTATGGTTTATTAGGATAGGACAAAATTTGGCCGAGATACAACTATTTGAAAATCTGCAATCTGAGGGTGCAAAAAAATCCAAATATTGAGAAAATCACCTTTAAAGTTATCCAAATGAAGTCCTTAGCAATGCATATTACTAATCAAAATTAGGTTTATATATATTCACAGTAGGAAATTTACGAAATATCTTCATGGAACATGATCTTTACTTAATATTCTAATGATTTTTGGCATAAAATCAATAATTTTGACCCATACAATGTATTTTTGGCTATTGCTACAAATATACCCATGCTACTTATGACTGTTTTTTTTTTTTTTTGTTTGGTTTTTTTGGTCCAGGATCACATATGTATGTAAAGCTGCTTTGCAACCATTCAAAATTGTGAAAAGCACTATTTAAAGTGTGGTTAAATATTTGAAAAGGTAAAGTTCATAACTATACAAAGTACTGCATCATGAATTATTATTATAATTATTTGCAACTCAAAACATTTCTTTTTATCTAGA
This sequence comes from Spinibarbus caldwelli, assembly GCA_039654775.1. Taxonomy (NCBI): domain Eukaryota; kingdom Metazoa; phylum Chordata; class Actinopteri; order Cypriniformes; family Cyprinidae; genus Spinibarbus; species Spinibarbus caldwelli. The sequence goes on along the minus strand of CM077232.1, from coordinate 25,602,686 downwards.
CTATTTTTATACTCAACAAGTAGAACTCAAATACAGTGTATTGTATTGTACATTTAATCATAACAGGTCAACAGAGGATTCAACTAAATTAAATTACTTAAGTATTATTCAGTATTTAACAAATTAAATTGTTTTATTTGCAAATCAACCATTGTTACATTTGTGCTGTAGGCAAAAGTTGTATTTGGAAACTCTGCGTTTACAGCACCTGTTAGCTGAAACATACTGGATGTTTCAATTCATACCTCACATTTTCTTTGGTTTGCCCAAAATGAAAGTCTCATCTTAAAAAAAAAAAAAAAAAAAAAAAATAATTACACGGCATCATCTTAAAATAATTTCATCATCCTCAGATTTGAAATACATGGTGAGACTTGTGTCTTTAGCTGCATTGAGTTTCTAGACTCTAAAAAGGTTTCTTCTGAAAAATGTACCAAACCTACAACACAGATTCCTCATAGAGTGCACTCTACCAAGTTCAGATGTTTAGCAAAAGTACAGCAAAACCGATTGTTGGTGAATTTCAGAGCTCGTGAAAGTATAAGGTGAGGAGAGCCTGACTTATAAAGCCCCCTTCACTGAACATAGCCTATATTTAGGCCGATGTTAAAATCACATTATTAAAATACTTAAGACACTTTTAAGGGGTGAAGGAACAAACAAGTATCAACACACAGAATGCGATATTGTCTCTTGTGCCATAGTCTTAGGTGTGAATACATACAGCGGCCTTGTTTACTTTAATGATATGACAACATACAATACAAACAATCCCACAGACATACATTACAGGTATATGGCTTTCATACAGCTACAGGATGATAAGATGAGTTGCTTCATTCATCTCTTATTGACACTAGTTATTGAGCTGAGTGTGCATGAACGTCATTGGGGTTACGAAGTGGCGTCCTCTTTCAAAGGTTTCATCCAGGTAGTTTATATGGGTATGTATGTGTGCAAATAACTTTTAACAAGTTTCAAACATGTTGTATATGGAATTAAGAACCTAGTCTGTGTTCTTTCTTAAAGATGAATATATATATTCCATCCTTCCCCAAATGCATTTGTAAAAAGTATAGCATTTTACAAATGAATTTGTAGTGCGCTAAGTTTGTGCTTGATGAAAGCATGAAATAAAAAACATTTAGAATGTCAATCTATTTTTAGTATACTTATCATAAAATAAATATATTTTAAATGCAATTAAGTATATTTATTTTTCACTAGGGTACTCATGTGATGGTACCTTTGGTTTGATTTTGAATTTGAATAGACATTCAATAGTCTTTCGGATTAGTATTTAGAGGGGCAGTCACCTGTCAAGAAAAGATCAGACTTCATGGATTCATCTCAGATTCAATATGAAAAACAGTAATTCTATATTTATCAACATGTGCTACCCATGGTATACTAAGGTTAAGGTTAGGGGTCAGTATTTGTTTCAGCAATACTAAACATTCAGCACTGTTATTGCAATGACTAATGAAATCTTGAAAAGGTTTAGGAAATAAAATATCACGCAATTGCACCACCGGATTTGAACATATATATTATTCATAAGAAGGTGTGGCTTTATGCTCTAACAGTCATCTTCAGTCAAGCATCAGTCAAGAATATAAATTTGTATTTATAGAAAAAGAGAGAGAGAGAGAGAGAATATTCCACTAACCAAAAATTTGTTTAGCATGGTTGTATATCTAGTTATTAAACATTTCATTTTAAAATATTTTAGACAATTTTGTCATTAAAAATGTAATCATATATATTCACACTCCGTATTTCGGTTCCAAAATGTTTTTTTTTTTTTTTTTTAAATAACATTGTTTATTATTTGACAAATAATACCATAATTTTTTCCTTAACAAATTTGCACATTCAGTGGTTCAAACTCAGTTGAAAATTCAACTTTCCACATCCTTGAACTGCAAGAATCGCACCTGCTGCAACTCAGCCTCACCAGTAGGTTGTCACAAATAAACTTCTAGCATCTGTCTGCTGTCAAGAAGTTCTAAAACAAGCTGTTTTTACATTTTTTTCCCCCATTGAAAAGGAAGTCTTTATTAGTATAAACTATTTTTGTATTTGTCAATTTATATTTATCACAATTATTTTATTTATCAAGGGATAAAATGATCAAGGGACATTTCATTTCTTGTTACCTAAAATGTCAACTCATGAAGCATGACACAAACATCATTTGGTTGCAAGACATTGCTGGGTACATCAAACGGATGGGAAGCAAAGCTCAGCAATCATAAGAAGTCATATCACATAGAAGTGGAGAAATTAGAGACTTTATCACTAAGCTTCTCATAAAATCAGCATAGCTCTTCCTGGAAGCCGTAATCCCCCACACGCTCAGGGAAAACACCAGAGACGTCGTGACTTCTCATGTGATTTCTCGAATGGGATAAACACTGCCATTTCATATGACATCCAGTTTCCCTTCCGTTCTGCTGTTTGCACAACCAAAAACCAACAACGCTCTAATTAAATTAGACATCAGCTTCAGAGATGCAACAGGAAACGATGAAGAGGGAGAGAAAGCGCAATGACCTCATCAGTGGCTCTGACCTCAAGTGTGTTTTAGGTCTCTGGTTGACTCAAGTCAATACAGGACTGCGGTGACATCTGTTAGTCAGATTCGACTGAAGTCTTCCTTTCAGGGTCATATAAATAAATACTGTTCCTTTTGATCATAGTTCTCCCAGGAGTGAGCCTTAATGAGTTGCTCTGTTTTATTCTAATTCATAATAACCAGCATGCACTGCTCTTAATTACCTGCAGCACAGCACCTCCAGCTAAACAGCCACCTCAGTCCCTATGGACCATCCTGCAGTCTTGTGCCTGCGATTACAGATTCATCAGAGACAATTAGAAGACTCCCCAAATGCTAGAAAGACATTTTAGCCATTAAAGTTGACACCTCTGTCACATCTTTTAAAGCTGGATCAAATTTATTGGGCTCTTGCATTTCATGGTTTTAAAAACATTCCAATTGGGTGCTGGTAAAACATCTACTATAAATTGAATATATGATGAAATTTGTCAAGAGTACGTGGCTGATTTTGAATGGCTGTCAGTGGGCTAACAGGACCATGCTAACTAGCCAAACCTTGAAGCCTTGATTTCTGCTACCCAACTGAACCGAGTTGATAACAAAATGGATGCATGTTTACTTCTAGTAACTGATGCCAATGAACTTATGATTACTTCAGGGAATTGTCTCATTGGATGAAACATCTGCAAATTCTGAAAAGTATTTATTTTTTTTTAAATGTGTGGAGTTCTGGTTTAAGATGCAAGATGCAAAGCAAATCAAAACTTCATAATATATTGACAACCAGTGTTGTATAATTAGTATCATTACCAAAAAATAAATAAATAAATAAATAAAATAAAATAAAAACCTTAACATGCAGTGCTTTTTACCTGTGATCCAGTACCATCCCATTTGGTAACAGCAACAACTTTATTTTATTTTATTTATTTATTTTTTTTTAAATGAAGATTTTTAAGAACCATTAAACATTTTTGCATAATGATTTTACAGTTTTAAGCTCATAGTGATTTTGAATCTGATTTTAAGCATGAACCTTTTTTGCATCATTTTCATGATAATTAATTCAATTACAGTAAAAATAATGTAAAAAAAAAACAAAAAAGAAAGAAAGAAAGTAAAATCATGTAAAAAAAAAAAAAAATTGTAAAGCTATAAATACTGCCCCATCTACTAACAACACATCAATAATGAAAGTGAGACCTTCTTGTTTAGTAAAGAGATTTTGGATGGAAAATATGCAGAATATAAAAATGATGTCACAATGTAAAAAAAATAATAATAAATAAATAAATAATAATAATAATAATAAATAAATAAATAAATAAATAAATAATGGTCCAAAGAATGTCTGATGATCTTAAAAAAAAAGAAAGAAAAAAAAAAAGAGGCAAAATATACACTATCGTTCAAATGTTTGGGGTGAGTAATTTTTAATTTTTAATTTTTGTTATTTTTTTTTTTTTGGAGATTAAATTAATATTTTTATTTAGCAAGGATGCCTTAATCAAATGCACTGAAAAGTGACAGTAAATACATAATGTTACAAAAGATTTCTATTTCAAATAAATGCTGTTCTTTTGACCTTTCTATTAATCAAAGAATCCTAAAAAAAAAACAAACAAACAAAAAAAAAACAACGATAATAAGAAATCAGCAAATCAGCATATTTGAATGATTTCCGAAGGATCGTGTGACACTGAAGTCTGGAGTAATGATGCTGAAAATTCAGCTTTGGCATCACAGGAATAAATTACATTTAAAACAATAATAAAAAAAAGTTAAATTATTCAGTTATTTTACATTGTAATAATATTTCACAATATTCTTTTAACTGTATTTTGACCAAATAAATGCTGCCTTTGTGTACATAAGATCAAAAATATCTTACCAACCTCAAACTTTTGAACATTAGTGTAGTTCTTATTTCCATCATTTGATTTAGTCGTGAAATATGACATTCTTGACAGGTTTCTGAATTTTCACTCTCAAATATCTCTGCACATTACAGCTGTATCTGCTTCCATGTTCTGCGTCATTCAAACAAGTGATAATATCTACAGCTCTACAGCGACGTTTCCCTTACGAGATTGCCTTGCTTATCAATAATGTTAACATTGTAATTCACAACCTGAACTAATTGTATGGTATTTAAGAGTGCAGATTTCTAGATTTCAGAGGTTTTGTACATGTCCTCTAACAGAATGTAGCCTGCAGGAAGGATTAGTTCAGTAAAACAGATCTCTGGCAGAGCATGTGGCCGTCCTCCACTCAGGAGAAGAAGAGAGGCTCGGGAAGACAGACAGAAGGAAGAAAGGCTTGTCTTAACTGCCATGTTCTAGAGGCAGTCCTGAGGGACCTCAGGAAGTCTGTCTGGGCCTGTGTGGACACAGCCTGTAATAGAAATACAGAGCCAATCCGACACACAGATCTGCGACAGAGGGAGTGAGACGGACAGTAAAGGATAGATGGGGAAAGAATGATTCTTTTGGTACATGTGTATTAGAGAGTGACTAAATCACCTCTCCTAGAGCGAGTGTAACAGAAGACTTCAGCTGGAGCAGTGGATGAGGCACGTAAGCGCACAGAGAGAGACGGTCCCCTCCTTTAACATCAAGTACAGCAAAGAGAATCAGGAGGTCACAAATTGAATTAGACCGGAAGAAAGGGCCAGGCCTGGACCTGCAGGAAACAGCACTCCAGAGATACACAATTACTGCTTGTTTGCTTTAATGTGTGTGGGGCAAGACGTGTGTGCCTCTGTGTGTCGTATTTATGTGTTCTGTTGCAGTGTTACATCATATTCAGCCAATCACAGCTCATACATGTGACTTCCTTCAATGTTAAAAAAACAAAAAAACAAAAGTTTAGAAAACAAGTGAGGAGTGTTGCTGAAATATAATATGACTGTCCCATTTTTCGAATATTTACCAAACTGGCACAACAGTGAGGATTTATTCTCCTTGCCAGCAGTTCAGATTTATTTAGATGCCCTGTCAACATTTTCACTGGCTCAAACATAAAGTTGTAACATTTTTAATACGTATTTAATGTTTATTTTAAATAATTAAAAAAATATTATAAATATCATATATATATATATATATATATATATATATTTTTTTTTTTTTTTTAACTGAAAATTATACAGCAATAAGTTCAAACACCTTACTTGAAAAATAATGATTGACTATCACAAATCAATTTGGACAACATTCCAAATGTCACAGAAAACCAAGTGTTTAAAGTCAGCATGAAATGGAATTGTATATCTATTTTCTAAATGCATGTAATTGATCTTATTGGGGAATGAACCAAAAACCCACCCTACATTTTTTTTTTTCTTTTTCAATATTTCGTTACACTGTAATGTACGTCAAAATATGGAAGGAAAGATCTGACGCTACTTCCAGTTCATTGTGACTAAGTTTAAGGCATAAAATTTAATGCACATAATCGCTGCAAGATCTGGCCCAACAGGACAAGTTCTGTCAATCAGTCCGAAACTCTCTCACACTGGTCCTGGGCCAGCGGGCCATCCTTAATGTTGAGCCCTGAAATTTTGGCAGTAATCTACTATGGATTCAGTTCATTACAGTGACAGTGCTGAGCCAACCTCCTAAATTCACACAAAAATCTATATGCTCTGAGTAACAGTGTATATATTGAAAAAAATTGAGGCGTACTCTTCCGTAAACCTAAATTTAAGGTGAGAGCATATTTAAAACAGCGGTTCTGAACCAGGAGGCCTCAAAGGGGGCCACACGATGACTTAAAATCATTAAATAAGACAAAACCAGCTTGGAAACAAGCTAAAACAGCTAAAAATCTAGATGTAATTTTAATTTTTCTTTTTTAATTTGTTCTCTCAGAACCATAATTATGATTTAAGAACATCTTCTTAAGAAATAAGTTAAGAAATTTCTTAAGGTAAATTCCAGGAAGTTTGTAAGAATGTTCTTAAGTGCTATTCTTGAAAAATTCTTAAGTTCCCAAATATGTTCTTAAGAACATCTTAATTTTTTTCTTAAGAAGAAAATGACTGAAGATGCATTGATAAACTCGCACTTCAAGGATTGTCATTTTGCGCTTCCTGCTGATTACCCTAATAATCATAATAGTCGTGCAAACTATTTTCTGTCTTCTGAGTGAACGCTTCTGTTATGTGTGTCCGCACTGCTACAGTAAAAGCATCCTGTGTATGGGTGCATTTATGTGTATGGGTGCATTTATACGCACTGAATACTGCCAAAGACTATGTCGAGCTCCCGATCTGGCTCATTTTTGTAGAGCTGTTACTGAATTTTGAATTTTCCATCACACATAATCATGACCTGTCATTGTTTACATTATCAGTCATCGCTGTCACTTCAGAAAACTCATGCATATCCCTATTAATAGTCATTCTATGTATTATATGTGGCTAATGTTGTTGTATTGCTTAAATATAACAATTAATTTGAAATAAGTCACTAAATTCATTAAATCATTCTTACTATTTGAAATTTAAGACAAGTCTGAGGCTATCCTAATGAATAAATCCTTATTTGCGATGATTTTTAAGAAGATTCTTTTCAAGAATTTGAATTCTTCTTAAGCTTTGTCTTCAGAACAATCTTAAGAAAAAAGATAAGAAAATGTTTTCTTAAGTTAAAAAATAAGAAGAAAATGGCAATTAAGAACACTTATTTGCTTAAGAATGTTTCATGAATCTGGCCCCAGGCTTCTTGTTGTCTTGTAAAGTGTGATTTTGACAACCAGCATCTTTGTCATTACACCAGAAGTACCAATATCATAATCTAGATTCAGGCCTTTGATTTTTGTCTTGTACAATGAGGGGCCTTGGAGTCAAAAAGGTTGAGAACCATTGGTTTAATATCTTCACAGTTCGCACACATTTTAACTTGTTTCCTCATTGAGCTCCTCATTATGAAACAAGAGCGAATGCCTTTGCTTTATGACCATTCGCTCCAACAGAGAAAGACACTTCCCACATCCAACTTCATTTATCTTCCATTTCATATCTGTCTCGTCTCTAAATGGGAATTCACAACACATCGGTAAATACGCCCATGTGTGCACAGAGCTGACAGTAATTGCTTGTGGTTTTACAAGTGTTCCAGACGGGGGAAAACAACGATCACACGAGTGCCCTACGGGCCGCGAGCACATCTCTAGCCCATGCGGCGGTAGTAGAATAGGATCGTGATCCTTGGCTTTGTCCTCTGGCTTTCCGCTGAGCCTCTGTGCTGTGTCAAAAAGGCCCCAGGGCTGAGGACGATAAGCCAACTCCAGGGACACGGAGTGGCATATGAGCCTCTAAGCCAAAGAAGTCTCGTCCGCCAGCCCTCCTTTCACCATCTGCCCTTCCAGGAAAGGTTAAAGAGGACTCGAGCAGGAAGCATTGATTTCAGCGATTTGGAGACCGGTCTAGTTGGAAAGGATTAAGGAGGTACCTGCTGCTCTGGCAGTGGCAGGGCTAAATGAAAGGTCTGGTTACTGTGTGTTTATGGCTATCTGCTTGGTTTCCGTGCCTAGATGCAGGTGGACGATCCCCGCAGCTAGATTATTCTCTACCTGAGGAGAGTAAACACTCACTCTTGCCAGTTTCTTTCTCTTCTTCGGGTTCAGTGTGTGTGGGTGGGTGAGTTGGTGTACGGTTAGGTGAGGTTAAGAAACATTTCCATAATAGTAATAATGCTGGAATGTGCCTGTACAGCAGAGAGGAGATTTCTCATGTGGATTTTGGATGAATTGCTCATATGTTTATAGGAATAGAGAAAATTCTTGTTCTCATCCTCATTTCCTTCCAGAGCTTTTGTTCTTCTGTGAAACATAAAAAGAGACATTCTGAAGACTCGTTTCCATGTAATTGTAATGAACAAGGACTCAAATCATGATTCATCAGTAACTTTCACACTAAAATTGATCTTAAATCTTGCAGGGGAAAGGGTATAACCACAATTATGCAAAAATCACATGCTCTGGGTAATCTTATTATTGTGTAAAGATGAAATTTTATACGTAGATAAATGTTACATGTTTTTATACTAAGCAATGCCAAGTTCCCATAATTCCCAGTGTGAGACATTACTTTTTGTTTTTTCATTTGAATAATTATGTTTCTTCTTAGTTTTTTGTTATCACTTATGTACATTTTTATGGTGGTTGTCAGTATATTATAAAGATACTATACAAAACATATTTTAGTATCATTAACATTATATAACATCAGTTAATGAAATATGCTTTTAATGTAAATTTAAGTTTTCAAAATCCATAAATTATAAAATGTTGCTACTGTTCATACATACACATGACACATAGGCAAAATTCACAGGTGGCCTTAAACACGTTAAGTTCAAATTTCACAATATCAGTTTTATAAAAAATTCAATTTTATACAAAAAAATATCCCTATGTAGCTACAGATGAGTCGTCTATAATCTGGGTCTGTATAAAAAGTTTATTGTGTTTGAACTGGTCAGCACACTTGGCATTGCTTCAGGATCATGCTGCACATTTTTAGAGAGCGTCATATGTTTGCTGAGCGTGACGAAAGGTTGGAAAGCCCTTATATGGAGATGGTTTGAGCCATGTTTTATGCTAATGACTAACCCAGGTACACAGTCACTCATTTAGAACTCTCCAAAATCACATTAGAATGAGGTTAAGAACAAATTCAAATGTGCACATGTTGTGAATTAGGTGTTCTCTTGAGGGTAAAAATTTGAATAATCCATGCAATTATTAGTGAATGACACCCATTGTGTGATATTTCTGGAAATACACTGAAGTTGTTAATTAAACAAAGATTGCTAGAATATGCTTTACAAGACAATACCATTTTATAATCTTTCTGCTTCAAAATTTCATGTTTAATTTGAGGTGTTGCTTGCCATTTCTTTGCTATTTTTTGTGAAATTTACTAGCAATATCTGTAAGTAAATTCTACACCTTTTTTTTTTCTGTGTACTTTTTATATCCTATTATAATAGAGTAAACTGTAAGTAGGTTGATTGCCCTAAAAATGTAAACAGCTCAGACACTATCAGAACATTACTTTGTTTATTTCAGCTTCACAACCAATCTGACAAAGCAAAAGTGGCCAACAGCATACATTTGAAGTGGGACTATATAATTGTGATAGGTGAAGGTAGAGTGCTCGGGAAACCAGCTTGAAAACAATCATAATTTTACCATTCCATCCAGTGCTGCTAGCGCCACAGAAATGACACACTTCACCTTCAAGATCTCTTCATTTTTCTATGATGGATCTCCACAAGGTGCGAACCCGCCCTCTGTATGTTAATCACCACTGATATTCAGCACCAAAGGTGCCTGTTCCCGGATGCGAACACGGGGCAGCACGGTGGAAATCGCTGTCTTTCCGTCTCATTAATTTTCCTTGCAAACAGAGATCCGGCAGGTCCATGGCTCTTTAGTCCCATACATATTTAATGCCCTGGGGAAGAGGATGCAGAGGGCCGGATTCTGCTTCTTCTGCAGTCGCCATGGCTTAGGCAGTGAATAAAGCGCCCTTACAAAGTCACACTGTCAAGAGGGCAGCCTCTCGCCAAAAATGTCATTATCTCCCCACTTGTGTGCAACAATGCTCAGGCCACGAAGGTGAGGAGGTGAGCAAACACACAGGGAGAGGGAGAAGAAGAGGAAAAGACGTTTCGAAGTAGCGAAAAAAGTGACAAAGAGAGATATGATTGTTTTCCCCCGAAATATAATTTCACTTCAAGAAGCGCAGGGGTCATTAAACTGACATTCCACAATTCAAACACAAAGAGCAGTGCTTGTGCAAAGGTCACACGAACATAAGAATAGATTTGCAATTTAGATTGTGTTAAAAGGCTGCCAACTCCCCAGATTCAGATTTTTATTTCATTAGGATGACTTGATTCTTCCAACACTTTCTACAGTCTGCATTCTACTCACTGATTAGATGATGAAAAGGAGGAGGACAAAAGGAGAGGAGTTGTGCTTCACACGCTGCTTACAATGCCAAAACACCAACAAAACAACAAGGTATCAATTCCAGTCATTCTCTGTGGACCAATTATCACTAAAGTATTTAGTATGTTGATTACAAATGTCTCCTTGTTAAACAGTGAAAGGGTTTTCAATATATGCTTGTTCAATACAAGTTTCTCTTCCACGCAGAAATTACTCTACAAAGCCCACTGTATAATAATTGATACGCAAAGCACTATGGCCTCTAACTGTTGTACACAATCTGCTACATGCCTTCTATCTTTGATCATTTTTACAAAGTAAACATATCAATATTATTAGTAATATTTCAAGATGAACATTTACTGGACTGAAACAACTTGTAGTTAAGTGAACTTCATTATCCATATATCATTTTCAGATTTTTATATTGAAATGTACCAAATATGATTTTGAGGAATATTTATCCTCTCAATTATCACTGTATTGCATTGCATTGCATTATGTTAAGCCCCCACATTAAAAACTACAGAGATCTGATCACAAAACTAAGCATTTAAATAAGACATATTATTAGGAGATATGGTGGCAACTGAAATTCATATGCATTTATGTAAGTTTGCTATGCTGTTATAAAGATTGCATTGATTTACATTACAAGCTATCAGAGTTTTAACTTTTTGGCAATATAAATATCAGCAAATGCACCAAATTTTTGCTCAATTTTTCCCTCTCCTTGAGTACATGCTCCGTATTTTTTAAAATAAAATTCTGATGTATCAAATATGATACTCAGCAAAAACAAATATGCAAACTTTTTTATTTTTAGATTTTGTCTAAAGGTTCAAACTGTTCCATTAAACAAAAAAGAAGGGGGGAAAAATCAGACTGTTATTTCATTTGCCAGGCTTTACAGGGTTAATGAATTCAAGTCTCTTCTAGAGCTGACCCAAGACTGACCCTTGGACAAAAAACCTGGTCATGTTCAAAGGAAGACACCTGGGCCCACTTCACATCCACCAGCAGCTGTCAATCAACATCAGTCAATCAGAGTCATTCTAACCGACAAAAAGCCTTGTAAGAACAAGCATGTCTCCACTAAGCACTGCTGGGAAGAAGTAGTCTTGTATAGACGTTTGACTAAAGGGATAAGATCTGGTTCACACTGCAGCATATCTGACCTAGAACTGTCCACTTAGACAGAAAGAGACTGTTTGATTGACCCATAAAGTGACCAGTCACAGATTGTTTTGTTTATACCTACTGTTTAAAGGTAGAATTATCTAAAATAGATTACATTTTAATAATAGACTGTAAACATGTATAGACTCAGTTATCAAAATTTCTGTCTAAGAACACAATAAAAACAAAGTAGAACATATAGTTATCTACTTGTGTATAGTTAACTTGTAAACACAACTTTTTGCAGGTGGACTGATTTAAAAACAACAATAACAACAACTATGGATGTTGCTTAAAGCTGGCCAATCAGATTAGAGCTTGCCAGTTTTGTGTGCAGTGTGCATCAGATGGTCAGTGAACGGACTGTGGGCGGCCCAAGCAGCCTGAGGCTGAAACCAGGGAAGAGGTAACAAAACAAATCTCTCTCTTCATTTTCATGTATTTTCCTTAACTCCCTTTCACACATGCATACGCACACATTTAGACAGATGGAGGATTATGAATTTATTTCTTCCAGATAGTTGCTTTTCTGCCTTAGGTTGTCTACAGGCTTTTGGATTTTGGACTTTGAAATGGAAGATTAATTTTAGGAAGTGTCTAAACAATCTACAGATTAATATGGATTATACATTGGATTTGAGTACCATCTGAAGTGTAAATAGTTGATGAATTGCAGGATATGTACAGAGCATATTCCATATAAATGCTTGTTTTTATTTCTAAATTAAAACTTTAAGATCTAAAAACTAAAACATGCAAAACATTATATTTAAGTATTTATTAAAGGTAAAAGGAATACTCAAAAATTTAAAATTTGCTGAAAATTTACTCATCCCCAAGCCATCCAAAACGTAGGCCTAGAACAGTTTATTTCTTCATCTGAACAGATTTGTCCAGGTTCATATGGCTCCAAGCCATCAGTGAATGGTTTGTGAAGTGAAAAGCTGTGTGTTTGTAATAAACATCCATAATTACGGCGTTTTACCTTTAAACCTTCACTTCTGACCAAAATGCAAGACCATAATCAATAATAACCCTTCCTCCAGTGAAACATTCCCCATCTCCAGTTGTCCTTTCACATCAACATCCACCAACATATTTGATTAGAACAGTTTTTCCTTGTAAGCGCTTGATCTGTGCATATTTCCCTCCTGATTCAGATGAGACAACTTTTTGGCTTCAAGTTAAAAAAAAAACACCTTAATGGTGAAATTATTTATTACAAGCATGCAGCTTTTCACTTCACAAGATGTTAATTGATGGACTAGAGTCATGAATTACTTGTGGATTATTGTGATGTTTTTATCAGCTGTTTGGACTCTCATTCTGGCGGCACCCATTCACTGCAAATGATCCATTGATGAGCAAGTGATGTAATGCTAAATTTCTTAAAATCTGTTCAAAAAATATTTAAAATCTGAGAATGAGTAATGTTTCATCAATTTTTCATTTTTCAGTGTGCATAAAAACACTCTTTAGCCATGACTATGTGTACAATATCACAAAGCTTCCCTTGTTGTTTAAACAGAAAAACCTTCGTTAAAATGGAGTAAATTACTGAAATTGACTGTTTATTGTAGCATTCAAAACACAGCAAATTGTATTAATCAGACTAATACTGTTTCTTCAATGCTAATCGATTAAAAATAAGTTTTAAAATGTTATAGAGCTTTGCAACACCTAGATGTGAATACAGCTTTTAATTAAATATTTTAGACTGTTAATAGGGAGAAAATTAGTAGAAATACAGATTTTTTTTCTGCATTTTCAGGTGTGATTATGTGTCTTATTCAGCAAACACTGCTATGTGTGTTTGTTTCAGAACCATGGACAGGGACCAAATCACTCTCAAATGTAAACCTGAACAAAACTGAACAAATACATGTAGGACGAGAGAGAGAGAGAGAGAGAGAGAGACAGAGCGAGAGCGAGAGAGAGAGAGAGAGAGAGAGAGAGAGAGAGAACGAAAAAAAAACCCAAAAGAGATAGATGCAACAATCTGCTGCACACTCACTGAAACACTGTAATGGGTAATGTACTTTACAAAGTGTCCTGCAGTCAGTTTGGCAGGACAATTTGCCTTTGTTTTCTCATCCCACAGCACAGAAAATATGAACTCAAAAATCTGATATAACTAATCGTTTGGGAATGGCATGTTTCATACACTGTTCTGTACTGTGGCGGCTGCAGCTGCTCAGTAGTCTAATGCTCTATTAAGGTACAGGCTAAAAGCAACAGTCCTATTTCATGAATGTGCAACAGCAACGTTATTCATCACCATGACTGAAGAGGAAGAAAAAAAAAAACCCTGAACAATGACTGGAACAGAATAGCCTTCCGGGGATTAAGCAAGAAAAATCACTGCTGCACTATTAACATTATTGAAATTCCATAAAGCACTGCACCATATCTCTCTCACTATCTTTGTGTTTTTCTATCACTTCCTAGATCGCAGGACACCTAGGACCATAAATCTCAGACTGTTTCAAATGAGAGGCCATGCCCTCAGCTTCATCCTTCCATACTGAGGTAATTACCATCTTTGAGAGGACCCCTGTGGATAAAAACACCTTAAAACAAACCTAAGATGGTTTGCTGATTTAAGCTGGTCTTTTTGCATTGCTAGCTGAAAAGTGCCCGAAAACAGCACCCCAATTCTACTCTAAATTAGCAGAGAACAGCACACAAAACACTTAAGGTACCAGAAAGAACCACTACATGTACCATGTTATTGTTTTAAGTACCATGGTATTTGCATGATAAGGCACATGTTATTATACTGTATATAGCGATGTCGCTATATATAAAGTACCACGGAATTACCATCTGATGCTGTACCAAGGTATTCCCCACATTTGCCTGTTTCAACGTGTGCATACTCACAATAACTAGCAATATAGGCTACTATTCCAATTTTAGAATCTTTTAAATATATAATATATAACAAAACTGTAATTAATCAAATTAAAGCTGACTTTTTTTAATATTATATATTTATAAAAACGTTGAAATCTCTAGCTAAAGGGGTAGCTTTGAGTTTAGTTTAGATGTTTTCTGCTAGCTACATATTTGTGCAGCTTGCCCATCATTTCTTATTTCTGTCGTGGATCATCCATTAGTAGGCTTTAGTGGATTTGCATAATGTTTGATACATCTGAGGGAAGAATCACCTGAGAGCACCACACAGTAAAGACATATTGCTGGACGTTCCCATAAGCTCCTTTCCATCTACCCCAAACTTGTGCATTCAAGGTGCCAAAAAAATCCACCCCCTGTTAATCCACAAGTGCGCGCGCACCGTGTATCCGCGCGCGTTCTCGAGTAAGAGCTTTTTTTTTCATACGCTTAACGTGAAAGAAATGCGATGAGAGCATACATGACGAGCCTCTGTTAGAAGCCGTCAACAAACAAACCAACACCAAAGGGAAAGGCAGCGTACGCCTACCGTGCACTCTTCCATACACGTCCGCACCGAATATACATCCGTTTCATATTTCTGAACCAAAAGCTCAAACTCTTGGTATTTCTCCTGAGCTCGTCGGTCGTAGCGTTGGTAAGCCTGAACGCACTGGCTGCATCCCGACGCATCAGCCATGTCCAGGCTACAGGTCAAATTGTCCGGACTCATAAACCCGTAAAACAAATCCAAAAGCGAGTAGGAGTTACAAAAAGAAAGATAGAAATCGCTCAGGTTCCACTCGGAGAGGCCCGAGCACACGGCTTCCGCCTCGTCAAAAGTCAAGCAGTTTTTGGAGAGGCTGTCAGGATGACAAGTTTCAAGTCTCCACAGAGGTTTGGTAGAATTGCCTATAAAAATAAGACTCTGCTCTCTCTGATGGCTGGATGAAAGTATATGGTTCGTGTGCTCCTGCCGTTTGTCTCGAGTCCTCGTCAGTTTCGCCTCGGCGCAGAACCACAGATGATCAGAGAGCAAAACGGTGATAAACAAAAGAGAGGCTAAGGACAGTCGCCATCTCTGGGCCCTTTCCGAATCGGTGAATAATGGCTTTTCGTCCTCTCGGGGTGCGAAGCAGATTTTTAAGCCGTCATCTTGCTGCCGACACGTCCAAGCACCCCTGGTCATATTTCAGGAAAGAGCAGCACTGGCCGACTCCACCGCGACGGCTCCTCTGCCACAAAATGCATTGATTTGAAATGTTTTCTTCCCGTTCGACAGCGCTCCCGGCAGCTGTATCCGACTCTCTGGGCTAGATGAAGCCGCGCGCGGTCATATCTCCGTTATTCCGCATGGCTGCCCGGAGAAAAAGCGCTTTCTGTGTGACAACATGCCTCCTCTGTTCCCGAAGCTCCTGCCTGTGTCCCCGTATCTCCTCAAGGGAAGGCGAGACGCTGAACGAGCTGCTCTTTCCCTATCTGTGCGGATTGCCTTCGATCTTCTCTGCTGTTCTTCATCATCATCATCTTGGGTCCTGTGTTAAGTTGCCGCCATGTTCGTCTTGAAACACTTTTTGGGGAGCTGGGTCATTTGCGTCATCTCCATCCTGGCGCAGTAACACAGATCTACAGACTACAGGCGATGGATACACGCGCGTGCGCGCACACCCGCACTCACATACATACACACACACACACACTCACTCACTCACTGGACGTGTCAATATGAGAGATCGCTCGTAATAAATGCACATTTCCCCGTACGCTTTTAGATTTCAAAGCCGTTCACCCCCTTGTCCTTCCTCTTGTCTACTCATCTTCAGCATCCCGTCACGTTCCCGTCAGAAGCAATCCGTTCATTACAAGCTCCGAGCAGAATAAACGACGCAGTGTGGACGTTTAAAGACGCGGTGGCGTTAAATAACATCGTTTTGGCGGTGCGTAATGTCCTTTAAATGCGCAGAGACGGGAGGAAAAGGATGTCACAACATGTTGCGTGAAGGAGAATCAGCGTGTGACAGAGATGAAACGACATTTGTATGTCTCGTTCATCCAGTTCAGGCTTAAGTTTATTAGTATGCAGCGTGTAACTGTGTGTAAGGAGCCGGGCACAGGAGAGACATCTGGCCGTCAAAGCAGCACGTTGGAAAGCGAGCGCGGAAACGTGAGGCGAGTGTGTGTGTAGGGAGAGAAAGAGAGACTGAGAGAGAGACAGATACTGTATGTTTGTCCTCTAACAGTCTAACCTTGTGCGGCATAGTCCTGTTTGATCCTGCATTTCAAAGCAAACAAAGTGTGCGTGCAGTGCACAATCACCACGCGCTTGGCTTCTGCCTTTCTGCCAGTATTTGGGTGCTGAACGTGAGGAGAGAGGCGAGGCTAGCATGCAAATCAGTGCTTTTCCCATGTACACACTTTAAGTCGCCAAATCACTGTCAGGTTCTAGTCTATTGCTTGGAGTAGGCTACAACCAAGTATATGGTCCTTTCCTTACAATTATTTGCATCCCCAAGACAAAACGAGAGGGTTTTCCTGATACCAGTTAAAATGTTTATTTGTTTGTAGTATTAAAATTAGGGTGTCCCCGACTAAGGATTTTCATAGTCGAATCGGAATTTTCTAATCTTGTCGATAGTCGACTGATAGTCGAATGGGGCGGGGGCAATTACATATGGGGCGGAGGCAATTACAATTAAAAAATAAAATTACAATTACAATTAAAAAATACATTACCAAGAGTCAAGTAGTAAGACATTCGACAGTCATAAATACTGACGTTAACACAGGGAAAATGTGTAACGGACGCCTTGCAGATACAAAAATAATGCTTTATGTTTTGATTAAAAGATCAAACGTCAGCGAAACCCTAAGAATTCAGAAGGTTTTTTTTTGTTTGTTTTTTTTTTTTGTTTTTTTTACAATAGTGCTCTCATTATAACTCTATGTATATGACAGTTATTAATGTTCTGCATTTCTGTTTTGAGCTGCGCGCGCTAAAAATGACCAGTAGAATGAAGCATTTGATAGCAGTTTTTTAATCAATGGGATTTAATTTATCATTATTCTCATATAGAATACGTTTCGTTATTTATACAACATAACGTTAATATTACGACTTATAGGCTGTCTGCACAAAATTACCTGAATGCACATGAACGTGTCTGCGCGGCTCTGAATGAACTCCTGTTGTGGACGCGTTCTTCCCGCAACAACGTGCAGAAACACGGCAACTAATCTCTAAAAATTCACAGCGTTTTATTATAATAGTTTTCTCGTTATAATGTTATGTATGTGACAGTCCCAGTCATATTATTTGGCTAATATTCTGCATTGTTGTTTAACCCAGCCATTGGGGTTGCACCAGCCAGTACACTCTCAGTGCCGGTCCCAAGCCCGGACAAATGGGGAGGGTTGCGTCAGGAAGGGCATCCGGCGTAAAACCTGTGCCAAATTAAACATGCGGATCATAAACCAAATTTCCATACCGGATCGGTTGAGGCCCGGGTTAACAGGGTAACCCCTGATGTACACTGCACGCGTCTGCGGTGCATTACGGCTCCGACGCGGCTACCGGAGCTGATCGCGGCCACTCTAGTCAATGCTTGTGTTTACACCAGACGCGCCGCGGCACATTTCAAAAGCGTCCCAGAAGTGGCTCTCCACGACGCTTCGCTAAATATAGCCGCCTAGTCTATTTGTAATGCACGCCGAGTCCAAACTGCACAGCAAATACAAAATAAAAGTAAAAAAAAAAATCATGTCAATTTCAAAATAAACACCCTGTGCAGACTCCCAGTTGTATTTCACATCACTATATTCTTGCTAGGAGGCCAGAAATAGATGACGAGAGGTTCATCCTCAAAGTTGAAAAACACATTATTATATGACACCACAAATCCTTTTTACAAGGACAATTACTAAAAGAACATGGTATGGGGTTAAATTGCAGTCGTTGTAAGAGTGGAATAAACAGAATTCAACCGGACAAAACAAAAACATTTAGCCAACCATGTTAGAACACAAAAAAATCAAGAAAAACAACTTTGGACAGGCAAATCACATGGTCTCGCGAATCCTGTCGCTTTGCTTCTCAAACGCTTCTGGTGTAAATTGGCACCGCGTAGAGGACAGAGCAAAACCTCTTCGGAGCCGTAACGAGTGTGGAGGTGAGAGTTGGAACATTGAATGGTGGCACTATGACTGGTAAAGGGAGAGAGCTGGCTGATATGATAGAATGCAGAAAAGTAGACATACTGTGTGTTCAAGAGACAAAGTGGAAGGGGAGTAAGGCCAGGAGCATCGGAGGTGGATTCCAACTGTTCTACCATGGTGTGGATGGAAAAAGAAACGGCGTAGGGGAAGAGTATGTAAATAGTGTATTGGAGGTGAAGTCAACTACAGGGGCAGAGTGTCTGACAGAATGATGAGTGTAAAGCTGGAAATTGAAGGGGTGATGATAAATGTCATCAGTGCATATGCCCTGCAAGTGGGGTGTGAGATGAGGAGAAAGAAGATTTTTGGAGTAAGTTGGATGAAGTGGTGGTGAGGGTACCCAAAGAAGAAAGAGTGGTGATTGGAGCGGACTTCAGTGGACATGTTGGAGAAGGGAACAGAGGTGATGAGGAAGTGATGGGTAGGTACGGTGTCAAGGAAAGGAATGTGGAAGGGCAGATGGTGGTAGATTTTGCAAAAAGAATGGAAATGGCAGTAATAAATATATATTTTAAGAAGAAGGAGGAGCACAGGGTGACGTATAAGAGTGGAGGAAGGTGCACACAGGTGGACTATGTCCTATGCAGGAGATGCAACCTGAAGGAGATCAAAGACTGTAAGGTGGTGGCAGGGGATTGTGTAGCTAGACAGCATCAGATGGTGGTTTGTAGGATGAATTTAGAGGTGAAGAGGATGAAGAGAGTGAAGACTGAACCAAGGTTAAAATGGTGGAAGTTAAAGGAGGAAGACTGTTGCGTGATTTTCAGGGAGGTGAGACAAGCACTCGGTGGTGGTGAAGAGTTACCGAATGACTGGGCGAGCACTGCAGAAGTGGTGAGGGAGACAGCTAGAAAGGTACTAGGTATGACATCTGGACAGAGGAAGGAAGACAAAGAGGCTTGGTGGTGGAATGAGGAAGTACAGGAAAGTATAAGGAGGAAGAATTTAGCGAAGAAGAATTGGGATAGTCAGAGAGATGAAGAAAGTAATCAGAAGTACAAGGAGATGCGGCACAAAGCAAAGAAAGAGGTGGTGAAGGCTAAGGAAAAAGCGTATGACAAGCTGTATGAGAAGTTAAACACTGAGGAAGGGGAAAAAAACCTTTACCGACTGACTAGACAGAGGGATAAAGCTGGGAAGGATGTGCTACAGGTCAGGGTGATAAAGGATGCAGTTGGAAATGTGCTGACAAGTGAGGAGATTGTGTTCAGAAGGTGGATGGATTATTTTGAGGAACTGATGAATGTAGAAAATGAAAGAGAAAGAAGGTTGGGTGATGTGGAAATAGTGAATCAGGAAGTCCAGGGGATTAGTGAGGATGAAGTGAGGGCAGCTATGAAAAGAATGAAGAGTGGAAAGGCGGTTGGTCCAGATGAGATACCAGTGGAGGCATGGAGATGCCTAGGAGAGATGGCAGTGAAGTTTTTAACCAGGTTGTTTAATAAAATCTTGGAAAGTGAGAGCATACCTGAAGAATGGAGAAGAAGTGTACTGGTACCGATCTATAAGAACAAAGGAGATGTGCAGCGCTGCAGTTACTACAACTACAGGGGCATAAAGTTGATCAGCCACACAATGAAGTTATGGGAAAGGATAGTGGAAGCTAGATTGAGAGAAGAGGTGATGATCTGTGAGCAGCAGTATGGGTTTATGCCAGGTAAGAGCACCACGGATGCAATGTTTGCTTTGAGAGTGTTGTTGGAGAAGTATAGAGAAGGCCAGAAAGAGTTGCATTGCGTGTTTGTGGATTTAGAGAATGCTTATGACAGGGTGCCGAGGGAAGAGTTGTGGTACTGTATGAGGAAGTCGGGTGTGGCAGAGAAGTATGTGAGGGTGGTGCAGGATATGTATGAGGACAGTGTGACAGCAGTGAGGTGTGCAGTAGGAATGACAGACTGGTTCAAGGTGAAGGTGGGATTGCATCAAGGATCTGCTCTTAGCCCTTTCTTGTTTGCTGTGGTGGTGGACAGGTTGACGGATGGGATCAGGGAGGAACCTCCATGGACTATGATGTTTGCAGATAATATTGTGATGTGTAGTGAGAGTAGGGAACAGGTGGAGGTGAGTTTGGAGAGGTGGAGGTTTGCACTGGAGAGAAGGGGAATGAAAGTCAGTAGGAGCAAGACAGAGTACATGTGCATAAATTGGAGAGAGGGAAGCAGAACAGTACAGTTACAAGGAACAGATGTGGTGAAGGTGGATGAGTTTAAATACTTGGGGTCAGTTGTCCAAAGTAATGGAGAGTGTGGTAGAGAAGTAAAGAAGAGAGTGCAGGCAGGGTGGAGTGGGTGGAGAAGAGTGTCAGGAGTGATTTGTGATAGAAGGGTACCTGCAAGAGTGAAAGGTAAAGTTTACAAGACGGTAGTATGACCAGCTATGTTGTATGGCTTGGAGTTGGTGGCACTGACAAAAAGACAGGAGAAGGAGCTGGAGGTGGCAGAGTTAAAGATGCTGCGATTTTCTTTGGGAGTGACTTGTTGTTTGTGCTGCTCGCGCTGACCAGATAATCACCATTCTACAATGAAGCGCTTTACCGCAACTCAACCAAATGCATCTTATATGAGATAAATAATATATATACACAATATATATAAACCGGCTGAAATGTTTTGAAATCACTTGTACCCTACCTGATCGAAAAAAATCCAGTCTTTCACTCTGCCTGTGTCAATTTGAGTCTTTTTAAATCCCAGCCGCCAAGATGCTCCTCTGTTGGTCAAGGATTATGGAAAGTGAAACTTAAATCTAAAGGGGTGGTTGGATTTATTCACGCACATTAAAATATTTATCTAAAGTTTATTTCTTTTCAGATTCTTATTTACAGCATTATCTTAATAGGCTGTATATTAACTTGTTGGGAGAAAACCGGTAGTTCAATGTGAAATCAGACATTTGAGCACCCCCATATAGTCAAAATGGCATGATCATAACCCACGAATATTTGACTGTGAGATTGGGAGTCGAATCAGGCTCCTCCTATCGAAGCATCGAATCGTCGACTATTCGGGGTCACCCCTAATTAAAATATTAATTAACTAATATTATTATTTAATATTAATAAATATTAATAAAGCAGTCTAAATTTTGGTGGCTCACATCCCCTTTATAACTTCAATGCCCCAATAAAATATACATATTCTAAATCAGTTAATGTGTAAATCTATAATAAACTGATAAATAATGAGTGTTAATGTTTTGTCAGCATTCCTTCAAATGATGATCCTAAAAATGTTCCAGCAGTGTACTGTTTCTATGGCTTCCATAAGGTTATCATTATTTATCACTTTATTATAGATTTACATATTAAAAATACATATCACAGCAATGTTAGTGTTTTTGTTTTAAACTTAAGATAGGTATCATTTGTCATTTGGATAACTGCGCTAAGGGCAGCAAAAGAGGAACCTTAACAGATTTCACCTGCAAAATATATTCTAAAAATGTAGAGCAGCCTAAACTGAGTAGAAAGAAATGGCAGGAGTTTGATTGAAAAAAAAAAAAAAGTAAATATAAAGGAACTATAAGGTTAAAATACCCCAAAGCCTGAGGCAAAAGGCCCCAGGGGCTACAGACTTTAGCCTGTAGACACCATATTTTACTTTTCTGTGAATAAAAATGAGGCTGTGAGGAAATTGATGTACAGTACATTCAATAGAAGGTCCATATAACATCACAATTTTCAAACCAGATGCTTTCCAGACTTTTTGTCAGCATGATTTTTTTTTAGAAAGATATGTTAAGAGTTGTGTCAGCTTAACAATTAAAAGCAATTAGATAAAATATGTTAAGTAATATTTAAGTGCATATTTTTTTTCTAAATAACTAATGGTATATTTGAGACATACAAATACATCTTGAAAATACAAACATATCTGTTAATTTCTTATTTTAATTATTAGATATTAGATCAATACTTAGTCTCATGGATTAAATCAGTTTCACATTGCATAAAGACAAACGTGTTTAGGAAAGTGCTGTGGTGGCTTTGTTGCCATTTTGTCTTTTCGTCAAAAAATAAAAACAAAAGAGCCCCAGGAAGCCTTTAGCTCCATTGTAACCCCTAAACGCAGTTAGGGAAGACACAAAAAGATGTTTGTTTGGATGTTGTTGCACTTGCTATTGTCAGCACAGCTCTCATAATGGCCAGATTATATTACTGATGAACCCTTCCCGGGTTAAAGATTTTAGAGGAAGTGCTTATCACTCATTAGAGAAAATCAGCTGGCAGAGCAAGAGGAAATCAAAGATTCACATGGAAAATAATGAGGATTAACAGTGCCAAGACTGATCATCTGTCGCCGATCTGAACAGAACTCACCCCCTCCCATCGCAATACTTTATGGACAGAGAAGGCATAAAAAGGCCCAGCCTACAGAACACACAGACATTTCCTAAAAGGAACATCTCTTCTGTAAATCTATTTTAGTTATGCATTGCTTGTGACAAAAAAATAACAGTACAAGTTAGTGTTCCCCTGTTTTCCCAATTTTTAGTGTCTCCCTAAGGCTAGACTCTCATCTACTCTGTGGAAAATTGCCTGTTCGTCTTCTAGAATAATTTCAGTGTTCTCACACTAAACTTTCAGCGCACTCATCAAGAGCTCTAAATTATGAATTGTGAGACGAGCCGGGGTGAAAACTGAGCACATCGTCTGCATTAAAATCAAGATGATGAGTAGCATCTGTAGAACACATCTCCATCTTCCTTTTGATGGTGTTTATGGACTTATCATCATAACAAGGGTTTGGTCTTGCTGTCAGCCAATCAATAAGTTACGGCAATGTTATCTTGTGTCCAGTGGGCAGTAAAATCTAATGATATAACAGCTCAATGAGCCCCCTTCAAACAAACATTCCCTAGAGGGCCGGCTATTTCACTGCTGGGCGCCGCACACAGTGACGTTCTGGGAAGGGGGAGGGCTGTTCCCCCTTACCCATCTGTCACCAGTTGCTCGTTCCCTGTCAAACTTTAATATGGGAAATCAATGTAATGATCCCAAGAAACACCCCTCTTTTGAACAACTATTCATTTGCTGCATTAATTTTTTTTTTCTTTTTTCAGATGACCTCAGTTTCACCTCCCATCGCCATAGCAACAGAGTAACCCATAAGACCTGACAGAACACCCTGAGGGTACATATATAGCGGTTGTGTCATTTGTCAAACAGAACCAAGGATCCTGTAGTCCTGTGGACTATGTGGTTGGGACAATTGTAGTGGAATAAATGGCAGTCAGACATATTAAGCGAATATGATGACTTCCCCCGCAGGCAATCTCTGCCTAGAGCTTGATTCCTGCCCAAAGAGAATGAAATATGGCTAAGCATCTCTAACAACTTAGACCACAGCAAAGGCATTGATCTGTTTTCCTTAAAGGGATAGCTCACCAAAAATGAAATTCTCTTAAAGGAGTAATTCACACAAAAATCAAAATTGTCATCATTTACTCACCCTCATGTTATTCCCAAACCCATAAGCCTTTCATTCATCTTCAACACACAAATGAAGATATTTTTAGCGAAACCTGGGAGGTTTCTGTCTCTCCACTGAAAGTCCAAACACTGACACTTCAAAAAGTAGAAAAAGAGATTATACAAGAAAGGTTTAATTTAAGTCTTCTGAAGAGACATGATCACTTTATATGATGTATAATGTAATATATAATTTATTTCAGGCTTTTATTCACATATAAACACTGATCAACACACATACATAGACCACATCAAATACAGAAACCCAAGCATACGTGATGTTTTAAAATAGTAAAGTTTTGGTTACTTGGACTTTCAGTTGAGGAACATAAACCTCTCAGGTTTCATTAAAAGTTTCTATTTGAGTTTCAAATATGAATCTTATGAATCTTATGGATATGGAATGAATGAGGGTGAGTTGGTTGGTTGGTGTTTTAATGCTATTCTAGCTTCCTTGGATATTTTCTTACAGAGTAAGAAGTTGAAACACAATTATCAATTAAAATTTTAGTATTTTAGAGCAAACAGTAGGGATGCAACAATACAGTTACCCCACAGTTCAATACATACCTCATTTTTTTAACCACAGTTTTCTGTTTGGTTCTGATTGCTTGGCACATCAGAGCATTTTTTTGTTATTTGCAATTTGATTCAAAATGCTATTAAAAAAAAACAAAAAACAAAACAAAAAAAAAAAAAAAACTCCAGTACACTGTAGAAAAAAACGGATTATCATATGTCTACTTCAAATTTCTTTTGAGAGAAGTATTATTTTTAGGGATTGGCCATTATTTAGTGATATAAACACTAATATCTGTTTCGATATAATATAATATTCAACTAATATAAACACTAATATCTGTTTCATTCATACTGTAAGGCAGAGGGCACCCTCGCGCAGAAAATCCACATATGCGTCACAGAAGTAAAAAGAACTGACACACTCCAGGAAATCCCTAATATGGACAAAGGCATCCACTGAATAAAATGAGATAGAAACGCTTTGCCTTCGAATTATGAAATATTAAGACAATAAACACTCAACTGCGACAATGTATAGTTTTTCTGTGTTCTTAAAACCACCTTGGGCATTTTCATAATAATTAAGCATATTTATAATCCATTGCGACATATCCTTTATTACAGTATATATATATATATATATATATATATACAGTATATATATATATATATATATATATATATATATATATATATATATACGTATATATATATTTCTGCCTCATTCTGTGATAAGAAGCCACATAAGATCACAAAAGGAAGTTATTTCTAACATTCGACTGATGTTGTTTAGTATGTTAGAATATTCTTTTGTTGGACAACAGGTTTAGAAACGCTTCTCATTACAAGTCATTACAAGGGAAGATGTTTGGCATGTGTTGCTTTTTCAAATGCATGTTATAAGCGTGAGGAGTTTCCTCATCTCAACGCATAGACTCACGGACACATACAAACAGAGCCAGTTTGGAGAGAAATAAAACTCACAAAAAAATTATTTAAACGCGAAAATTGGTCGAACTCTTCTTTTTCTGTTGCTTGATTTGAATACTGATGTGGAGGCATCACCAAGTTTTTGCATAGTTTAGAGTAATAAATCATATTAGTGTACTTTGAGGTCAAAATGTGTACCAGCTACGCAAAATGCATGCGGGTTGGCAGGTCTGCTTTGCTTACAAACAAGGTGCACATCCGGGTTCTACATCAGAACGCCAGCTCCTGCGCCAGCAGCACCACACACGTCGTAGTACTCTCATGAATCCATGTCGAAGTTTTACATGGAAGAGAAGAAACTGTTAAATAAAGTCGTTATTTTTGTTTTCTTTGCGCACAAAAAGTATTCTCATAGCTTCATGAAAGTCAGGTTGAACCACTGTTGTCACATGGACTGTTTTAACGATGTCCTTACTACCTTTCTGGGCCTTGAACATGGTAGTTGAGTTGCTGTCTATGCAGGTTCAGAAAGCTCTCGGATTTAATCAAAAATATCTTAATTTGTGTTCTGAAGATGAATGAAGGTCTTACGAGTATGGAACGACATGAGGATGAGTAACAGAATTTTGGGTGAACTATCCCTTTAAGAACTTGGATGTGATTCTGGAATGCCTTCTTCAGCACAAGTATGTGATTTCAGTATTACAGGTATGTGATCCTTGCAATTATTGAAAATAACGATGCATCTTTTACACTTTAAGTAAATAATGACAATTTTTTTTGGGTACACTGTCCCTTTAATGGAGAAAGCATTGGCTGTGATACTGTTTTGTTACATGGTGTACTGCAAAAAGAGATGAGATATTACACAACAACATGTGTACAGATCTAGCAGAGACCGAATCTTGTGTTGTGCACATGGCTTTCATTTATTATGTTCGTGTCTCTCACCGTTCGGAAGCGCACAAAGGAAGCCTGAATCAATTAAGGAAAAGGGTATCATAGGGGTTCTGTAATTAAATGCGTTGTGAGTCTCAAGGTCCTTGCACCGCCCCCAAGGCCTGTGTTAAATGAATGAGCAGATCATAGAGTTGATAAATGAATGCAAAATAACATGGAGAGGGACAGGACAGGGCTGCTGACTTTGGCTGCTTGTAATACAGATATTGGTTTCACTTTCTTTGAGGGTTTATCCAAACCATGCCTCATTTAGTTAACCCAAAAATGAAAATTACTCATGTCATTACTCATTACACTCTTTTAGCGACATTTCACATCAAATATTTAACAAAACATACATGGCGGTACGTATTTTGCGTCTTGCGAAAAAGTTCCCACAGGTGCTTTTTCATCATGAGACCAGGTTGTTGCAGAATGTTCAAGCATCATTCCCATTCACTGTATGGAAAAAAAGCAACTTGGATATTTTACTAACCACCACCTTTTCGTGTTCTGCAGAAGAAAGGAAGTCATACAGGTTTGAAACGAACATGAGGACATTGAGTACATGATGACACAAGTAACCCGGTGGGAATGTTTGAAGCCACAAAAGACGCTTGTGTTGCTGTGATGCAGAATGTACAGCAAACCTCCCTGATCTACAGCAATTTGAAAGGAACTTAATGAACTCTTCACAGCTTTGTGACAGAAGGTTTCCTATGCGGGCATAGCCATGTGTTAATAAGCACGTGTAAGGTGAGCTATCAAATTAATCTCTGCAACTGCTCAGTTCCTTTGGGCAGAAACAGTTTTCAGTTGTCAGTTTTCTAGATAATGATAGTGTGGAGTCACACGCATTCAACCACACACACACATAAATGCAGGTGGATAACATTCTTCAATGTTCAAGATCCTTCAAGATGACAATTTTAATTGCTTAAGGTAAAAAGACTAACAATATACACCTTCCGACAGGTACTAAACAGTACAATCTGTGAATCTCACAAAATATGTAAAAAACATCCAGGTCAAATTTCAAAACTAGGTTAGGTTTGCTAGATTTTAACACTGTTTTCAATACATATTTGCCCAGCAATTCTTCATACTACTAATAAAATGTGGAGTATTTTACTTACAAATACTTAGGTTGAAGGTACAAAACAGAATTCTGAGCTCTCTACTGACACTGTGGTTGAAGCATGAAATTGCAAGTTTCTTGTGAAAGAACAATGATGGAGGTCTGAAATTTCCCACTATATTTGAAAGAATAATTCTGGCTCAATAATTCTTTAGAAAAAAGAAAAGAAAAGAAAAGAAAGAAACACACAAAAGGAGAAATCATCTGTAGTATACTGTTAGATATATTAATCTATTGTGTATAAACACTACTGTTCGAAAGTTTGGGGTCATTAAGATTTTGACTGATTGATTGATTGATTGATTGATTGATTGATTGATTGAGAAAGAAGTTGCTTATGCTCACCAAGGGCATATTCATTTAATCACAAACACAGTAAAAACAGAAATGTTACGAAATATTATTACAACATTAAATAACTTTTTATTATTAATTCTGTTTTAATGTATTCAAAAATGTAATTTATTCCAGTAATGCAAAGCTGAATTTTCAGCATCATTACCCCATGTCTTCAATGTCCCGTGATCATTCAAAAATCAACAAAATATCCTGATTTGCTGCTCAAGAAACATTTCTTATAATTAATGTTTAAAACAGTTGGGCTGCTTAATATTTTTGAGGAAAACGTGATATTTTTTTCAAGATTCTTTTATGAATAGAAAATTTAAATAAACAACATTTATTTGAAACTTTTTTGTCTTTAATTTCACTTTAGAGCAATTTAATGCATGAATAATGCCCTGATGAATAAAAGCATTAATTTAAAACTTTTGAATGGTATATACATGTAACATCACGATTATACATCAAATATAGGTCACTTATCAAGTATTAACAACAGTCTTTTGAATGTGTAGTGGCAAAATAACGAAGGTATACGCCTCAACAGAATAATGTTCATCTGATCGTTAGCCAGCTCTCCTGGTGGCAGAGCCTCAGAATGTTGTCTGTTCTGTTCACGGCTAGCAGCGAACTGTGCTGCAGTAATTTGTCGGTGGAGACACTGAGCATTCAAACAGAGCTTGTGAAACCTCAAAGCTCAGCTATTTGCTTCTCGAGATCTGCGGGAAATATCTGAGGTGTGACTTTAGACCTGCCATCCTCGCAGCTTTCAAACACACCCTCACAGCATCATCACATGACTTCCCCTGTGTCTAACATCACAGCTTTCAATAACTAAATTGCAAGTACATAAACACACTGTCCTGACCCTGGGCTGCAATTCATAAAGTTCTCACAGAGAAGCAATGTACCTGCTGAGTACATTTCAGCTGTATACAGAGTGAGACAAAAAAATAATAATAATAATAATTATTATTATTATTTGTAAACATGTTTGAATTAGCTAACATTAGACAACTAAATGTAACAGCCAGGGACCTTAATTATCAGATAGTTCTGCATTGCAGATCAATGACAAAATGATATTGGGGTATAATGATATTTTGATATTTCCATAAAGACAAAAATGTCAGGGTGACACAACTGCCCTGATATATTAATGAAGAAAGAAAATCATTAAACAAATGAAATTCTTGGAAAGTAAACCTTGGCAACTGGCATGGTCTTTTATCTTTCCTTTTTTTTTTTTTTTTTTTTTTTTAAACACAAATACAAATAATTGAACAAAAATACGCAATATGCTTATTATTATTTGAAAAAAAAAACTCATTTTGATATTTGCTAAAAAAAAAGTTTTTACTTTGAAAAATATATTGAAAGACTTTTTTGAAAATAAAATCAGGTGTAAGGAAAATAAATGACGATTATTATTATTATTATTATTATTATTATTATTATTATTATTATTATTATTATTATCATTAAACATTAATATTTTTTACAGTACAAAGCCAGGTTTATTTATTTATGTATTTATTTTTGCTATAGGGAAGTCAGGAAAGAGACCAGGACATTGAACCTGGGCACGTGTTGTGCATGCACAAGTTTACTACGTCTCACTCCAAAAAAAAATTATCGAAAACTGCTAAAAATAAACACTAGTGTCAACACTACTGTAACAACTTTTATTTCTTTTCACACAAAGCATGATTATGGGGGCAGATCCAAAAAGACTTATTTTCATGAAGTTCCTTGCACAATACTATATCAATACTTCAAAACACTTTTACCATAGTGCATAATTTGTAAACTTACACATTTGGACGTGCATCACATAATCAGACTTTTTTGATGTAGTAAACTTGCTTGGTACCTCACCTGGTACGGCACTGCACTTCTGATGCAAAGCGGTAAGACACGAGTCCCATGAAACACGACTCATGATAAGAGATCATAGCAATCTAAAATGGCATGGTTGCTAAAGTCAATGCGCTTTATCTCACGTTTGCTTTTACTAACACTGTGGGTAAGGTTTAGGGCAGGATTTAGTGTAAGTGGGACATTATTTTCAAACGCAAATCACCAGACATTTCATTTCCAAACTGCTGTGATATATGCAACAACCAGTGTAATAAAAGTCGGCTAGATTCATGTTCATCTGTCGCCACAGGCACACTTTTCCTGTGAGCCTGGGTTGGTACATTTCAAAGAACTTGCCACGTGTTTTGTTTTGTTTTTTTTCTAACTAGATTTGTTCTTTTCATTATGATGGACACTCTTCTTTGTCACTGACCCATGGTCAATACTGTATGAGGAGCTGATGTTCTCAGGCTGTGCAGCCTGAGGCTTTGGAGGCCCCTGACAGTCTGACGCCTGGGGCAATGACCCCATTCACCCGCTCTATAAACCATTCCAGCCTAGGAGTATTGGAGACTGCATGCACTGACCAAAAATATGAAACAATCAGAAACAAGTTATCTCAAAATAAACAGCCTGTTTTCTGATTTAAATAAACACAATGAAAAAAAAAAAACTTGGTGTAAATGCCAAATGTGCACTGATAGCTGCAAGCTAAGCTAAGAAAGCAACAATAATTGAATGTTCGAAATCCATTTTCTTTTCAATGCTGAGACACTCTTGTTAGAGCAGGTGTCACCCCTCCATTTAATGTCAATTGGTTCTGTCACTCTCTTGGTCACGTCACTGTCAATCACACCAACAAGCCCCTCCCTCCTCTTTGTGGACTTGAACATATGCCTCCAGCCAGCACGCCTGCCCACGTGCCCGTTTCTTGCTTCCACTTCCCCGCCCTGTTATAAACATACTACATATGAATATCAACACAGACGTACACACACCCCGCGACACCTGAAAGGTGGCCAATCAACAACATATGTGTGTGGGGTGTGCCAAAGCCAAAGAGGCATCTCTTTAATTAGCCGCCCGCTGCTTTCTGGCAGTGAGGTGATGGCGGGAAAGTGTTCACGTGTCCCTCATATGAGCTTCTCACTGCAGTCTGGAGTTTTTCTCCTTTTCCGACAGACATGAGTCAGACCCACCAGGAGAATTAGTGATTTGCAAACACGCAGCTGAGTAATGCTGAGACGCCTGATGGAGGGGAAGAGCCATAATGTTTGTATCAACTCACGCGGTGCATTTACAGTACGCCTGTCATACAAAATACTGCTCTAGAATGAGCGGCTTACACTGAGAAAGTTGAACTTTCAAAATTAGTTCAGGTGGCTATAACTTAAAGACATGTTAGCATGATGTAAAAATCTGCCAAAAGTATAAAAATGACCTATTTAGATTTTTAATTTTTTCCCAGCTGATGAACAATAAAAGCTTTGACAGCTAGTTTGAATTCATATGATTTTAAGAAGCATTTGAAGTGGCAGATGACATAACTGCTGCATACTTATTGAAAAAAGTATGTACGTCCATTGGCGTGGACACTAATAGTTATAGTTATCTTTATAGTAATCATTTTTGGTTTGAACAGGCCTCAGGTGAAAACTGTAAAAATAATGGTGACAGAAAAACTGTCTACTGCACAGACTGTAAAATTAAACCTCACAGCCTTTTTTTCATCTGCTAAAAAATGACTAATGTCTATTGTTGTCTATTGTTCCCTTTATTTATGAGGCTTTAAATTGTTTAATATGCACCTCGTCCTTTCAGTGAATGGACAGGAAAGTGCTTCTGGTCTTGAACTATTGAAAACAACATCACATGAATACTTATAACATGAATGCTTATGAGAAAAAGAAAAACAAACAAACAAAAAAAAAAAAAATTAAGAACCACCATAAGAAGCACACACAACAACAACACCACAACCATATTAAGTGTTTTTAGAAAGGGAAAATGGTATTGAACAATAAAAATATTGAGTTGAGACCTGTTTTAAATAAAACATGCATTAATCAAACTGCTGTGCTCACTGGTTCCCATTTTGGAAATAAATAAATAAATCATAGTATACAGTGATTAATAAAAAGGTGCCTCAGGCTCACTGGACAAAAAGTGCCTGTGGCGACATTGTGCAAAATGCTTTTATGTTCCTTCTTGCACACTTCGCAAAACATTCAAAGTCAAATGTACAGTGGGTGGAGTAGAGGCCATGCGTTGCTATTATTTTTTTTATTTTTCCGTGGTCTTGACATAACAAAATATTTGCTTTCTTGTGATCTCACCCGACCCTATTTTCGAAACGCATTAGTACTAGGGCTGTCGCAATTCGTCGATTTTATTCGACTATTCGATTTTTTTTTTTTTTTTTTTAAATCGTCGACTTCATTTTGCCGGCGTCGACTAACCGGCAAAATACCGGAAGTGGCGCATTTCACGGACGAGGATCCATGAAACACATTATTAGACTTTTTTTTCCCAAGGCTGCATGATATATTAAACCCATTTATAAATCACAATTAAGCATAATTATGAATTCACAAATGCTACAATTTAATTAAATAATTATATACAGTAATTATTTACATGCGTGTAGGTTAAGTACGTGCGTCTCAGAGCGGCTGTTCTCAGTAAATGCTGCTCCACACGAACTGTTATCGTTTATATGAGTGGAGCGTCTCAAACTCTGCATGTTGTTGTGAGTTTGGGTTTATTATAACATTCACCTGGGAACGCAACGTGCGCCATGTCATCAGATTTGTAAGGTAAATCATTTATAAATCTACGCAAACTCAGGAGAATACATAAATATCTTTCTCAATATGCTGCTAACTGTTCATCGCGGTTTCAAAATAAAAGCTCAAACCCTCACGTGATGTCCACATATTCATTAAATTACAGTGGCTATAGCATTTCTGTCGTAAAGAAATGCGCAAATATTAAAGATTAAGTGGACATTTGAATTAAATGGTGCTTGGTCAATATTAAACAAGGATTAGATCGCACAGTAATGTGTAAAAACAATCGTCAATTGGCGCCCCCTGCAGGCCTTTATTGTAATGTGTAATGTACATTAGTTATATTGTTTATAATACATTATGCATTTTAACAGTTTTGTTCAATAAAACAATATAATTTCTTGCTTTTGATACTTTATTTGAACTAATTATTATTGCTTCATTGCTGTTATATATGTATTTTAAGTAATTATAAAGGCTATTGTTCACTTACATCTATTTTTATTACCACAAAAAAAATAATAATAATAAATAATAACAATAATAATAATAATAATAATAATAATTGTAATTATAGGGCCCTATGAAATATGTTTTGTTTCCAAATTCAGTTTGTTTTTTTTTCCCATTTTAATTTTTCTATACTCTGTTTTAATGGTTAAATTAAATTTTATTAATCAAAAAGCCTGTCTAATTAATTGAGTTTTACAGTTTTATCTTTACCAAATTCTGTGTTTTTCATTACTTTTCTTGATTCCATTTTAATGGTTCTATTTAAATTTTAATAATCAAAAGCATCTCCAATTTATTGATTTTATTAAAAAAAATGTATTTTTTTATTTATTTTTTTTTTTCAAAAATAGGCTACTGTGTATTTACATTTTTCTCCTAAATAAATTCTTGTAAATAATATTTCTGGTAAATACTCCTTAAAAAAATGTCTCAGACTTTTGTTATTATTTTCTTTTTATTTCATTTTTATTAAGTTTGTTTACATTTTTACTCTTAGTTTTACATTTTGTCAATGGCTTGTTTACATTTATACTTTTTTATGGTACACTACTGAATGGCAAAGTTGCAAGTTTAATAAAATGTTCTTAAGTAAAATTGTTGCAGTTTTTGGGGGAAATTAATCGTTTAGATTAATCAATTAATCGTTAAATTAGTCGATAGATTAATCAAAATAAAAATAGTTGTTAGTGGCAGCCCTAATTAGAACAATGAACTCTAATTATAAAATTATATAAAGTTATTAACCACCCTATTATTTCATTCCAATCAGTAACCTTTTTGAATGGAGACCTTGGAACTCAGAAAACAGAATTAAAAAAAAAAATGTTGAAAAAAGAAGTTATTATTATTGTTATTCATTATTTTATGTGTATACTGAAAATTATGTTGTAATCATGAGAAAATAAATATTTTATTATGTCAAGATCACAGGAAAAACTTTTGTTATATCAAGAGCATGAGAAAACAACTTGTTATCGAGATCACTTGAAAATTAAGTCAAGATCACAAGATCATAAAAACAAGGCAAAAAAAATGATAATGCTTGGTCCCTTAGGGCTTCCAAACTGGCACTAAAAGCATATTCAGCTTGATCCAAAACAGATGAATGTGAAACTGGCAACATTTTATTATGTTGGCTGTTGCATGTACTGTATTGCAGCAGTTAAATGTTAATAAAAAACAAGATAAAGCACATGCTGAACCAAGTTGTCCTAGTCCTTAGCTTTCAGCTGTGACTCATGATTCACAGGACTCATAGCCCAAGCAACTGTAATGCTGTACCAGGTGAGCTACGGAGCAAGTTTACTATGCCAGAAAAGCCATATATACCGTATAGGCAATTATGTCATGCAAATGTCAAGGAACTGCATGAAAATAAATCTTTATTAATTGATAATCCACCCATGTAATCATAATTTGTGTGAAAAGGAAGATTTTTTTTTTATTATTTCTGCTAGAAACTAATTGCACGTGTAGGCATGTTTTTCCAATGAGCCTATGTTGAATATTAATGTTGCACTGTAGTACTAAGCTTTTATAACGTTAGAAGTGTAAGTAAATCCAAAAAAAAAAAAAAAAAAGCTACAAAACTGAGCAAATGTTTGGTCATTTTTAACATTATTTACTTGATCAAAGAATCATTTTACAGTGACTGTGGATTTATGTTTGACTGAGAGGCACCTGCTCCACACTGGCTTTCACCCCAGGCCTGTTGGTGGTGGACGTGGCATGCTGTAACCAGATCACGGAGCCTTTGATATGAAGCCGACCACCAGATGAGCTCAACCTTGATCTACAGCAGCAGAGATGCAACATGAAAGGACATAGAGTAGGATGGTGGTGGTGTGTTTGCAGAGGCCTCAGATGCACTCATACAGGCACACATACACGTACAAGCGCAAATATTAGATAGTCTATCAGTCAGACACAGCTAAACAACTGCATGAATATCCTATATAGCTTTAAAACAGACAGATCTAGTGTTATTCTAGTAAATAATAAATCCAGTTCTTCTAGTAAATGCAGAATTCCCAACTAATAGCGACTTATATTAGCATGACTAATCACTGTTTTTGTAATACCATGCTGCACACGCAGCTTTATACACAAGAGAAAATAGGCAATTATTAATGTCACTCACCTAAAATGTGCTCTTTCACGCATGAAGCTTTGGGGTGCCTGATTCATTTTGGTGAGCATGTATGTTTGGAACACATTATTTATATGATTCTCCGATTAATTTGTTCAGGTTTAAAAAGACTCGCTGCTTCCCATGCAGACACCTGTGTTTTGTTTTCATTTTTTGTAGCGATACAGAACATATTACTATATTTACTACAATAATTTTACAAAATATCATAATATTTAGTCAAATGCTGTTTGACTTTATATTATAAATCATGTTTGCTGATTAGCCTATTTTTTATTATTCGTCATTTTGTGTGAGAAAACTGTGTAATAAAATAGAGAAATAATAATAAAAGTACATTCTCTCTTTAGAGAAAAAAAAAATCAGTATGACAATCAGTATACCAATAATCAGTATACCATAGTATGTTATAGAAAAAATTCTACAACATACTATAAACATAGCCTACTACATTTTCTTAAGAAATCTCAACACAAAGCCAAACTTTCAATGTTTTTGCAATTTTGATTTAAAAGGTATATATTAATTCAGCATACAAGTGTATCCAAGTATATATATAAAAATGACAGCACATGTATTTATTTATTTTATTTTATTTTATTTTATTTTTTTTTGTGACAGAGCAGGCAGGTCATTGCATCACTTAAGATGACTCAGTCTCCATCATCAGGAAATGCACCTGTCACAAAAATTTTAAAGATCCAACACGATTTTGTTCCTCATACTTCAATTTTGATTTCTTAATACAAGGAATGTTGCACATATGGTCTGCCACATATGTCCTGGAGGGAAAAAAATGGTCTGATGATTGAATTTCCACTGAGGTTTGGCTTTTAAAGACACAACAGATGTTTTGTGTAGTAGGTGATTTGTATGTTAGTGCTTTATCCATCATGTCGTTCATAATGTTGACAGTAACTTTTGTTTTTATCTCTTTGCTAAAGCCAGTTTTTACCTCCATTTGGTGCTTGACAAATGCTAATTTTGGACCCTGTGTATACAGTATGGACTGTTATCATCTTTTGAATCTGCATGTAGGCTAATATGTTAATACCATGTGTATCCATGCCCTTCTTCTTTATTTTCCAGCAGTATTCCTGTTTCTGCCAAACTGAGAAGGGACAGGACCACCTTAGGCATTACTGCAGATGCTTTAGGCAACACAGTCCCATGGCTATTTGTAACTATTTTACAGTTTACAAAATATGTGGCGAATTTTAATCTCATTGTTGAGTTATGTCATGTAGTTTACATTTTCTCATGAGAGCAGGTTGGCTTTAGGATGGCTTTGTCTCTGGCGTTTGTCTCTGATTGACTAACAGCTTTTGATACCCTGATAATATGAATGATTCATTTGTACAGGACAGTCTTTATTTACCAGACAATCTCTGGTCATAATTTCTAGTTTTAATAGCTTACAAATTGTCAAAAGACACAGTGTTCTTCACATGTTTATGCTGCACAAGTGTTTAAGTGATATATGAATGATCAAGCACAAACAGCTCTTAATATGTCGTGCCGATTTACCATGTATAGATGATTTGAAGCCATTTGTGTCAATCATGTAATATTAGAGGCTTCGTCTCTTAAGTATTTAAAGTGATTACATCGTGGACACATTTTCCAGGGACGTTTGTGTATGCGTAGGTGCATATGTGTTATTTGACAGATTTGTGTGTACACATATTTAACACTCGTTGCAAATGCATTACGTGTCCCCCCTGAAGCACAATGCACACATGCCAGGATACCTACGACCTCATGCAATCACCTTTTTAGGCTCTGAGGATCCCCCATTGGCTGTTGTGTGGCTTTAGGATGCTGTGATTGGGTCGATCGATAAGAAGAGGGGGCAGCGATGAAGGCTGAAGAAGCAGAGATTACTCTCAACCTCAAGCATTTCCTCCTCTCTTGTGGCCTTCCTCATCACTTGAATGCACCAGGTGTCTGTCTCGCTGATGCAGCTTGACGATTTGGCCTAGATTCCCACAATCCAATCAGGACCCTCTTCTCCCCGACTCTGGATTCAAACAGGGAGCCCACGCTAATGCTGACAGCTCTCCGTTGTTCCCAGAGGAGGTCTGAAATAGTTATTTACCTAGGTCTGAGTGGAGAATCTACAGCTTTCTGATCTCCAGTAACCTTAGTATCTGAGAGCTGTCAGTTTGAGTTAATGATTTTGCAGGATATGCTGTGGTTCAATGTCAATGGACTGTTTTATTATTCTATCATACTGTTCCTCACACACTAAACCTGCCCTCTGGCAAGAGTTCATCCAACAATTGTGATGTGCAATAGACTATAAAAAAAACATAAAGAAGAGTTTGAAGTCGTATACTGTAGCTTAGGAAATATCTGAAGAAGACTGTCATCTCATTTTTGTTTAGAGCTTAAATAGTGATGCATTTAGACATGCAAATGGAACACGTACTGAAACACAGTATCTTGCATTAGAAGCAAAACATACAACGACCACAGTGTAGTACAAATCTGGAATAACTAAAGGTTTTTTTTTTTTTTTTTAGTGGATCAAAATCACACAGCGCAAACTGTATAGTCCAATTCCCAAACAAATGACTCTAATGCGTTGGTTCTTTTTAGTGAATCTAAAACCTACACAAACCGTTTAATCCACTTCTCAAACAACTGACATTTGGTTCTTATTAGTGAATCAAACCCACACAGTGCGAAATATAGTCAGATTTCCGAATGACTGACTCTCATGAGTTTTTTTTTTTTTTTTTTTTTTTTTTTTATAAATCAAATCTTTGCAGCACAAATTGTATAGTCTGATTTACAAACAAATGGCTCCTACTTTTAACTGCATCAAAACCATACAGCACAAACAATATAATTTGATTCCTGAATGAATGACTCATATGAGTTGCTTCTTTTTTAGTGAATCGGAATCACACAGCGCAAACTGTATATTGCATTTCCCAAACAAATGACTCTAATGCATTGGTTCTTATTAGTGAATCAAACCCACACAGTGCAGTAATATAGTCAGAGTCAGAATGACTCTTTCTCAGGGAATCAAAACGATACAGCGCAAACCGTAAACTGATTCACAAATTAATCACTCTCATGAGTTTTTTAAATTTTATTTTTATTAATCTGATTCCAAAAGGAATGACTTAGGAGTTGTTGTTTTGTTTGTTTTGTTTTTGTTTTTTCTCAGAAAATATAGTCCGACTGCAGAACAAATGACTCTTATAAGTTGGTTCTTTTTAGTGAATCAAAAACACAGTGCAAACAGTAGGCAGGAATTCTGAAAGAATGATTCATTATTTTTAGTGAATCAGAGGCATGCGTTGTAAACTGTATAATGCAGTTTCATAACAAATTAATCTTTCTTTTCAGTGAATCAAAATCACACATCCAGCGCAAATCATATAATTGTACTCCCAAACAAATGATTCTTTCTTTCTGAATAAAAACCATACAGTGCAAACCATATTAAACTGATTGCCGAAGGAAATACTCTTATTACCACTCTTTTTAGTAAATCAAAATGATAAACATGTTACCATATTTGCGTTTGTTTAATATTGTTAGTTAAGCACAATTATTAACCACCTATTACAAATGTGTTTAAATAAACCTTTTCCAAGAATTTTTGAAATGTATGTATTCTCAAAATTATCTCACCATTTTGTCAAAAGTATAAATAATTAATTTATTCAACCAATCATTAAGGAACTGGAATCATTAAGAACCTGAACCAGAATTTGTTAAAATCCTTATTTTTATTTATTTTTTAAATTTTTTTAATCTCTAATTTTGAATGAATAGCGAAACAGCTAAATATTTTTTTTTTTTTTTTTTTTTTTTGCTTCTTTTAGGTTTTTTTTCTCCCTTACATTGGCATTTTGGTGATCAATCACAGTTGTACTTGACCACATTAAAAAACAGGCATAAATACATCCAAGACAGTATTATGACTGAAGCATTGAAATCACATTCAGAAGTTGTCAAGGACAGAAACTGACTTTGAGTAAGTGTGAATGAGCATGCATTTTCATTAGCCACATGCAACTATACTAGTATGTCAAGTCAAATAAAACACAAGCTCATGCCAGATGTAAATGGAATCTCACTGTATGCAAAAGTGTTTAATTAATCACCGAATAAAACTGTGGAAGAATTTCTTATGTACCTGATCACCATATCTGTGCTTGTAATTGTGGAGGTTGACTTGAATTAATGAGTCATCCACTCCTTACATCTTATGACATGATTGCTCTCTCAGTTCTCACACATTCTCTCCTGATTTCCTCTCTGCATCATCCTGTCTCTCTGGTACCATGAGGAGCCTTAGCGGTGGGTCAGGTCTCTGATTCCTGGCCAGATGGAGGGAGCAGGCCCCTGTTGGAGCCAGTAGAAGCTCTTGCATAAACAGCAGAAGGCTGAAGCTCCAGGGGTTCTGGGGCTGAGAGTGTTTCAGAATCCCGGTCGAGAGGCCTGGATCCCAGCCCAGATCCCTTGCTCACCCCTGTCTCCTCCACTGGAGATGTGGAATACTGAATGCGTGCCACCCAGAAAGGATCACAGACTGTGCAAGAGTGAATACATTTGTGCTTGCCAGGTTTCTAGAGAGGTTGGAGAAGATACTGGGCATAAGATGTGATTTTTTTAAGAGTGCAAAATAGAGGCAGTTAAATAAAATAGCTAATAAATGTCATAATAGCCCTCATAGAGCTCTTAATTTTAATATTTTTCACCACTGTCAGATTAACTGATGGAGGCTCATATTCTGTAATTGTGTTTTAATGAGATGGTGCTTGAAACTATATGTAAGCAAATATATTAAGTGTCTGTTTTTCTGAACTGAATCAGTTCAGAGCACCATAAAACCTGGGATGAAGACTATACAGGTGCATCTCAATAAATTAGAATGTCGTGGAAAAGTTCATTTATTTCAGTAATTCAACTCAAATTGTGAAACTTGTGTATTAAATAAATTCAATGCACACAGTCTGAAGTAGTTTAAGTCTTTGGTTCTTTTAATTGTGATGAAAAAACCCACCAATTCACAATCTCAACCAATTAGAATACTTCATAAGACCAAAAAAAAAAAAAAAACATTTTTAGTGAATTGTTGGCCTTCTGGAAAGTATGTTCATTTACTGTATATGTACTCAAAACTTGGTAGGGGCTCCTTTTGCTTTAATTACTACCTCAATTCGGCGTGGCATGGAGGTGATCAGTCTGTGGCACTGCTGAGGTGGTATGGAAGGGCTTCCATACCACCTCAGCAGTGCCACAGACTGATCACCTTTCTTGGTTTCTTTGACAGTGGCCTTCAGCTCATCTGCATTTTTTGGTCTCTTGTTTCTCATTTTCCTCTTGACAATACCCCATAGATTCTCTATGGGGTTCAGGTCTGGTGAGTTTGCTGGCCAGTCAAGCACACCAACACCATGGTCATTTAACCAACTTTTGGTGCTTTTGGCAATGTGGGCAGGTGCCAAATCCTGCTGGAAAATGAAATCAGCATCTTTAAAAAGCTGGTCAGCAGAAGGAAGCATGAAGTGCTCCAAAATTTCTTGGTAAACGGGTGCAGTGACTTTGGCTTTCAAAAAACACAATGGACCAACACCAGCAGATGACATTGCACCCCAAATCATCACAGACTGTAGAAACTTAACACTGGACTTC
The DNA here is from genome assembly GCA_039654775.1 of Spinibarbus caldwelli. Classification (NCBI taxonomy): domain Eukaryota; kingdom Metazoa; phylum Chordata; class Actinopteri; order Cypriniformes; family Cyprinidae; genus Spinibarbus; species Spinibarbus caldwelli. The sequence continues at coordinate 25,561,562 of CM077232.1, read as the reverse complement.
AAGCAATTTCCAAATGAAATACAAAACCTGCTCTCATCTGAAAAGAGGACTTTGGACCACTGGGCAACAGTCAGTTCTTCTTCTCCTTAGCTCAGGTAAGACGCCTCTGACGTTGTCTGTGGTTCAGGAGTGGCTTAACAAGAGGAATACGACAACTGTAGCCAAATTCCTTGACACGTCTGTGTGTGGTGGCTCTTGATGCCTTGACCCCAGCCTCAGTCCATTCCTTGTGAAGTTCACCCAAATTCTTGAATCGATTTTACTTGACAATCCTCATAAGGCTGCGGTTCTCTCGGTTGGTTGTGCATCTTTTTCTTCCACACTTTTTCCTTCCACTCAACTTTCTGTTAATATGCTTGGATACAGCACTCTGTGAACATCCAGCTTCTTTGGCAATGAATGTTTGTGGCTTACCCTCCTTGTGAAGGGTGTCAATGATTGTCTTCTGGACAACTGTCAGATCAGCAGTCTTCCCCATGATTGTGTAGCACAGTGAACCAAATTGAGAGACCATTTTGAAGGCTCAGGAAACCTTTGCAGGTGTTTTGAGTTGATTAGCTGATTGGCATGTCACCATATTCTAATTTGTTGAATTGGTGGGTTTTTGTTAAATGTGAGCCAAACTCATCACAATTAAAAGAACCAAAGACTTGAAATACTTCAGTCTGTGTGCATTGAATTTATTTAATACATGAGTTTCACAATTTGAGTTGAATTACTGAAATAAATGAACTTTTCCATGACATTCTAATTTACTGAGATGCACCTGTATACTACAGTATCTGTAGGATCATGTGACACTGGAAACTGGAGTAATGGCTTCTGAAAATTCAGCTTTGTCACTACAGAAATAAATTAAATTGTAAAATATATTAAAATAGAAAACATTTGAAATTGTAATCATATTTCACAATATTGCTGTATACTGTATTTTTGATCAAATAAATGCAGCCTTGGTGAGTATAAGAGACTTCTTTTATTTTTATAAGCAGTAAATACAATAAGATTATTTGAGTATGTTTTAAGAAAATACTGTATCAGTCATTTTACTTCGAAATTTCATGTTTAATTTAATGTGTTACCGTATATATGTGTGTATGTGTGTGTGCTGTATGTTAAAAAATGCATTTAACTCTTTTCCAGCATTAAAACATTTTATATGCAACTAAAATAATATGTTTGGACAGTATGCTTAAAATCATGTACATTCACATGAGTCATTTCAGTGATTTCAGTGGCCTAATAAAAGCTGATTTATTTTAAATGGAGCAGGTCCTCATGGGGGCAGACATGTTGAGATCACATGACCTGCTAAATACTACTTGCTTTATCTCGGTAAATGCCAACATTTTCGCTTCACAAACTATTTAATCATCATGGGTCACAGAGAATGGAGCAATCATTCTGCAATGACACAGATCATCAAAATACGTTTGTGAAACCTTTAACAGATTAAATGGATTCCATATGATGTTGCACAAAATGTACAGCATTATTAGTTAAAATTTAACATAAAAACTGATGATGAATTAATTCTGAGTAATCTAGACTCCCACAAAACACTTCAATTTTGATGAAAAGCAAAAAGGGAAAAAACGAATATATAAACACACACACACACACACACACACACACACACACACACACACACGCACACACACACACACTTCCTTTGAAGAACTGGGATTGCAGTCAAGTCCGGCTTGGCATGGCAGACTGTGTTTGGTTTCTCCCCTCATCCAATTAAAATGTATTGACGAGTATGAAAAGTGAGTGGGAGTCCATGTAAGGTCTCTGTGTCCCAGCTGGAGGGGGGCCAGATTTTCTCCTGTCCGAAAAGGCACCAACCATCTATTCACTCCGCATACTTCAGAGTGACCAAAACTCTTTGCTCCTATTCCCTCTAACAAATGCAGCTGGCACTCAATACTCACAATGCCTTGCATATTGTTTTTCATTTTCCAATTAATATGAACAGCAGCAGCCGAGCTGCAGAGCTGGTCATAAATATGGCCATAAGCATAATTACATATATGTAGGGAAGACAGTAATTTAAAGAAAATGCTAATCATTGAAGCGGAGCTGTGACAATCTCTCAGGTACTTACTATGTGTGTGTGTGTATTGGGACAATGTGACATGCTGTAGTCCCCTACTATGATCAATTGACACAACTGTCAACCACTCACTGCGCAACTGCTTTTAACCTTAACTAGAGGAACCTAAGGAAGTGTGTATTAAAGTTCTCACAACCCAAACAAACCCAGCAGCTCTTATTCATTAAAATGGATTGCTCATAAATAACACACACATAGGCATACACAGTTATTCTGCAAATTAAATGAATTATTGTACTGTATCAAATAAAATTGTATAGGCTCAGTATAGTGAGCTGCTTAGGCAGCATTTGGTGCGCCACTGAAGTGAAGTTTGTTCTAATACATATGGGAAAAAATGTATGGTTTTCTGGGCAAAATAAACTTTAAATATAAACAGTGTGGCTTAAGGAAATATATTTTTCAAATTGAAAATATATTTTACTTAAACATTCATACGTCAACATCACAAACTGTATTTTAAGGAACAAGAAAATATATCCTCAGCTTTGAAACACTTTTTTGGACAATATCACTAAGAAAAAATAAAAAAAACTAGACAATATCACTGTAAGAAAAAAAAACAAAAAAAACATGGAAAACGTGCTAGTAATTTTCAATCAAGATGTTATTTATAAAGTTACAAAATGTCCTTTAACCCAAAACATAACACAGCGCAATGCATAATTTAAAATACAGGTAAAACATCTGTGAAAAATCAATATGGAAAATTCCTTCATGCTAATACAGTACATTGGGCTCTATATTATGGACTTTTCTATGTATATTGATAGAGTAAACATCAGTAACTAAAACTTATTGAATATATATATATATATATATATATATATATATATATATATATATATATTAGATGATATATATATATTTTTTTGTACATTTTGAAATATATTTAAAACATCTGAAAATTTAATTTTTTGCCATATGGGAAAAAACTTCATTTTGATAAATGGTCATAATGGGAAACCTTTTGGCACAAATAAACAAGTAAAACTATTTACAAAACTATTTATGAAAATTTACAAGGTAATACATTTATAAAATTAATAAACATCAAATCATTAGCTTGGCTTATTAATATTATAAGTCATAAACTAATAATAATAATATGTTTAATTTATATAGCGCCTTTCCCAAGCTCAAGGACGCTGTACAAAAGCAGAAACACAATAGACAGTCGATTCACATAATCATGGCGGAACGTAAGGCGACAGTAGATCAGAAAGATGAGGAGCAAGGCCACTGAGTGATTTAAAAGTAAGCAGAAGAATTTTGTAAGTAATGCGAGATGATACAGGGAGCCAATGGAGTTTAAATAAGATAGGGGTAATATGAGCAGATCGTTTAGTATGGGTTAATATTCTTGCAGCAGAATTTTGAATATATTGTAAACGAGAGATAGAGTGCAATGGTAATCCGGCAAAAAGAGCATTACAGTAGTCGAGGCGTGATGTAATAAAAGCATGCACTAATGATTCAGCATCTTTTGGAGAAACATAAGATCGAAGTTGAGCTAAACTACGAAGCTGGAAAAATGCAGCTTTGGATAGTTTACTAATGTACGCATCCAGAGTCAGAGCAGGATCAAGAGTAATGCATAAATTTCTGACAGTAGCAGATGGAAAAATTGTTGTAGCATCAAGGTTGAAACCGGGAACATTTACTATATTTTTTGTTAGTGAAGGGTGGCCAGTAATTAAAATTTCTGTTTTGCTCAAATTCAAACTGAGAAAATTAGAATTTAGCCAGGCCTTTAGCTCAATAACACAGGTAGATAGTGATGTGGTCTGGTGAATAGAATCTAGTCTGCAAGCAGTATAAATCTGAATATCATCAGCATAACAATGATAATGAAAACCATGACGACGGATAATATGTCCAAGAGGCATGATGTAAGTATCATATAAAACTACATATTTATAACATTTATAACATTAATAATTTATAACATTATAACATTTATAACATTTAAAAATGTGTGACAACTTGCCCCAATCAATATGTGCCCCACTTTAAAGTGCCAGTGTGCTTATTATAGCATCACTATTAGCTTAGCTAACGCCAAACTCCACTGAAATCAAATGGGAGTCAAGCCTCTAATGTGCTTTGTGTAGAAGTAGCATTTGTATGACATAAGAAGATGCTGTAGAGTGCTCAAAATTGTCCACTTATGAGGTTACAATAAGCCAGCTGCCCATGTACACAACAGACAGCTCACTAGGCTTTGGAAAAGAGCCATAAACTCATTGGCGAGGGCATCCTAAAAAAAGGACAACAAAGAATGAGCTGTTTGTGTTTACATTAAATTGTGAGACATCAGTATTTCTAAACCATACATTGCTGATCAAACAGCATTTTCTTGCTGTAAACACAGAAATCGGTCACGGGATTCATTGTGTGTGTGTATAGCCATCACTGTACTGAGCTTTGATCTTCAAAACAGATATATTTCATCCCACAGGCACAATGATAGTGGGATGGGACACAACCTCATCCCTCTCTCCGAACACATGATGTGTCTCAGTCCCTCTCTACCTTTCTCCTGTGTTTTGGGTACTATGTAAATACCTAGCCCTGACAGAGTAAAGCTTGGAGAAAGGTCAAAAGAGATAAACAGCACTTCTACAGCTGAGGAGAGAAAAAAATAAATAAATCTGGGAACACCGAAAAGCAAAAAGAAGAAGGCAGGTTGTCAAGCGAAAAAGAAAAATGGTGTGAGAAAGATATTTAGAGGAGATGAGTAAAGATAGGCAGTGGGAGCGAGAGTGTCAATAATAGGTGAGAATGAGACTAGAGTGTTTTGCAAAGCACTGTGGGTAGGATTAGAAAACAGAGAGAGGAGAGATGTTAGATCAGGGAGAGTAAAGAGAGCTGAAATGTGGACAGATTGAGTGAGTGCAAGTTCCCAGTGTGGATTTGTTGACAGCTAAAGAGACACAATGACAGTCACATTACCACGATAAATGATCACATGAACTTTGTGGGTTCAAGATCAAATTAATATTCCAAGTGTGAATGCAGCTACCATTCATCCAGGGTGTATTTCTGCCTACGTCCAGCAACCCTATAAGACAAGCCTGTTTAGATAATGAATGGATGGATGAATGCAACTCATTAATTAGCAAAATCTTATTAGTTGTTATTAGTAGTGTAATTATGAACTGTACCAGCACTCCCTGTAGTGATCCAGGGGAAAATTGAATCACTCACAGGATGCTCTTTCATAGATCAAAAGCAGCAAATTAACTACATGATGCCACTGTTTTCCGATTGTATTGGTGAATTAAAATATAGGTATTTTACATATGAAGCACCGGAGGTTTGTTTGAGTAAGCAAATATAACAACAGTGGCTCACCCAACAGCATTACTTTGGGGCAGGACTTACCAATGTTGGAAGTAACGCATTACAAGTAAAGCCCAAGACACACTGCACGATTTTCAGCTGTCCCAGATGAAAGATTGGCATCGTGAAACAATCGTGGTGATTTCTGTGATCGTGGCTCCTAATCGGTGGTCTTGTGTCATACAGTGAGAGAAGTTCAAAGATGGCCGTTGTCATGGTCTTGCGACCAAAGATAGCCTATGGCAATTTTCTGACAGTGTCAGAGATTCAGTATGATCATCGCACAGTGTTTGCTGCTACGACCCATGTTTACTGACCAACCAATAAAAATGCGACATGAAATCAACGCGACATGGCGCTAAAACATAAAACTGCTTACCTCAAGCTCTTATCCCTTCCTCTTTCGCCGCTTCCACTTTTTTTCAGCACACATAAAAACTCCAACTGCCAAACTGTTATTCATCATGCTCTTTTTGTTTACCACTAGCGCATGCTGATGACGTTTTATTCTTCTCTATAGAAACGTGAGTCGTAGCATACGAATCAATAGGTGTCATCATCGTACAGTCTGCATGTATGTCGTACCCAAGTTTAAGTGTAGAAGGCTTAACACAAGTTATGTAATCAGATTACTTTTTTTTTCAAGTGACTAGTAAAGTAATGCATTACTCTTTGATTTACAAGAATATATCTGAGTTACTTTTTCAGATAAGTAACATGAGTTACTTTGTTTTCTCAATGACAGAGAAATTGTGAGTAAATGCAGAAGTGTTGTGTGCACTGTGTAAACATGATGGTTACTGTAGTTCTAGACTAAATTTGAGCATGCATTCATTCATCTCACTTGCACAAAAACAGATTCAGTATTCCCCAAAATTAATAAAAACAGTGAAATGCAAACTCAGAATATGACGCAAACCTGAAATAATTAAATATGTTAAATGACACAAATATCCTTTATGTATTTAATCCCATTTTATTAAACAGTGTTTTTGCTGCTGACATTCCATGATCCAATTTGACCATACTAATAAGCAAAAATGATTTTAGATAAACATAACTTTTTTTTTTTTGTTGTTGAACTTTCTTCTCCTGTGTCCTATTTTTTGTTGTTGAACTTTCTTCTCCTGTGTCCTATTTTTCATACAATCCAAAATGGTTTGAGCTGTGCCATATTAAAAACAATCAAACAAGCCCAGCCCAGATGAGAAAAAGTTATGCAAAAGTAACATCATGAATTACTTTCCAAAAAAATAACTAAGCATGGCCGTGGCCAGGCTTTGAAAATTAGTGAGGTCCGTGTTAAATGCTACTGTTTTGACAACGTTGATAATGTGTGACCATATGTGGTATCAGTGTCAACAATAACCTGTCCATGGTCTTTATTGATTACTGTCAGTTTAAGTGCAGGCGATGCAGTGTTGCCAGATGTTGCTATTAAAACAAACGAAAACCAAAAAAAAAAATAAATAAAAATAAACTGAAATTAAGATCTTTTGCAAATAAGATAATATAAAGATATCACTGACGCTAAACTGCAACGTCCTACTTTGCTGACTTTCTAAACTGTCAAATTAAGTGGAAAAGTAAAGTCCAAAACCGCTTAAAATAGCTGTATCTGGCAACACACCAGAGTGAGGTTGCGCCTGCGCCCTCACTAGTAGCTCTCTCAAGACACTCGTTCACTCTGCAGCGTCTCGCAGCGATGATTTTCATACCACGGACGTTAAACATTCTTGCAGGCTGTCTAAACTGAATTATACATGTCGTGCAGACATTCATATGAGGAGTTTAACAGCAAATTATTCATTCAGAGAACAAATTTTATTTTTGAACATGAGAAATTTACAGAGGCCCAGACTTCGGTGACTCTGTGATAGCTGGCTACGGGCCTGTAACTAAGTAGCACAATTAGTTACCTTTTTAGGGAGTAACGCAATAATGTAATGCATTACTTTTAAAAGTAACTTTCCCCAGCACTGGAACTTACTGTTTAAACAATGGCTTATAGGCGGAGTGTTTGTACCTGTCCTAATACCAACGTATGCCATCTTTCCACTTGACCGGTTGCCTACTTTCATGACATATTTCCTGTATTTGAGTTCCTGCACATGGATGATTGGAAAGGCTAAGCCTCAAATACTGATCTTTTACAGTATTAGAGATACTTTGGATATGGAGTATTTTATGGGCACTGAGCTTTGGCATTTTCAGATCTGGGTCTTGCACACTTACTATTTGTTAGTGTTTATGCTCCTAAGTGACTGAGATTGCAAATGTGGATATTGGGACAGGCCAGTATTTGAAATAGTCATTATTATTGCAATTCCATTTGATGCCACTAGTCGCACAGAATCACACACTTCACATTTTCTGAAAGTCTGTTAATGGGCCTATAAACAACACCACATAAACTAATGAATGTTTAATTGACTGCATCCTTTTAAATCTCTGACTTGAATGTTTCCTGGAGAATGGAGAAGAGAGAGTGACAGAGAGAAATAGTGATGGGCTCTGTAATGTCAGTGAACAGCCACAGACCGTAAATCAATGTGTCCCTACAGAAGAGGATGATCTAACATTATGAACTTCCATCAGACGCTGGGCTCTGATTTAAGGAATGGCTGGAGGGTCACGGCCGTGCCTTTGCCAGCTGCAATCTAGCAAGTTGTCTGAATGGCAGAAACCTTGGTATTCGTAAATCAGCTTACGCTAAAAACGCAGAGAGTAACAACAGAGGAGTAAAAAGGGACGGGTGAAGGAATTAAAGTGAGAAAATGGTGAGACTGGAAAGAAGACATGTGCCATGGGACAAAGAATGAGCTAGACATAAAAGAAGTGGAAGATACAAAGTAATAAGGCCCGAAACAGTGAGAAACAAAGGATAATTATATTTACATTTACATTACATTTAGTCATTTAGCAGACATTTTTATCCAAAGCGACTTACAAATGAGAACAATAGAAGCAATCAAAACCAACAAGAGCAACAACATGCAAGCGATATGACAAGTCTCGGTTAGCCTAACGCAGTACACATAGCAAGGTTTTTTTTTTTTTTTTTTTTTTTTAACAAGTAGATAGAATATAGAAAAGAAAGCTAGTGTTTTAGTTTTTTTAAGAAAAGCTAGCAGTTAGAGAATAAAAGTATGCAATTGATAGAGGGTCAAGTATGTGTGTGTGTTTGTGTTTTTTTTTTTAAATAAAAAGAAAGGAGATAGATAAAATAAAATTAGAAAAGAGAATGCTAGAGTTAGAGGGTCAAATAAAGATAATATAATAATTATTAATATTAGTTATTATGAATAATAATTCAACCCCAGGTGCCTCAAACGATTTCCAGACATGTCGTACTTAACAATAACCGTTGAAAAAATAGTCTGATGCTTAAAGACATGTCAGTTTTGCAAGATAGCTAGTTTGAAGCAGAGATAGGTTGTGTCACTCAATGCCTCTTACGCGCTTCATCCAAGCCCTTTGACTCACAAGGGTCATGCCCGAACAGCCATTCCTTCACACTGACTGATTTCAAATGCTGCACACACACACACACACACACACATACATCACATCGCCTCAGGCAGCTGCCTACCTGTCACGGTGACCTGAGGGTGATACTAAAAACCAGATCGATAATTCCAGGTGGAAGGAGGTCAGTCCAGACAGAGGCAATCAGGCCTCCTACCAGAGCTGTTTTTCACCCCCACTAGCACTTCAGCAGCTGCCAGAGCACCGTCATCATCGCTAATTTATACTGGATCCAGTCTGAGTCCAAGTGGCTGGCAAACTCTCTCAGAGGTTCACCGCCTCTATTTGCATTGGTGCTGTTTATGTGGGTTTGGTAGTGATTACCTGTGTATTATAGTGCAGCAGGGTCGAAAGCAATAAGAAAGTGCTGTCCTGCAAAACAGTTTATTATGACACGTCAAAGCAGCATGTGGGTTGTCACATGTATAGTGGAGCCAGTGGCACACTTTCCACAGAGCTAATGCTAGTGTTTTTGTTAAGTATTTTCAAGCACTGGCAAGATCGAAAAAGTAGCACCTTTACATAAAAATAACCAGTGGTGTGTCAAACACATCAAGACCGACCCAAACAGGGTTGTCTCACACCACTGCTATACTGAAAGTGGCACATCGTGACAAAACAAGATCTCTCCTAATGTAATCAGCTGTTGTGTCTTAAATACTTTTTGAAAATAGTTTTCTTGTCAACCTCAGCACATTCAGTATAGTACATCATTATGTATTATAAAGAAGTACATTTCTATCATGACAACTCTCAGAGAATTTTAGCATGGTAATGGATATGACAATGTTAATGTATTTAGTCTTGGTGGAATAGATCTGCTACACTGTTGCTGCTGCTGAATTGCTGCTGCTGTTGGTTATTGCTGTTGTTGTAGGTTATTGCTGCTGCTGCTGCTGCAAGTACAGGAATTTGCTACTGCCAATACATGGCGATATGGTGCGGTGAGTATTTAAGACATACTGCTGCTGCACAAATGGCAAATATAATAACCCGTAGCAGATCTATACAGGTGGAGCTGGGGAAGGTGGAGGGTTTCAGAGGAACTCTGAAAGCGTGCTACAAAATGCTCAAGTGGATGATAACCAGCCATTTAAATGTAAAATGCAAAGAAGCAAGCTTATTGGCTGAGTATGCAATGTGAACCAATCAGCTTGTGGCAATTCGTTTAACGCTGTGGATATCATTGTTGCATTAAGACTGTTAAGACATTTATATATATTAAGACATTAATAGGTACTCTTTTTAAAAGTATTTCAAAAGTAGCCTATTTCAAGCCTTTTTTTTTTCTTAAGTTGACAAAAAACGCTCTTAATATACAATAAATCCACTGAACAACTTTTAGGTAAACTTTTTTTCTTTCTGTAAGTACCAGCACATTAAGGATGTTCAGTGAACATTATTATTATGGCATTTGCCCTTCTGTTTGCCCTTCTACTGTCATAAAAGACTAATTGTTTAGAAGTTTAACATAAATTTAGTAAATGCACACTACTTCTGCGGGTCATCAGGAGCCCCTGCTGGTTTGGAGCCATTTGCAAATGCCTACTGTCTGATTTGCCAATGTGTTGATCCATCCATTCATCTTTATTAAATAAAACTCAGCAATTGAAAGAAACCTTCCTTCACAACATCCTCAATGGCAAATGCTTAAGCTGGCACATTCATTTCCCAGAGCATGCTTCTAGGGCATCCAGTGACCAAATCTACTGTACTAATACAATAATGCAATGCACAAAGCAGCTTTTAATACAGGCTTCCCCCTGTCACCCATAGAGTTTAAAGGAGACTCACTGTGAAGTTCACTCTGTAAATGAGCTGCCACACAGGGACCCTTCCAGGCTTACTGGACTGTAGAGAGGAGTAAAGCCAGGAGAAGAGCCAGGTCAGTAAAGAGGATACAAGTGACCATGTCAAGTTACCATAGCCTTCATGGTACATTTCATATGTAGAATCTCACACACACACACACACACACACACACACACACACACACACACACACACACATACATAAACATCATCATCATCATCATATTTCATGGCTGATTATAAACCGTATTGTTTGGACTCTGATTGGATGAAGCCATTATAAAAGGAAGATAAACACACACCTGTGACGCATACTCCATATTAACACACTGTTGATACAATGATACAACTGCAAACAGCCAATAAATTAATGAGCTATATTATTTGGCATAGGAACTGTTTGTTATTAATACTAAATGTGACTATTTATTGAACTATGGTATCTTTTAGCATATTACTGTTGCCACCGAGGCAATAAAACCAATAATGCACCTGTCATTGTGATAATAAAGCATTGTTCTTTAGTAAAAATGCACTGGAACAACATATGCTGTAAAAATAACTAAACAAATATAGCAAAAACTGAACACAGTTTGAATTGACTTGAACTGCTAATTCATATTGTGTATTAAATATGGCTGAAGGGCATTGATAAAGGCACGCACATGCTTGCACACCCACGCAAAGCCTTCTTGACTAGTTTTGAAATTTCTTTTATGTATAAATGTTTCTTTCAGCTGTTTCCAGCTCCAGTTTTCGCAGACTTCTAAGAAAAAAAAAAGTGCTGATAAAATAATGCAGAATTCAACTGATAACAAATTAAATACATCAGATTTTTCTCCCACCCACATTAAATTTCTGATGTAATTTCATTACAAACATACTGTTTTAACCTCTCCCATACAATGTACTGCATATTATAATAGAGCAATTTGTTAAGTCTATAAAGCACTTTAATTCTAATTTACTAAAAATGATGCCATCTGTGTTTCATTCAGAAATAAATGTGCTGTTAGATGTTTTCCATGGAGAAAGTTTCATAAATGTATTTACTTATATAGGCCTATATACTTTACTATATATATATAAAGTTTCGAAAAGAACAGCAAATGTCCCAAAGTAAACCTGTCAGACATTGGGGATCTTCGAATATTGTTATGGATGCCTTGGAGTCAGAAAAGTTAGAAAACCTGCCCTAGAGCCATTAAACCTTATAAAAATCACAAACAATTTGTCTTATTAAAAAGAGGTAAATCTACTTTTTTTTTTTGTCCCACTGTTTTTGTTTGTTTTAAAAGTACTTAATCATAATAATGGCCACTTTAATACTATTAATGATAATGCTATGACATGCAGTATAATATGAGTCAAAAGGAGCACATTTCTGTATTGCTACGATCAAGGGATACTTGAGCTTTATTGATGGGTCTGTGGGCGTATATAAGAAAAAATGGTTTGGAAACAACTGATATAGTATATTACAATCTCAGTGGAGTAATGAAAACACACCATTGAAGCATTTTATTACAGAAAGAATTAATTTGCCACATTCACATGCTTAGAAATGCATGTGCAACCAGAATGACACAGTAAGAACCATGACACACTCGTATCTTTTGTAAACAGGCTTATGGGAGATAATGAATGTGATCAGTTTAGGAACCGAAGAGATGGCAGTCATCGAGAGGCTGCTCTGTTTCATCCTCTGTAATGCATGAGAAGCCCTGGAGAATCGCAGCAGCACAGAGAAGAGAGATTTCACTGTGGTCAAATCATCTCACTCAGATAGCCATGATTCCATCTCATCACTATCAGGAACATCGGTTACATCAGCGCCTGCAAAGCAGAGAACACGCCTGTTACTGCGACATGTACACACACATATATATTGCTTTACACACATATATATAGGTATGGTATGTATGCACACATGTATACCATGTAGAGTAAAACAAGAAGAACAATTCTGGTTTTAATTTACATTTAATTTAAGATTAAATTTACATTTTCCTAATTAAGTACATTCATTGCTGATGATCAGCCCAACCCACCTCAAAGAAAATTCTGATACTATTTATATGACATTTAGATTTTTGAAAAGTTATTGATCGGCTTGAAGAGGAGAAAAAGTGAGATGCTCATTTGCAAGGGAAATGTTTCTTTTATTAGTTAATGCCTGCTTTCACTTCACAGGAGGAGCTCTAATTGCCACTAAAGACATACAGCAATTTCCACCTAATTTATCCCTAGCAGGGCCCACAGAGGGCACCCACACATATACACAGACTACACAAGGGCAGCCCTCTCTGTCAGAGATATGTCCAATTATTACGTTCAGCTGATTAAGCCCCCACTTTGTGCTCAGATTAGTCAGTGACGATTGACGTGAAGAACAGAAAAATTCAACCGCCGAGTCTGAAAAGAAGTATGGTTTCCTCTCATTAATTAAACACGTTAGATCCCTTATTCTCCCACTCTCTCTCTCTCTCTCTCTCTCTCTCTCTCTCTCTCTCTGTTACAGATTTTTGTCCAATAAAATGCTTTTTAGAATTAAAATAATTAAACACCTTTAATTACAAACACCAATATTTTTTTATTTGAAATACATTTTATTTATTAAATGTATTTATTCAGTAAAAATAATTAGTATCTTTTCAGAACTTTACCTAATTTATTGCATAATTTTCACCATAACATTTTTTTTTCTATTAATGCAGTTATGTGAAATATGGGGCATATAATAGGTAAAAAAAAAAAAAAAAAAAAAAACACTTCAAAATCACTTATCACTTATTAATAGTTTAAATCAACAAAAAGTAATATCATATGAGAATATTATTTTAATGTAGAATACATAAAATACTAGATGTCCTCTCTGTAAGCTAATTTTTCAAAAATGTATTTATACTAGGGGCTAGATTTACTAACATCTTGCGCTAGCGCAAAGCGTCTTTTGCCGTTAAAATAGTAGCTACTGTCAGGGTTTACTAAAGATGTGCAGTGAAGAATTAGTGCTGAAAAGGCATGGACACAGTTATTTTTGCGTCTAACCTTATTGAATATGCATTTGTAGGAGTTTCCCTTTCAGACGCAAAATTTATGGGAGGAGATTATTAAAATGAATCACGCAACGTGATATTACTGATATTTGCGCCATTATTTAATGGCCAAAAAAGCATGTCTTAAAGCAGGTGCTAATTTGCACTGCTCTTGCTAGATTGCGCTGGTCATTATAGAAATGATCTGGCTGTGTCTGTGTTCTTTTAATGTGCGCATTGTCAGTAAATCACATGCAGAATTGTCCTCTCCCATTGGTGCTTTTATGGAATTGCGCTCTAACGCTAATTTGCCAAGTTTAGTAAATCTGGCCCTAGACGACCTATCTGAAATACACTGTTGCTATAATGTCAATTGACAGGCCATTTCAAGCTCTCTAAAAACACTGAGCACTAGCAAAATCTACATATTTGTGGAAAATTTAATTTAATCAGAAAACATGACTATTTTTTAATTGCCCACAAATTGGTGTAGAAAGGACATCTACCAGCAGGAGCTAACTGGACCATGCTAACCAGTCAATCCTTGAGCATGTGGTTAGTTAGTACACAACTTTTCTGGTGCATGTATGGTCACCAGAGTAAAAACCCGAGAGATATCAGCAATTAGCCAGAATACCAGAAGATATACCAAATGTTGCAGAACACACAAGTGCAGGCACACGCACATATGCTCTCTCAGTGGGAAGTGGTGATGGTGACTGGAGGCAGGTTGTGGGCTCATCGGCTGGATGCTCAGATGTACTTGTGTCCAGGGTAATACAGCCAGACAGATGAGTGGGGTGGTGTATACAGTCAGAGCGGATCTTTGGCAGCACAGCGACTGCAATGTAACACAAAGCAATGATCGCTTCTCAAAGATGCCCATTAGCACCAAAGCTTGCTGTTACATTAGAGCTCTGCCTTGAAAAGGCATCCTCAGTAATAGGACCGTGCTCAATGGGGTGCAATTCATTAATCCATCCCCGGCGAGGCAGCGTGACTGCTACATATACGATACTGTGCCTTTAATCACCACACCACAGATGTCCCCCACACTGTAATCAAGATAAACACACATGTGTGTCAAGATGGTCTTTACTATGCACCTAATTAACTCACTTAGAATAAATGCACACAAACAAAGCAATAAACACACACACAAACATATGCACCTACACATACTGTACATGCAAAGATAGCAGATATTTTGGTTTAAAATGGCATACCATCAAAGTAACACTTTATAATAACAGTCCATGAATAATCATGTACTAATACTTAAATTAAATATTACTTTGATATGAACTAATGATTAGTTAGACATGTAATAATCAAGAACTAACCTCAACTATGTGTCATATGAATTTATGTGTATATAACAACCACCTTGACTACATGTTAGTACATGTTCTTTAGTTAATGAAATAATGAACACTTTGGGGTAAGTTTTCACACAATTCATGTAACTCATGTCATAGTTAAGGTAAGTTCTTGAATAGTAACCTACATGCTTAACTCATCATTAGTTCATATTAAAGTAAAATGGGTTACACTTTATTTTAAGGTGTCCTTGTTACACGTTACATGTACTTACTATTATAATAAAAATAAATTATGCATAATTTCATGCAAATAACCCTAAGCCAAACCCTAACCCTAACCCTAACCATATAGTAAGTACATGTAGTTAATTAATATTATTCAGGACTTTAAGGGTTACTCCACCCCAAAATGAAAATGTCGTTCCAAACCCGTAAGACCTCCGTCCATCTTCGGACCACAAATTAAGGTATGTTTGATGCATTCTGACAGCTCTCTCATACACTGTTTGCGTTCAGTGGATACTCTCCAAAATGGTGCTACGGTGACGCAGAAGAGACGAATTGTTGAATAAAGTCGTTATTTTGGGAGGGTTTTTGCGTACAAAAATTATTCTTGTAGCTTCGTAAAATTACAGTTGAACCCCTGATGTCACATGGATTATTTTACCGATCTCCTTGCTACGTTTCTGGACGTTGATCGTGTTAATTCCATTGCCGTATATGGGAGGGTCAGAGAGCTCTCAGAATGCATCAAAAATATCTTAATTTGTGTTCTGAAGATGAACGGAGGTCTTACAGGTTTGGAATGAAATGAAGGTGAGTAATTAATGACAAAATTTTCATTGTGAGGTGGAGTAACGCTTTAAATGTATAATTACACTGTAACAAGGACACTTTAAAACAAAGTGTAACTGTAAAATTTCATTTAGGTATTAGTACATGATTATACATGCAATGATATTATAAAGTGGTATGATAACTAGTTTGTTTTTAATAAATTTATGTTTTATTCATTTCTATACATATTTTGAGTGCTGCGTTAAACTGCCTGGTTCCAGCTTCCGATACTTATGTTGATTTTAATCACCACATGACGCTTTTTACATTAAGGTGGGCTGGAATAAGCCTACATTGTCCTGTTGAAAGAAAAGACATAGTCATGTAACACTGAGCAGGTTTGATGTGCTTTACATGACACCATTTTCAACTAAAACAAAAAACTTTTAATGCATTTTAGCCGTTTATTTACATGACAATGGTATTTTGGGGGGCTGAAAACTCAAACTTTTGAAAACAGGTTTTATACCATTGTGGAATACAGCTGTTAGGGGCTTTCCTCAGTTACTCCTTTATGTATAGGCATTTATAAACATCAACAACTGATGAATGGAGGACGCCGTGTTTAGAGCTGTTTTTGTTGTGTGTCGTGGGTTTCGTGATAACAGAGATAGAATGTAAACGCACAATTTGCGCGATTGAAAGAGCATGAAAATTTGACTAAATCTCCTATGACAACTTGTAGTGATATCATCGAGGCTGAGAAAAGAATGC
The DNA here is from genome assembly GCA_039654775.1 of Spinibarbus caldwelli. Lineage (NCBI taxonomy): Eukaryota > Metazoa > Chordata > Actinopteri > Cypriniformes > Cyprinidae > Spinibarbus > Spinibarbus caldwelli. The sequence goes on along the minus strand of CM077232.1, from coordinate 25,544,851 downwards.
AACGCTGCAGACAACAGGTAAATGCCGTTATTGCTGTTTTCCATGTTCATCACATAAATATTTTAACATGGCTTTTTAAAAATACTGGGTAGTCGGTTCGTATGTGTTTAGCCAATCAACGTACACTTACGTCACTGGTAGTTCCTATAGAACTGTTTTAGACCCTACTCTGAAGCAGGAGCTAAAGTAATTCCTCCAAATGGAGTTCCTAGAACTAAATACATTTCTAGTTCCTGCAGTATGAAGACGCCAAAAAGTGGGAATTTCCACCAATAGTTCAAGTAACTATGAAAAGTTTCCTCCGGTGCGAAAGCGCCCACGTGTACAGATGAGACTGTGAAAGAAGGGTAGGAGCAGAGCAGGAAGGCTCCAGTCTCCATAACTCTGCCTATGTGATCTTATGTTTAGGCAGATCCCATTTTGTCCATGCTCCCTGGGATGCTTGTTCCACTGCCTCTTTTCCTCTTGAGCTCGGATTTCTGCCTGGACCATGCCTCGCTTGATCATTGTATCTGCATTCCCAAACTGTTGGAAATGCGTTGACCTTGATGTCCTATGCAGGGGTTGCCAGTGGTGTCACTCAACATCAATGAGCTTTCTTTCTGTTCACTGGCTGTATTGACTGCCCATTTATGGCCTGATCTTGTTGGGATGCCTGCTTGCTTTACCTGGATGTCTTTGGAATCTCTCAGACTTGGCGTGACTCTGAATTTTGCCTTGAATTCCTCCACGACAGATGACAGGGGGAACTGCACCTGTCCTGATCAAATGTAGAGGCCCACCAAAGAGAACTTGGGGGAATCCCCAACCACCTCTGTAGGTGCTTGTTCATTTTCGTCTTGATGCCTTCTACAACTGTTAAGGGGAACTCCTATACTGTGAGGAGCCAAATAAGCCTGGGCAAAAGGATTTGAATTTTCTGGGGAGTCCGGACCTGTCGAACTTCTTCAAACATTATTCAGTTTGCTTCACAGCGTCTGCAACATTGGCACCATCTTTCAGTGATGCATTGAACCGCTTTCCCAAGCACTTTATAGGGCTGTCCTCAATGGGTGGAAAGACCTCGCCTTGAACTTGGAGGCCAAACTTACTCATGACTCTGCCCTTCCTGATCACCAGCCTTCTTGTCAGCCTTATTATCTCTGTGTAAACTACAAAAACGCTAATTTGTGAAAATGGTGATATCATGCACATGTGGATTACGTGCTCAGCCTATAGGTAACTACTGGTCTGGTATTCATATACATGAAACTGTTCAAACACACAAGAGAAAGCATCATAGAATCACAGAAGTGTAAAATGAACGAAGGTCAATGTCATGAACAACAAGTCCGATCGAATGCTCTTGCATGTTTTGATATTACTGGATGATTTGGGGAATGAAACAAAACTCAATTTAAAAAAAATAATAATAATAAATAAATAATTAAATTAAATAGTAAATCTAGATGCCTATCCGAATTATACCTACCATAACCACACTTTTTTTTCCCAAAGTTAAAGAGATTTACAGAAAAAAAGGAGGTTTGTATCTGCCTGACAGTCAGTGTTAGGGAGTAACTAGTTACATGCAACAGAATTACGTAATTTAACTACAAAATAAACATAACTGTAACTTGTTACAGTTACTGAGACAAAATGTGTAATTAAATTATAGTTGCTTATGAAAATGTTAACAATTACAAAGGGGGTTACATCTGAATATTTTCACACACATATAGATATGACTGATTTCTTTCCCAAATTGCTTTGACTGCTTTAAAATATGAAACACCAATGTTTCAGGAGTTTAGGACACAGAATATAGGACACATGCTTAACTTTTATTTCCTATTTGGGTTTATGTATATGCTTTATTATTTTTATTATTTTTATTTATTTATTTATTTATTTAATTAACTGTTTATTTTCCCCCCAAGGCTTTATTAGATGCCAGTATTTCCTGTCATAGCTATGTGAAGATTTGATTTCAAAAACAGTATCATAGCCATTAAACGGTTTCTTGTTATGATTTTAAATCTGCATTTAACCTCAGAATAATCTCAAAGTAAAAAGAGGTGCTAAAGACTGATTTTGTGGTGGCAGTGCTTTAAAATTAAATAGTAATCTTAATTCAAATGAAGGATTTTGAAAATCTGACAGTAATCTGTTTTGAGTACTACTTTAAGGTTAACCCTGCCTGCTTTACATGTTTCAGAATGGTTAACAGTTGAAAACATTTGTTAGAAATGTAGAAAAGTAATCAAAAACTAATCAAATGTAATCAGTTACATTACTTTAATAAAGTAATTGAAATAGTTACACTACTTATTACATTTTACATAGGGTAACTTGTAATCGGTAACCTATTACTTTTCCAAAGTAACAACACTGCTGACAGTTCAGTAAAGCTTGATGGACAAAATGATGGATGGCAACAAGACTTTTTAGTTTAGCACTATGCAATATATATAATTTATGTATTTATTACATTTTAAAATATATTATAATAGAAGAGTAATTTTAAAATAGCAATAATATTTCCCAATATTACTGCTTTTACTGTAATTTTAATCAAGCATATATATAGTATCTCACAAAAGTGAGTACACCCCTCACATTTCGGCAATCATTTTAGTATATCTTTTCAAGGGACAAAACTTGGATATATTTTGGAGTAGTCAATGTGCAACTTGTATAGCAGTAAAGATTTACTGTCCTCTGAAAATAACTCAACATACAGCCATTTTTGTCAAAAAAGCTGGCAACAAAAGTGAGTACAACCTACATGAAAACAACTATACGCCGTTTAAAGCCATGCAAAGCCATGTGTCATATTCATCATGTTCATGTTTTTGTCTGCTTGACAGGACCATACAAATTTGTGTATCTTGTTTAGAGCAGTTAAAATTTGGTGCTTTGAGTACAATTCTCTCATACTGACCACTGGATGTTCAACATGGCACCTCATGGAAAAGAACTCTCTGAGGATTTGAGAATTAGAATTGTTGCTCTCCGCAAAGATGGCTTAGGCTTATAAGAAGATCAGTAACACCCTGAAACTGAGTTACAGTACAGTGGTCAGGGTCATACAGAGGTTTTCCAAGGCTGGTTTCACTCGGAACAAGCCTCGCAAGGGTCGATCAAAGAAGTTGAGTCCTTGTGCTGTGCGTCAGGTGCAGAAGATGACTTCAAAAAACAGACGCATGAGTGCTGCCAGCATTGCTTTAGAGGTTGCAGAAGTGGAAGGTCAGCTTGTCAGTGCTCAGACCATACGCCACACACTGCAACAAGTCAGTTTGCATGGCCGTCGTCCCAGAAGGAAGCCTCCTCTGAAGCTGGCTCACAAGAAAACCTGCAAACAGTTTGCTGAAGACAACCTGTCCAAGAGCATGAATTACTGGAACCATGTCCTGTGGTCTGATGAGTCTAAGGTAAAATTGTTTGGCTCAGATGGTGTCCAGCATGTGTGGTGACACCCTGGTGAGGAGTACCAAGAAAATTGTGTCTTGCCTACAGTCAAGCATGGTGGTGGTAGCATCATGGTCTGGGGCTGCATGAGTGCTGCTGGTACTGAGGAGCTGCGGTTCATTGAGAGAAACATGGATTCCAACATGTACTGTGACTTTCTGAAGCAGAACATAATGCCCTCCCTTCAGAACTGGGCCGAACGGCAGGTTTCCAACATAATAACGACCCCAAACGCACCACCAAGATGACAACTGCCTTGCTGATGAAGCTGAAGGTGAAGGTGATGGAGTGGTCAAGTATGTCTCCAGACCTGAACCCTATTGAGCACATGTGGGGCATCCTCAAGCGGAAGGTGGAGAAGCGTCATGTGTCTAACATCCAGCAGCTCCGTGATATCATTGTGGAGGAGTGGAAGAGGATGCCAGCAACAACCTGTGCAGCTCTGGTCAATTCCAAGCCCAGCAGGATTAAAGCAGTGTTAGATAACAATGGTGTCCATACAAAATATTGACACTTTGGACACAGTTTTGACATGTTCACTTAGGGTGTACTCATTTTTGTTGCCAGTTATTTGGACAATAACGGCTATATGTTGAGTTCTATTTAGAGGACAGTAAATTTGTACTTCTATACAAGCTGCACATTGACTACTCTAAAATATATCCAAGTTTCATTTGTGTAGTATTGTCCCTTGAGAAGATATACTAAAATTATATATATATTTATACAGTATCTGTATATATATATATATATATATATATATATATATATATATATATATATATATATATATGAATATATATATATACATTATATATATATATATATATATATATATATATATATATTTCACAGTAAAATCAGTCATATTGTGAAATATTATTGCTATTTTAAAATTACTCTTTTATTTTAATATATTTTAAAATGTAATGAATACATGAATTATATATATTGCACAGTGCTAAACTAAAAAGTCTGTATATGTATATATATATGTATCACAGTGAAAATGCACTGTCAGAGAGTTTCACTGCAATACCAAGAGGCTCCTGGGCTGTGTGGACTGAACTGTCTGCTGTAATTGAGTTGTGGAACTGAGGAGAGCATGTTTGCCAGCTGTCAGTCTTCACTGCACATTCTCTATCACTCTCTCCATCACATACACAAACTCATACGGACAGACCTCCATGCTTTTTTCCATAATGTTCTGAGTAACATCAGTCCGCATGAACGGGGCCCAAGTATTATCTGAACTGACAGAGTAACAGACCAAGTGTATATGGATTCACCTGCTGTGAAAATGAACCTGGGTTTGTTTGCCCGTGTATGTCGAGGGAATTTTAAATTTTAAGTGATGCATTTTTTTTTTTTTTTTTTGTGTGTGTGTGAAGGGGGTGTTTTTCTTTTTTCTGTGGTTGTTACACTTTCAAACTTGCATTATTTACATATACAGATGTGTTATGACCAGTCCAATATGTTTCAGCAATTATTGGCTGCATTATCGCAGCAGTAAGCGGAATTTGAACAACTCCATCTGTATATTACAATATGCTGATATATGACCCAACCTCACAACACTCCGGTGGCGACTGATTGATGCAATTGCACTTGCCAAGTGTCCAATCACAGTTCATCATCCTTATGCCGACCTTGCGTTTGTGTGCCAGCTGTGACCATGGTGGGTGTGTTCAGAAAGCAGCCTCCTCATTGGCCGAGATACGGCACGGTTGTCCTGGTGAGGCAGTAATTGACAGCGCTGTAAGCAAGTGGGGGAGACTGACAGTGATTTTTGTGGCTTGACGTGACCAACAGTTGTTGCTCTAAAGGTGAATGAGCATATTTTTTATTAAACTGCAGTAACCTCTTTAAATGCTGCAAAGTTGCTAAGGAATCTTGAGATATGAGATCATCTCCTTTTTCCAATTGTACTGTATGAATGTGAGATGTAATATACAAAGGTGAAAATGTGAAAATTGTTGTTTTTCCTTTTTTGTGTGTTGATATAATCGTGATAGTTTGATGTGGAATAAGGCCAGAGTATCTATGCCTTTGTAAAATGTCTGTTTGATAATTAGTTAATTGTTTATTTCAATTATTTGCATCATATAATCAAGGTTAAATATATTGGTTTTGATTTAAAGCAAATAATAATGGTCATTAAATAGAATAGAATAGAATAGAATAGAATAGAATAGAATAGAATAGAACAGAACAGAATAGAATAGAATATAGAATTTGACATCAACAGATTATACCATATCAAAATAGACTAAACAGGCAATGCATACATATAAATATATTTAGATATTTTGAAATGATGCTGTTCCAAACTGACTGACTGGCACTGTATTGTGAAACATGTTTCTGAATATTCATATATGTGTATCTTGAGTGGTTTTTGAGTTGTGGTGGTGCAGTAACCTTTATGTACAGATCTGATCTGATCTCAGAGGGTAATTCTTGCTGCTGTTGTCTCAATCACATGTTCCCCTATTTTCGTCTGTCCTTCTTCCTCCAGAGGAATCAGCAGCCTCTTTTTGGCTTCCCCCATTAACACAGTCTCTGCCAAATCGTTTGCGATGATTTGGATATTTTCTCACTGCAGCTATACTCAATTTGCAGCTGCAGGCTGCAGAGTGTGAGAAACACTTCAGAGAAGAATTTGACTAAATATTGCAACATTGATCCAAAAAAAAACATATCACTATATAGATAGATCTCACATGTTCCTCCAATTCAAGACAGGAACTGGAATCATATAGTCATTGAGCTCCACCTACTGTTGATGAGATGTTCATGAAGAACATATCAAATGATGATGATGATAATAATAACAAAAGGCTGGGAACTGTAATCAACTGCACTGATAAACCAATAAAAATCAAATATCAGCCAATCTGTATATCTAATAATAATTATAATGCACAAAACCTTATGGACTGGATTAATTGATACCAATGATTGACTAGGGCAAAACAGACAAAATATTTCTACCATAGCAGCATTCTGTTATTTTTCCTAAGCAGCACAATTTGAATATGAAAGTCAGTTGTCTAATTTTTGTTCTTGATTTTATTTCTTACTTTCATTTTGTTTTTTGTCTGAAAAACCATTAGGACTCACATATACAAATTTTACTAATAAGGGCACAAATAGGCCTAATGCTCAAAAAAGGAGGCCGCTTCAAATAGTCGACCTGCAGCTCTATCTGCTGGCTCTGCTGTTGCTGCACAATCACTGTATTGAGTTTTCACTTGCAGCACCACCTAGTGTTTCGATCGAGCTTTATATGAGGAGCCTAAGCACATTTCCTCACCTGTGTTGATGTATTTCTTAATAATACAGAACATTTAGCTGCAGATTTTGAAGGGCTTGTCTCTTAAAAAAAGAAAAAAGCAATAAACTGTAGCAACTTGACATGCTAGACAGTTACAGGCGTGAATATGGGAAGGGACATAAGCGACAATTTCATTCTACCGAATATAAATCTGGTTTTGGCTCAGAATGTGCAAGCAATGCGTTAGATTGCATGCGGATACTTGCACTGCACATGTTTGCCAGTAGAGGTCAGTGAATGAAAGCAGTAGAAAGAGTAGTTTTAATTCCACAAAACACTAATGCTGTTTGCCATTACTAAAATAGAACAGGGTCTTTAGTGCCACACGACTGGGGTCTTTTGTAAATTATTAGAATCAAATAAATAAAAAAGAGACTAAAATTATTCTGCAAATAATTTCAAGTAGGTATTTTGCCAGCTTCTGTTCTGACTGACCTCACATTAGTTTTTCTATCACGGTGGGGGTCTTTTAATACTTAGCAAAGTAGGTCTTTTAATACTAAGCTAAAACGATTTACTATTCTCTACCCTTAAACCTAACTCTTACAGAAACCATTTTGCATATTTAAAACATCTACTATGTTTATGAAGCTGTGTTCCTTGTGGGGACTGTTGGTTGTTCCCCACAATGTGGGTAATTTCAGGTTTTATTATCCTTGTGGGGACATTTGGTTCCAACAATACAGGCAAAACCTGACACACACACACACACACACACACGCACACACACACACACACACGTTTGTTTTTATGTTTTATGGGGACTTTCCATAGGCAGAATGGTTTTTATACCTTACAAATTGTATAGTCTATCCCCTTACACTAACCCTTACCCTCACACAAAACGTTCTGCATTTTTACATTTTAATAAAACATTGTATAGTATGATTTTAAAGCTATTTTAATTATAAGGACTCAAGAAATGTCCCCATAAAACATGTTGTCAGTGTAATACTCATGTCATTATGCAAATTTTGCCATCATAAATCACATAAACATACAAACACACACACACACTCACACACACATTTTAATTTTCCCATCACAGCGCTCTAAAACTGCTCTAAATGAGGGCCAAAGTCCAGGTTAAGAGGCAATTTTATCAAATGTATATGTCGAGGTGCTGTAAAACAGAAAAACACATGGAATGGCAGATGAAGTCATCTGAATGAATGTCAGAATCCTATAGTAGTTTAAAAACAGAATATCTTTTGCTGTGGTGCCAGACATTGATTAAGAGGAAAAATGCGGGGGGAAAAAAGTGCTGATCGCACGGCCGTTTCGAAAAAGTGAAGCGGTACAGGAAACATCTATTATTAAAGTCCTGAGCAGGTAAGACGACAGCTCTACGGAGACATAATGTCTCTCCATGCAATGACTTATTTATCATATCTTTATTCTGAAGAGCATTTGTTCACTTCAATACAACGTCATAAAGAATTCCATTTTATTTTGGCCGGAGTAAGTGGCCTGCGTTCACTGCCATAACAGCAGCTCTCAGAGCACCAAAAACTAATCACGTCAGGGCCGTATCTGCTCACTCGGCCCTAAAACGCTCCTGATTATAAACACACTGAGTCTCGGTTCATTCAATAACCTTCACCTGCGAGCTCTTTCCATTGCATCATAAGGTACTTACTGGACATATACGCATCTGTGCAACAATACGAGAGGAAATGTATAGCTGAAGCATGCGAGAAACTCCATTAGCAGTGCCAAGTGACAGATGAGTTCGCCCATGGACACAACATTCCCCTCAGCCTTTCATTTCTCTGCCGGACCAGACATGCTGATTCTTCAAGAGAGAGGGAGTCAAGAGAGTCTGACACTAATAGACATATATGTCATTCATTAGCAGAGATTACAGCTCTTTTTCTCCCTCCGATTTCCTCCTTCAGAATCCAATTTCTGCTCTTTTCTCCTCTCAGTATCAAGTTTCTTAAATCTTACCAGGCTTGTGAAGAATTTTTATTTGGAGGTGAGCTGTTTATTTACTGAAAAGGCAGGTCCCGATGGAGAGTGGACCATGCCTGCGCACTTTACCCTGTGTGTGTTTAGTTTGCAGACTGCTGTAATAAACCTGATGTGACTTCCTGCTTGGAAGTGAACCAGTTACTTTTGAAACTTCAGCATGAGGCTTAGTGAAGGACAATATTAAAGCTGAACTATATTAACATAAATCTTCTCAGTGGTTGGGATCATTTTTTGTTCCTGAAAAGCCTGAAGCAGTCTTCGCTGAACCATTCTCACAAAATGTTTTCACAATGTTGCATTTTGGTTGCAGTTAGTGCAGATTTTTGAAAAACACTCTTCTCACAACAAATTATATCAATGACTTCTAAACATTATGAAAATGACATAAATAATGTCATAATAATATTAGTTACCTACAGGATGAAAATGGAGTGCTGATAACATCAGCTATTCTGAGGTACTTGGATCAAATATAGTGTTGACATAATTTGAGGAAATATAAAGTGACAGCGCAGGAATCTCATGTTTCTTTCTCACTAATACTGTTTATTTTAAACACCTTATTTTGAAAAATGAATGTGACAAAAGCAATCTGACATAGTCGTTGGACACGGTAATTGAAGTTTTTAAGACATCACCTACTAACAACATCATAACAATATTTGTATAAGATTGAGAAAATATGTGCTAAATAAATAACATGTGCTTTTTTTCCATGAAAAAAAAGCAGAATAGCTAACTGGAATGGCTAATAAACACAAGCAAGCTACAGCAGTGTGCTGGACTCTGATGTTAACCAAAAAGAGCAAGGAAACTCAGGCAATCTACATGATTTAAGCCTTCCATCTGTTGAGATTTTAATTTGTCTCTCTGTGTTGGAAATCCAGTGATTTGGCGTGTTTAAATCACCCCTCCTTCCTCCACACAAATCCCTCCCCCGATGCTAAATCTCTAATCTAAATGCTGATTGAAATAGATCATCATAACATACTATATACAGAATTTAACAGGGAGGGGATGGTCATGACAGCGGCATCAGAGAAAACACCAACCAACGGCAAAAGCTTATGCACATATTTACTCCCTACCAGTTTGCAAACACACCAAAAACCGCATGATTAATCTGCTGTGCTTTTTAAAACCTTCAGGGACAAACTGGGTCGTTTCTGTCTGGTTTTGCATCTGTGCACTTCATGATCTGAGGTCAGATTTCTGAGGTCAGAGAGATCGGCGGGCATAGACGTGCTGTGAGCGCTGGCGAGGCGAGCGGGGGGTTTTAGACACATTGCACAGCCGTCAGAGTCACAGTGCCTAAACTTACCAGACTTTTTCTGAGGCCTGAGCTCTCAAGGGTATGTTTACAGTTTTATAACTGTGGAGTTCTTAATAATGAAATATGGTGCTGTTTAGAATTTTATGAGGACCCCGCCAGGCTGAACTGTGTTGCTTCATACAATGGCTTTGTACATGACAGAGGACCAACGCAGGTTCAATGTTTACATGCCATTTTGTTTACACCGTCTTAAAACCACTCTTAAAACCACTGGTGTGTACTTTAAAACAATGTAAGTACATGGAGTGAGCATTTGCATTAAAGAAGACCTATTATGTTTTTCTTACAATATGTAATATAAGTCTCTAGTGTCCTCAGAATGTGTCTATGAAGCTTCAGCTCAAAATACCCCACAGATCATTTATTATATCATTTTGAAAATGCCTGTTTTGAGTGGAAGCAGAAACACACTGTTTTTGTACATGTCTCTTTAAATGCAAATGAGCTGCTGCTCCCCGCCCCCTTTTCCAGAATAGGGCTGTGCCTTTACAGCTCACATTTTGATTAACATGTCTATCGTGCTGAAATCGTGTTTTAAACCATATTAGTTTTTTTCTGAGCACACACATCCAAAGCACGCACACAGAAAGTGGCTGTCACACAGCATGTGAGTACTAAACCATTCTCTTCCATGTCTTATTGTGCTTAAACTGTCAAATACACACAAGTTTATGTTAAAACATGGGTTTCAAAAACAGTCGGTTATGTCTGTGAAGGTAAACAGCTTGGAAAGAAATTGCATGTTTATTTTAGATCTATATGGCAGCAGCGTAATATACAGTAAATAAATCAATAAATCCACTACTCTCTTGTCTTCTCTGAGGCTGACACTCTAAATAGTGTTCTGTACTCATCAGTGCAGCCAAAGACAGAACAGTTAGCATGCTTTGCTCGAACTTTTGCCTTTTGCTTTAAAACTGGTACACTGTTGTCGCTTGCGAAAAAGCAATGGGTGGAAACTTGCAGATTAAGGGGTGGTAATATTATAATAAGATCCTCTTTCTACATCAAGGGGGGAGAGCTATCCGAGTGGCTCCTTTTTTCACAAGCTTGCAGAGAAAGGCTTACCAAAAACATTTACTAGGTTATTCTTTTATACGTTTTCTGGGTCGGTAGATGCACCGGGAACCTTATTATAGCACTTAAATGCAGAAAAAGTCAGATTTTCATGATATGTCACTTTTAAATGTGTTTATAGAGTGTATTAATGCCTGCCCACTTTTTCAGAGGTGCAGGTTCAAAGTATTTTTTCCATTTATCCATAGGGACTTTAAAAAGTCTTCTTTAAAGCATTATAAGCCATGAACCAAGCCACGCAGATGAATCACAACATTACAAACTTTATTTGAAGCAAAAACATATTTGACAAAAAGACAAAGGTATAAGACTGTATTTGTCACACTCAGAGGCTTACACTGGAAGAACGATTCAGAGCTTCTTTATTGTAACAAACTGAAAGCAGACTCAAAATGGTGAGTTCAAACATAAACAGTCCATGAAGCTCATCAAACTCAGTGATCAACGGTCTTATCTGAATCTTTTCCAGGGGCATCCAACCATAGCAGGAGAGACACAGAGCCTTCGCGATCTGGAGAGGTGAGTTGAGAGCGAGATGATAGATATGCAACCTTGAGACCAGCCGACGAGGGACTGAGGTGAGTATGTCTATGTAGGGTGCGGTGAGTGGAATCAGGTGTCTGTAATTAGTAATCGGGTGAATGTGATCTGGTGTAGGTGGCTGGTGTGACTGGAGAATCTGTGACAGTATTTAACAGCTTAAATGAAAACTACAATCTCATGAAGCATTGCGAACGATGATCAAATAAAAAAAAAGATGGTGAAATATAAAACTACGTAATTAAAGTTGTTGATTATAGAAACAATATATTTTAAGTTTATTGCAAAATATGCATATATACAAATATTCAATTATTTTAAGAGTGTAGAGAGAGATCACCTCGATTATTATTATACGTCACTGGTGGGATTTTAAGCGCTGCATCATGGATATACCTTTTTAATCATAAATTCTGCTGTTAAAATAAGTTGAAATAATGCAAACAGATGGCTTTAACAAAAGCACATACCATCGATTAGCAACCTTGGAGCACACAACAGGTCTGCTCTTAAAGACTTACAAGTAATCATTAAAAATCAATTTTCCTATAGAGAAAATGAATTAAGTTTTTGACTTCAGGAACCTTCAGGACTGTTGCACTCTGATTTCAAAAAGGCTTCAGTGTAATGTAGCATAAATAGAATTTTAACAATAACATATACCTTTCTATACCTATCATGACACACATACATGTATATATGTATGTGTATATATATATACAGTCAGGTCCATAAATATTGGGACATCGACACAATTCTAACATTTTTGGCTCTATACACCACCACAATGGATTTCAAATGAAACGAACAAGATGTGCTTTAACTGCAGACTGTCAGCTTTAATTTGAGGGTATTTACATCCAAATCAGGTGAACGGTGTAGGAATTACAACAGTTTGCATATGTGCCTCCCACTTGTTAAGGGACCAAAAGTAATGGGACAGAATAATAATCATAAATCAAACTTTCACTTTTTAATACTTGGTTGCAAATCCTTTGCAGTCAATTACAGCCTGAAGTCTGGAACGTATAGACATCACCAGACGCTGGGTTTCATCCCTGGTGATGCTCTGCCAGGCCTCTACTGCAACCGTCTTCAGTTCCTGCTTGTTCTTGGGGCATTTTCCCTTCAGTTTTGTCTTCAGCAAGTGAAATGCATGCTCAATCGGATTCAGGTCAGGTGATTGACTTGGCCATTGCATAACAATCCACTTCTTTCCCTTCAAAAACTCTTTGGTTGCTTTTGCAGTATGCTTTGGGTCATTGTCCATCTGCACTGTGAAGCGCCGTCCAATGAGTTCTGAAGCATTTGGCTGAATATGAGCAGATAATATTGCCCGAAACACTTCAGAATTCATCCTGCTGCTTTTGTCAGCAGTCACATCATCAATAAATACAAGAGAACCAGTTCCACTGGTAGCCATACATGCCCACCACCACCATGCTTCACTGATGAGGTGGTATGCTTAGGATCATGAGCAGTTCCTTTCCTTCTCCATACTCTTCTCTTCCCATCACTCTGGTACAAGTTGATCTTGGTCTCATCTGTCCATAGGATGTTGTTCCAGAACTGTGAAGTCGTTTGGCAAACTCTAATCTAGCCTTCCTGTTTTTGAGGCTCACCAATGGTTTACATCTTGTGGTGAACCCTCTGTATTCACTCTGGTGAAGTCTTCTCTTGATTGTTGACTTTGACACACATACACCTGCCTCCTGGAGAGTGTTCTTGATCTGGCCAACTGTTGTGAAGGGTGTTTTCTTCACCAGGGAAAGAATTCTTCGGTCATCCACCACAGTTGTTTTCCGTGGTCTTCCGGGTCTTTTGGTGTTGCTGAGCTCAACGGTGCGTTCCTTCTTTTTAAGAATGTTCCAAACAGTTGTTTTGGCCACGCCTAATGTTTTTGCTATCTCTCTGATGGGTTTGTTTTGTTTTTTCAGCCTAATGATGGCTTGCTTCACTGATAGTGACAGCTCTTGGATCTCATCTTGACAGTTGACAGCAACAGATTCCAAATGCAAATAGCACACTTGAAATGAACTCTGGACCTTTTATCTGCTCATTGTAATTGGGATAATGAGGGAATAACACACACCTGGCCATGGAACAGCTGAGAAGCCAATTGTCCCATTACTTTTGGTCCCTTAACAAGTGGGAGGCACATATGCAAACTGTTGTAATTCCTACACCGTTCACCTGATTTGGATGTAAATACCCTCAAATTAAAGCTGACAGTCTGCATTTCATTTCATTTGAAATCCATTGTGGTGGTGTATAGAGCCAAAAATGTTAGAATTGTGTCGATGTCCCAATATTTATGGACCTGACTGTATATATATATATATATATATATATATATATATATATATATATATAAAAAATTCAAAACAATAAATAAATAGTAAACATATATACACTATAAACATATATACACTATTTTTCTCTAGGGTATTTACAAGAATGACCTTTTTTCAGTGAATAACAAAAACAGATCTTAGCCTTGACCCCTGAACTTTTACAAGAAAAATATTGAATTCCATTTACTCACTTGCCATTTAGCAGGTGTTGATCTACAAAGCGGTTTATGCAGCAATAATTACAGTCTCTTGGGCTGAACTGGGCTGAAATGCCTTGATCAAAGGCACACTGCTGATATACAGCATGATTATCACAGTAACTTTAGCTTCCTTGTCACCTTCAAATGAACCTTTATTTGTGATAGCAGCCTAGACCGTAAACCATTAGGAATACATGACCTGGATTACACTTTAATCAGTCAGCTCCCGTCCCGTTCCTGCCATCATATATCACACACTGTTGCACAGGTCTATGATGAAGTCACAGTCGAAACAAAGCCTAAATTAAAGCCTTGTGATTCCAAAGCCATTTCTCAACCCTTTCATTCTTGGTTGCCATGGTGCTAACATTTAGGAGCATGATGACTTACAGCTCATGGCCTTGTGTGCAGGGCGATCTGTGATGAAGTCAGTGAACAGAGCATCATTAGAAATGAATAAACCGCTTTCTCTGCTGATGACACAGTCCACTCAACAGCCTCTAGAGAATCAGAGATAAGGGCAGCAATAATAAGAAAGAAATCCTTTAATGACAGCATGGGTCACACAAAAGACCAATTTGAAGTAAATAGCACACACACAGTGGCATTCCATTTGAGGATTTCCCTGTAAATTCCCTGACAGTTTCAGTATCGAAATACATCACTGATCTTTGACACGAGACAAAATGTGTGTTACACAACATAACCCGCCATTAGTTTTTAAAACAGCAGCATTTCCATTTGAATTGAATCAAAGATAAACAATACAATATCCTCATTTGATTTCCACTTTATTTGTTTCATTATGACACTCGCTATACATAAACATATTAAATACACTGCTGTTCCATTTGTCTTTGTTTTGTTTTTCAAAGGCAACATTCATTAAAATGTTTTTATATCTTTCAAAGTAATATTATGAAATATTGTTACTGTTTTCTATTTGAATACATTTTAAAATGTAATTTATTCCCCTGATGCAAAGCTGAATTTTCAGCATCAATACTCCTTCAGTGTCACATGATCCTTAAGAAATCATTCTAATATGCAGATTTTCTGCTCAAGACTCATTTACTATACTGATCAATGTTAAAAAAAATAAAATGAAAATAAATAAATAACATTGTAAATTGTGCAGTATATAAAATCAGTATATTAATACATACTGTATATAGAACATTGTTAGTTCCTTAACTTTATCAGATTTCTTTTTCAATAGCTGGAGCTTGAAAACAACTTGAAATCATCATGTAATCTCAATTCATTCTTTAAGGTGAATATAGGTTTGTAAATGCATCCATCAATTTTCCATATCACTTTATTCTCTGTAGAGTCGCAGGGGTCTAGCGTCTCAGGTTGGGACACCCTGAACGGGACATCTTATGTTGCACAGGGCTCACACATAGGCCAGCCTTCTTGCTGTGAGTCCTACCTACTGAACTACCGTGTTGACAGGTTTGTCAATTTTTATAATAAATATTTGACATGAGAGTATATGTTTGTATCTGAAGTTGTTTACTTTAAGTGATAAGCAAGAAAAAACATTTTGTGAGTAAATGGTAGTGGTAGGTTGGACTCAAACACAGATGAATACCTCTGAGTATGTTAAACACATTCATCCAAAGCAATTCCTTGGTACGTCACCTTTTATTTCTTCTGTTCCAGAGTCTATTTTGTCCCAGTGCTCAGCACAAACGTCATCATGAGGCTGATGGCTTCTCTAAAGCAAAACATGATTCATGATAATGCTTTTTTTCATAGTCTTCATCATCTCCCCAAGGTGCTGAACAAATGATTAAAAAGTTGTCTGATGATGACTCAAAATCTTTCTTTTGAAGTGCAAAACCATTTGTCATAAATAAGCTGGAAAATCTGAAATATAATGATGAAGTGACCTTTCAAAAAATCGTTTATCCACCATTCACAAGTCACAGAAAATTCAGCCCTGATTTCCCTTTGTGCAGACCTCAACAGAGACTTCAATCCTTCACACTCCTCTGGACTGACACAACATTCACAGCTGCTAAAGTCCTAAAGTGAGTCTTAAAGTCTTAAAATAAGGCAACAATATATATGTATAAATATATATATATATATATATATCAATAAGTAACTTCACTCACTCAGTGATTTGGTGAACTGGTTCAATGAAGAGAATTGTTCGGAAGAACGATTAGTTTGCAAACTGCATCCCAGAATGCATTAAATGAATTTGGTTGAATAAATGAGAGCTTACATCTAGACAATGGGGGCATGACTTTTGAAGAACAAGAAATATATGAAACATTTTTAACTCCATATTTATGGTAGAACAGCTGAAGATAGCTATAAGGATAATATAATGAAGGCTGAAGCATAGAAAGCACAGGAAGCACCATATGGCATATGAATGATATCAAATCTTAGCACACGTTGCACACTGGGATTAAGTTCATTCAGTGCTTGGAGTGGAATTTTCTCATTTTCTGATAAAGCAGGAGTTTATCTTATGTCACCAAGCTTATAAAACTACCCTGTTTGCTAAATAATTGATAGTTTTAGCATGGTGCATCTGTTTCCATATCCTAATAAACAGTTTATTGGAAAAAAATGGTGAAGGTTTCTGCATCGATGTCTAAATGTACATTTCAATCTGATTTTGGCTTTATAATTATGTTATTAGTTTCTTCTGGCTCCAAACCAAAAAAACTTTCTTAACTTAGTTTTTTTTTTTATAATAGGCTGATATATTAATATATGAGATCCAAATTTAGATATCAGATTTTCCTATATAATGTTGTAGTCTCAAATTCTTGATCATTTAAGACTGTTGTAGATTCTTGTTTCAGCCGATCTTGATTCTTCTTTCTTGTCTGATGGTTCTCACAGTCACAAACATGCATGTTTGATTAAAATCAGTGTAAATAAATGAAATAATATAAAGTTAATAAATACCATTTAATCTGCCCCATGCTTATGTAACAATGGTGGTCAGGATCCAAATACAACCTCTAAACAAAACGTAAGAATCCTAACAAAACTCAGTAAAACTCAGTATTGACTCAGTACTGAGAAATCAGTAACCCATGGAACTCAGTGTTAAATCCTACAAAGAACAAGATCCAACATGCCACACAAGAAGGTTATATATAAACAAGGTGTAATTAAGAAACAAGAAACACCTGGCTACAATCAAGAGAAGAAAAAGAGACAATCAAAGAACAGAGACAAAACAAGAACATGAGAAACAGAATTTTAAAATGAGCACATGAAACACAAAACCTTCCCAAAACTTTTACAGCTTATTCAAAGTAGCGGTTGATCTCATAGCCACTTCAAAATAGAACGTAAACCAATTCACAAATGGTGAATACAAACCCTGAACAGAAGAAACAGGTCATGTAAATGGGGAAATTAAAAACTGTAATTTTAATTGAACAGCCCTCCATGACCTAAGGGGTTGTACCTCAACTGGGTACAGAAGGTAATTTGAATCAAAGGCCAGAGGAGAAGTACTCCATGCACACTTAAGCACCCCAGTTTTGTAAAAATCTCAAATAATTTGAATGATTTACACTTGCTGCTGTGAGATTGAGACTTTAAAACAAAGGTTAATTTTTTTTTTTTTTCTCTGTATGCAGCAATACCACAGAAGAACCATTCTGATATCCGCCAATATAAAAAAAAAAAAAACAAATAAATAAAAAATGAAACTAATAAAAACAAATAAACAAAATCATTAAGCAGTGAAGACAGTAGACAGATGTTAAATATAACATAGTGACCAATCATTTGTGCAAAATATTTTCTGCCAGAGCCTTTTTTGTGTAACAATAACAATGATTATTATGATTATGATTATAATGACATTTATGTAATTTTTTACAGATATTGCATTTGTACACTGTAAAAAAGAAATAAAAATATTATGATGATTATGAAAATGGTATAATATTTTACTGCTATTTTTTGAATTTGTTCAGTTCAATGTTTTAAATAACTGTTTAGATTAATGTTTTTTTTTTTTTTTAATTAATTGATTTAACTAAAGTGTTTGAATGACAACTACTGTTGTATTTTTATTGGTATAAAAATACATGTAAAAAAAAAAAAGGTAACCCTTTTTGGGGACCAATTCTCACTATTAACTAACTATGACTTTTGCATCAATAAACTCCTATTTTTACAGCTTATTAACAGTTCTTAAGGTAGTTGTTAAGTTTAGCTATGGGGTAATATTAAGGGATCTAAAATCTAAAATATGGTCATGCAGAATAAGGCATTAATATGTGTTTTATAAGTACTAATAAACAGCCAACATGCTAGTAATATGCATGATAATAAGCAACTAGTTAATATTGAGAATTGGTCTCCAAACTAAAGTGTGAGCACAAAAAAATGCCCCTGAAAATCATCTGCAGGTTAAAAACGGCCCTTTTAAACATTTTTAATTACATTCAATAATCAGTTCACTAGGTTTTAGAATAGAGCAAATTTGGAAATCATATTTCTTGCTGCTGATGAAAGGAGCGCGAACAAGAGAAAAACCGTCCAGATTAAGGTATAAATCATGTTTATGACTCTCTTAAAAGATTCAATAGGTTCAGATGATCCTGACTATCTCAAATATTACAGCACTTCCACAGTCAGTGCACTCTGAAAAGGCCTATTCTACTGTACTGAATAGCGCTTTGTGATACAAAGAATATATAATTTATTATTTTCAAACAGAGCATGAAGCGGTTGCACAGCTTTTGCAAACTAACACCTTTTACTTGCTAAGATGTTCAGAGTACAGGTCTCTGAGCTCATTTAACTTGTGGGCCAGTATTACATTCACACCAATCAATGGCTCTCCCACATAATGGCACACGTCACACGCTCTCAGACCTTTCAGTCCACTAACAACCTGTTTGTCAATGTGCCAAGCTTGCATTTATGGCATTGAATTAGTAAGGCTCCAGCCAAGAGCAGTTAAGCTCCACCAGGATGTTGTTATGGTGGAACTGGCAGGCAAAAGCAACACTGTTGTTCAGAGACATTGGCTAGTGTGTACAGTTAGAAACCCTCTATGCACTGTCAACAAGACAATCCAGTTCCCACAGTGGTGCTCTCTGTTTGCTCTAAAGCTAATTGTCAAGTTTAAGTTCTCCTGACCAGCAACAGTATCCAAACCTTGTACATATATATATATATATATATATATATATATATATATATATATATATATATATATATATATATAAAACTGTCATCTTGAGCACTCTTTGTACAGCTGTCAGTCACGTACATCTCAGTTTCAATCATTTGTTTGTTGTCCCACCCATTTGAGAACTCACCAATCAGCAATCATCAATCACATTAGAGGACATGCACTGATTAAAAGGCCAAAGTTTAATGAACATTTAGAATTTTTCCCAATGATTTCAATTTGATTTATATGCTAATCCCTTTTAATTTTTGCATCTGGGTGGGACCCAAAGTTAAGCGCTTAGAGCTTCTTCTCTAATGAATGTCAATCTTTGCTTCATTAATCAATGACACAGGAAGCAATATCTAATAACAAGTTTCAATATGTAATCTTAACACTGATTTCCTAAAAAAAATAAAATAAATAAATAATAATAATAATAATAAAATAAATAATTAAATAAATAAATAAAAATAAACATTGTGGTTTGGTGGTGATATCACTGATATCATGATATTTGTTGGTGCTTGTTTGAGAATCTCAACCAGCCTAACTTGTGAGATATAAACTCAGAACTGCATGAAAATGTATAATAAATCACATTTGCCTTTTTATTTTTTTATTCTGTGGTGAGAAAAAAAAGAATTGTGAAAACAATTCTGAATAAATTTAGAATTCTAAGGAAAACAATCAGAATTGGGAGACATAAACTTACAATTCTGAGAAAAAGTCAGAATTCCAAGATATAAACTCACAATTACTTTTTTTTAATTGTTTTTTTTTTTTTTTTTTTTTTTAATTCTTTGGCAGAAACAAGCCTCCGTAAGGATGCGAGGGAAGAGAAGTAAATATTATTTGTGTATTGGAGTATTCTTAATCATCCATGCATCATTAGCTGTGCTCATGGAATCTTCCCTTATGTTGTTGAAGTTTGGCTAAGAAATTAATTATAATTATGGTAACACTTCAGTAAAGGGACCAATTCTCACTATTAACTAGTTGTTTATTTGCACGCATATTACTAGCATATTGGCTGTTTATTAGTACTTATAAAGCACATATTCTGCATGATCATATTCTACATCCCTAATCCTACCCAATACCTAAACTTAACAACTACCTTACTAACTATTAATAAGCAGCAAATTAGAAGTTTACTGAGGCAAAAGTTGTAGTTAACGGTTTGTTAATGTTGAGAATTGGACCTTAAAACAAAGTGACCATAATTATTATTAAAAGCTGGATTCCCTATTGAAATATGAGAGATGTGAGATTTAAACTGCAAAGGTAAAACATAAATTAAAATTGTGACAGATGTGAAGGGGGAGGAGAATTTATATGCGAATCAGGTTTTTCAAGAAACACTTGAGCATTGAATACACATGTGCATCCTCACTTATAGCTCTTCTGTAAGTTTCCTCACTCCTCATTTCTCATCTCCTTGCGGTGCAATTGAGATATCCTTCAAGATGACTAACTGATCAGTTTCCAGGTCACAGGCTGGAGGAGCGAGGAAACAAGGAAGCATCAATTTGAGTATTGAAAAGCAGCCGCAGTGCAGACACTGGACAAGGATGAAACTTTCTAGTGATGACCATGTGTTTTTTCACATGCTACAACTTTGGCTGTATGCATGTGCTAAGCATTCACATCAAAACTGAAGTGGGCTAGTGGCACAAAAATTACACACTTCACCTGTACAGTTTCACACAAGGAACTGTAAATGTAAAAGCACAGGATGCTGATTGATTGTAAGAGATCAGCTCTCTCACAGAGTTCTGACAACGGCTATGACAGTGTATGTAAGGTAACCCTTATTCTGCAGAAACTCTTGCTAGAGCATTTAAATGCAAATAATACCAACACATCTAGGTAAATCCAAGGACATTAATGGGATGAAAAAAAATTCTCAGTGGCTTAATTAAAAAAATAAATAAAAAAATAAATAAAAATTGCGCTGATGCAATACATTAGAGAACAACCGAATATCGAAAGAACGCTTTGTTTCATGAGTTCAATTTGACCTTGTAATTATTTGAATTGCTGAGGATATTTTACTAGTTTTAAAAAGCAAATGCTAATAGAATAGTAAAGCATAGCTGTAGCTGGAGGGATACCGAATCATGGTATTATAGTGTTATTGGTTAGTGGCAGATATAGTGACAAAAGGGCAAATTCTCATTGCTTCGTTTAAAGTGGTGGACTAACCAAACCCATTAACTTTAATTGCACTTAAAGTCCTCTGGGGACCCTCATGGTTTTCCATGATTGCAAAAGACCAAACAAAAAGAAAAACAGAACGATGTGAGAGTGAAAGAAAAAAACTAATGCAAGAATGTTGCTCCAACTTCAGATATTAAAACAATTACTTTGTTCCTGTGACTGGTTTAATAAAACTAAAATTTTTGTTTTTGATATATGAAGGTCACATATCCTGTCTCTGAAACGTTTATTGTGCCTTGATTATTTTGTTTTCAATTAATTTTTCAAAGGACTTTTAAGCACATATTCTGTTATTTTACCCCCTTTTGTTTTACGCTTGAAATTATCCTTTGTAAGACAACAGTCAGCCACTTTATTCCAATGTTTAACATTTGTGATATGTGATAAATGTGATAAAAATGTGATAATGATGAGATAAAAATGACAGTGTTGTGACGTTTCAAAAATGATAACAGAAGGTATGTACATTGTTGTCCATTTTTGGTCCAGCAGGGATAAAAGTGTCCATAGTTCAAGAAATAACCATAAATGTGCAGGATGGAAGTCAAAAACAGAGATAATAAAAGGAACATTTTAAAAAGTCACAGACACTGAGCAAATTTTCTACCTTTAACAACCCCATGTCAGACGCTGAAATGACAAAGGGAACTGCAATGTGTAATTTGAAGTTTGATGACTTTCTGGGTACCATTGTTCACCAAGTCTGTAGGAAACGACAAAGTAATCTACAGTTATAAATAGAGTTAATGGTAAAGTTAATGTGCTCACCCTTTTAGAAATTGGTTTTTGAAGAGTGTCGCTTAAATCAGTCCGAAGATTGTTTTTCTTGATTAGGTTTTCGCATCTAGTTGATTCGCGTTCAATTCACTTGTTTAGGCTAATTAGAAAAGACCTTAATTAAAAAGTTGATAATTATGTATGCAGGTGTGGTGTGCTTGTGTATGTGTGTGTTTTTCCTCAATGTCACAATGAGGAAACTTTGAGTTAATAGCTATAAATATTCTAGCAGCTGTTTCTCTTTGAGACGAAAGGTATTTAAATGATGATATCACATACAACTATAATCCAGTTCAATGAATCCAAGTTAATCTCTCAACGTATATATTAACAGCTTTGTGAGAGTGTTACATAATGCATGGGCTGACTCTTTATTTCCACCCTGAGGGTGAAAACCTTCCCTATAGTATCATCAAAGAGAAGACAATATTGAGGCAGGCATCATCCTGGAGGGATGTCAAGACCTCTTCTTTTTCTCATTATCTCTATGTGTGTGCTGCCAAGGGTGGAGTCAAATAAGAGCACCAGGACAACATTGTCAAGACAAGAACAGGAAATGGAAAAGACAAAGCGTTAAAGTATGTATGAAAATGAGGGCACAGGTGAACAACTGTATGCTGCACAAAAGAGAGTAGCAAAGATGTTGACTGATGACAGACAAACATCATAGATAGATAGATAGATAGATAGATAGATAGATAGGCTGCAAAACAAAAGCCAATGTGTTGCATATGCTGCAGTGCAAACCCTTATTGTGTTCCTGCCCTAGAAACAGAAGAATAAGAAAAAAGTAAGCATACTGACCATAGGTCTATATTACTTCAACCATGGAGCACCTTTGCGTTAATAGTTTTTCCAAAGGCCACTAAATCAATAAATACAGGAAGCAGTGAGATACCCCCAAATTCTCTCTTCTATTGTACACATCTAACCTTGTGATTCATATGTACCAGTGTTTTAAATGAAAATAAGCTGACTTCAAATTTTCTACACAAGTAGGCTTGATTAAGGTTCACAGCAGATGCATAAGCACATACATTTTTTCTTACCCTCGCTCTAGGGCTAAAATTGAGGGTGCATGTGTCCAGCTAGTAATTAGCATAATACACTTTCAAAACAATCTCAAAATAAGGCCTTTTCACACAACATCGTCAATTTTTTTTTTCCCCCAACAGACCGGTTCACAGAAAAAAAGATATATCAGCAGTATATCTTTAAAGCTTCCATACAGTCTGCAGATGCTGTTTCTTCCCCCTACTGATTTTTATATTAGTTTGATTCTGTTTGAATTTTTATAGTGTATACCGTAATATTGTTGTTGGTTGTGTATGAATTGTATTGTTGTTTTGGCGGTAACACTTTATTTTAGCGTCTCTTAACTAGTTGCTTATTAGCATGCATATTACTAGAATATTAGCCATTTATTAGTAGTAATTAAGCACATATTAATGCCTTGTTCTACATGACCTTATTCTACATCCCTAATCCTACCCAATACCTAAACTTAACAACTACCTTACTAACTATTAATAAGCAGCAAATTGGGAATTTATTGAGGGAAAAGTCATAGTTAATAGTGAATAAGTGTTCCCTATTCTAAAGTGTTACCGTTTTGGCAAGATTATGTAAAACATTCATTCCAAAGTACTTTGACTGAAATTAGAACAATATCAGACTTTCACTGTTTCACTACTTCTGCGGATTACTTACACAAGTAGAGGGTGACAAGTCTTTATGAGTGAGTCAGTGATATTCACTCAAATTCATTCAAAAAACACAGAATCGTTTAGAAACAAAACAAGTTACCATATGAGTGATGTCCTGTCCAAATACCCACACTTGCAATCTTTGCACTTGACCACTTGACTACTTTTATGATGTATTTCCTGTATTTGGCCCAAGTGTTCAAGTGAGCATGAAGACCACATGTGTGTGTAGAACTTTTCATTTCCTTATGGGACACACTTATAGTGTTGTAAATCTGCAAGAGTTTACAGTTCAGTTACAGTTAATTCTTCACATTTTAAAATGAACTTCTAAATGTTTGTTCAGCAGTCCCTATAACAGATGACTCAATTTAATTTATGGAGCTTCTAAGTGATAAGAAGCAGTTGCAAATGTTGTAGCCTACAAAATAAATGGGCCTAGACTCATCGTTGCACCAATAAAACATGCAAAACTTTGTTTTTCTACCAAATTATGTGTAATATCTAATTATTATTAATATTCAACTTACATCAGAAAGGTTTCCGTGACCTCCCACGGGATCTTGGCAAAAAGATTTATTTCCAGAACATGATGCATGATGGGATACACTAAGCCTCAATAGTGCTCCGGAGCAGTATTCAAGACAGTATGGATGTGCATTGAGGGCACTGTGCTTTTTAAGCATTTTTAAGACCTGGGACAGTCTTGCACACTTACTTCCTGTCGCGTGCGCACACTCTCGCTGATTCAACTTTGTTTGGCATTATATCATCGGCAGAGAAACAAATACATAACTTATCATGCAACACTGTGTCATAAATGTAAGTTCCTCAATATTCTTGCTTTATTGAATTGTAAAAGCAATCACTGGCAGTGGCTTTGTTAGCCTTTGTCCGCCTCGCGTGCTTACATTCGCAAAGCTCAGTTATTATTCTGATTTTAGAACAGCTATTGCTTGATTTAGATGTAGAAAATGAAGCCATAAGCTCAATATGTCATATTTGCATATCATTAAAGACATATTGAGGGGTCTCAGAAGTGTCAGCCACAGCCATGACAGTGCCCAGATGACGTTAAAGATAGTCTGCGTTGAATGCCATCTTACACTCTCATTGATTTTAGTTGAATGGTTTAAATGTCAGCTCAATGAAAAGTATGCGAGACAATTTTTATATTCAGTACTTTACTTGCAGACTTTCCTTAGAAAAGCTGCATCCACACAAATCACATTGTCATTATCCATACCACGCTAAAGTCCATCTTACAGATATTGAACTTCCTCCTTAAGAAACTTCTCTATCGTTAGTTGTTTGTCCGTCTATTGTTTGTAGATGGATGACTAATGTATTACTCAAAACATGCAATTGTGTGATTAGTTGGCACAGTATGCAATAAAGTGTGCTGATTAAATGTTCTTTTAAAATCATATTAATAGTACTGAGTCACTGATGATTAATCATGATCATGAAGTTTTCTTTTTTTTTTTTTTTTTAAGAAGAAAGTGATTAAAGTGTGTACTTTTGGCCTGGGATGGACTGTGGCTACAAACAGAATATCTTCCTTTCCTTGTGCAGACAGACAGTGGGAGAAGAAGCCTTGAGGTAGGAAAGTATATCACAGGGAGAAGCTTGGAATAAGTTACCTAGACACAAATCATTTTCAATGAGAGGACAAAAGTTAGAGCAGATACAGTCCTGTAAAACTGCACTGAATGTGTGACAGATAAGTGGAGAGCTCTTCTAAGTGCTGTGGGGGACAGAACATTGCCTATATCGCCTGTGAACGTCAGGATACTCAGCTTAAATGGGCTGGAAATGTTGTATTTCTTAAATCTTTGCATATTTACTTTGTATATTCATTTGGCCCAGAAGTCAGCTACCTGGGACTCAATGCTTCTTCATTTCGTCCCAGTACTTTATGGCTTTTAGAATGGTGTATATCTTTGAGCTTCAATGTTAGTGCAGGCATATTTCACAAACTAATTTCCTCTGTGATTAGAGCAGTCATTGTCCATTTACTTTCACAACAGTTTTTTTTTTTTTTTTTTCAGTATGGGCATTTGCATTTTTTAAACAGGGCTGAGCCCCTTTATCCCTTATTATCCCAAATATTATCATTTCAGTTATTTGATAGTTGATAACTGTCACAGTCTTTTGTGATAGTTTGTGATTAGTCTTAGTTGTGATAGTTTGTGATATATATATATATATATATATATATATATATATATATATATATATATATATATATATATATATATATATTTGAGGCAAAATAAATGTTTTTGAATATTCTATTGATCAAAGAATGTAAAAAAAGTCTCACGATTACCACCTAAATATTTTCTCAATTAATAATACTAAGAGATGTTTCTTGAGCAGCAAATCAGCATATCAGAATGATTTCTGAAGGATCATGTGACACTGAAGTAATGATGACATATCCATAACAATATCACATAAATATCACATAATGAAGACATATCCATAACAATATCCATAAATTTAAAAATATATTCAAATAGAATATATATATATATATATATATATATATATATATATATATATATATAGTAATAATATTTGAAAAGTTTGTTTCACAAATAAATGCAGTCTTACATTAAAACATTTTACCAACCCTTTGCGCTTCCATTTTAGATTGAATTAGCTTAAAGTTAACCTTTACACATTGCATGTAATTATACCTTGGATCAGGAAAATTAGTTTGTTGCTACTGTACCTATGTACAGTGGGTACGGAAAGTATTCAGACCCCCTTCACTTTTTTCAATTTTGTTATGTTGCAACCTGATACTACAATTGTTTAAATTCATTTTTTTTTCTCATTAATCTACACTCTGTACCTCATAATGATGAAGTGAAAACAGAATTTTAGAAATGTCTGTAAATTTATTAAAAAGAAAAAACTGAAATATCACATTTACCTAAGTATTCAGACCCTTTGCAACAACACTTGAAATTTCGCTCAGGTGCCTCCCATGTCTCTTGATCATTGCAGAGATGTTTCTACACCTTGATTGGAGTCCGCCTGTGGTAAATTAAATTGATTGGACATGATTTGGAAAGGCACACACCTCTCTGTAAAAGGCCTCACAGCTGATAATGCATATCAGAGCGAAAACCAAGCCACGAGGTCAAAGGAACTGCCTGCAGAGCTCAGACACAGGATTGTATTGAGGCACAGATCTGAGGAAGGCTACAAAAAAAATTCTGCTGCACTGAAGGTTCCCAAGAGCACAGTGGCTTCCATAATTCTCAAATGGAAGAAGTTTGGCACAACCAGGACTCTTCCAAGAGCTGGTCCCCAGCCAAACTGAGCAACTGATGGAGAAGGGGCTTGTCTAGACTGGTGACCAAGAACCTGGTGGTCACTCTAGTTGAGCTCCATGATCATATATGCAGATGGGAGAAACCTACAGAAGGACAAACATCACTGCAACACTCCACCGATCTGGGCTTTATGGCAGTGTGGCCAAACTCAATCCTCTCCTCAGTGAAGACACATGAAAACACACTTGGAATTTGCAATAAAGCACCTAAAGGACCCTCAGACTCTGAGAAACAAGATTACCTGGTCTGATGAACCTCAATTCTAAGCATCATGTTTGAAGGAAACCGGCTCTTCTCATCACCTGCAGAGTACCATCCCAAAAGTAAAGTGTGCTGGTAGCAGCCTCATGCTGTTGGGCTGTTTTTCAGCGGCAGGGACTGAGGAACTCATCAGAGTAGAAGAAAAGCTCGATGCACCAAAATATTGAGATAGCCTTAATGAAAACCCAGTCCAGGGCATTCAAAACCTCAGACTGGGCCGAAGGTTCACCTTCTTACATGACAATGAGCCTAAGCACACAGCCAAGGCAACACAGGAGTGGCTTAGGGACAACTCTGTGAATGTCCTAGAGTGACCCAGCCAGAGCCCTGACTTGAACCCTATCGAACATCTCTGGAGAGACCTGAAAAAGGCTGTCAACAGACGGTTCCCATCCAACCCGACCGAGCTTGAGAGGATTTGCAAAGAAGAATGGCAGAAATTCCCCCAATCCAGTTGTGTAAAGCTTGTTGCGTCATACCCAAAAAGACTCGAGGCTGTAATTGCTGCCAAAGGTGCTTCAACTAAGTACTGAGTAAAGGGTCTGAATACTTATGTAAATGTGATATTTCAGTTTTTTCTTTTTAATAAATTTACAAACATTTTTAAAATTCTGTTTTCACTTTGTCATTATAAAGGACAGAGTGTAGAGTAATGAGAAAAAAAAAGAATTTAAACAATTGTAGTATCAGACTGCAACATAACAAAATTGAAAAAAGTGAAGGGGGTCTGAATACTTTCCGTACCCACTGTATGTCAAACCAAAATTTATTCAGACACCTTCAAAATTTCTCACATTATCACAGTTTATTTGCTATAGTTTAGAGAATGGTAATAAAATATGGCAAGAACTTAAGAGTTAAACTGTCGGAACAAATTCATCCTGATAATGTCAGATAACTTTGATAGAAAGGTATGTAACAAAACATAGTCAGGTCAAAGTGTCAAATCAAATTTTTGGACCAAATTCTTTTATAAATTTTACTGGTAGTCCACTGTATGAAGAATTTGAGGGTATAATATGTCACAGTTCACTTTATTTTGCTATCCTCATTTACATAAATGAACTATAGTGTCCTGCACCCACTAGTAAAAAAATATCAAAAATTATATCTGGTGTCTGAATAATTTTTGGATTGATTGTGGTGTTTCAGGAGAAATATAAAATCAGAAGGACCTTTACTCTGGCTGGCCTTGAGCCCTTGTCATTGCACTATAGGAGATGCCTTTCCTAAAAGTTTGTTAGAAACTTAATTTACTTTTAATAGATTTAGCAGACTCTTTTCCATCTAAAGCACCTCTAATTACAATTGTGGTGATAGTTATCCTGAAGGAAAGGAGTGGAGTTAAAAGCCTGACTCAAAGGCACGATGGAGACAAAGTGCTTTCATTTGCGTAGAAGGTGAAGAAGTTCTCTCATTAACTTAATTATTCAAAACCAATGGAATACTACTAATCACCAGGTTAAATCATGCCCCCTTGTGTCCCTAAGTGCAGTTGCCAATATTATTTTCTCCATGACATTTTTTTGGTCATTGTTTTCCACATATTTTCCATCTTCGCACCTCCTGAAAGACCTTCCTGCTCTCTAAAGTGCTACATATCCCCTTGCATTCCCTAACCATGCACTGCACCTTTCCTCTCTCACCCCCATCTACCTCCCTCGTTCCACTCTACCTCCATCTGTCCCCTTTGGCTGGTTCCATTCCCATATGTCCAGTGATGGGCAGCGCCACAATCTGGCACCCCGACCCTGCACATCAAAGCCCCACTCGAAGCTCTTAGCAGAGGGTAGACGGCCCCAGCAGAGCCCCTTCAATAATGCATTCTTACAGCAGAGCTCACAGTGCCATCATTCATGTAAACAGGTAGACACACAGACTCATGGAAGAGGACATGCAGTCTACTTTAAAGTTCAAAGCTTGCCTTTTTAAAGTGATAGTTCAGCCATATATGAAAATACTGTCATTACTTACTAATATACTTGTATTCCCCGCTATATTTTTTCTTTTATGGTGCTATATTTAATGGTTTTGAAAAGCCATATTATAACTGCTTTTTGATTAATTACTTTAATTACTTGATTGCTGATTTGTCCCTGCTGTGACAATGACAAATGAAGTTGTTCATTCAGTATATTATTAGTTTCTTGTTGAAAACCTGAAACAATGTAACCCTGAAACAATGTAAACATCAAATAGAACGGCATTTGAGAATATACATTTATGCATTTATAGTGGACTTAAAATCCCCAAAACATGCAGGGGACTTGTGGAAATGTGCTGATGTGTGAGTGAGGTTTTCATGTGCGTCATTTGCTCGCAGGGTCACCAGCCTCCACAGGTAGTTACACTGTAATGTGTCATTTGCCGAGGGGGACGATGACTGCACAGCATTCTAAAACAAATTACTGCTGCAAAAATTACTACTGCATTTGGACAGATTTTATGTTCCTTAATGGAGGAAAATAAAAGGATGAGGGGGAAAAAAACAATAGACTTCACTAAGCCTTATTCACTCTTACTACAGTAGACAAAGTGAGTGTAAAAGTTCACTGTAGGAAAGTTTTAGATTGTTTTAAAATATATAAAACAAAGAAATGTGAAATGTTTTAAGAAATATTTTAGATACTGCAAGTAAATTTGTGACATTGAGCATGAGAACCTTCCATTGCTGCTGTCATTAAAGAAAAATGTTGAATCTTTCACAAGTAATTACTCTGATAAAATACTTTAAATAAAATGTATTCAATTAGAATAGTGCAAATATAAGCATTTTCAATGGTAGATGTTGTGGTGTGTGGTGAATAGTACATTGCAAGCTTCACAAACAGCAAGATGTATTCATAGATTGAGACGTAGGGGGTACAGACAATAAAAAGAGAGAAATCGAAAGAGTGATTGTGAGAAATAAAGCGACATAACAGTTATTGCACTTTGTGGACCCCAGATTTCCTCATGGCTTGGCTTTCTGCTCCCTCAGGTCTTAAATGTTCAGTGATCAATAGAGGAATCGACTTTGGTCATCATATTCAGGACAGTCCTCTACTCAGTTTTAGTACTGCAGAGACACTGCGCCAGTGAAATGGAGGCATTGGCATCAACATCCAACCCAGCATCTCACTCTGTTGAATTTGGCGATGTCAATTTGTCAAATGGCGATGCGATAGCTAGAAAACATGACAGAAAAATTGATCTTGACCAATATTGCTGTTGGCGCTAACTATAGAGGATAGAATATAGCCAAATCCTGGGCAAGTCTAACAACTGATATGTTGTTCAACAGCAATCATATAGATGTGTGACAAATCAATACAATCATAGCTAGTTGAGACGTTTGGAGCTCTTAAGGGACTAGGAGCAAGATGCCATCATCTTTCAATTTGTTCTGAGACGAATTTATTTATTTATTTATTTTTTTTGCTACCTTATTTACATAACTTTTTAGTGGATAGTGTGATAAACCTTGCATATGTGCAAATAAATAATGCAATCAGCAAATGCAAAATATTAGTAAATTCCCTCAAAAATATCCATATAAAATGCAAACATGCTGCTTAAAAGAATAGTTCACCCCGAAATGGAAATTGTGTCATCATTTACTCACCCTCATGCCGTTCCAAACCTGCATAAGTTTCTTTTTTTGTGTTGCACACAAAAGAAGATATTTTGAAGAACCAAACAGTTGTTGGACTCCATTGACTACTATAGTATTTCAAATACTATGGAAGTCAGTGGGGAACATCAACTGTTTGATTACCAGCATTCTTCAAAATATCTTCTTTTATGTTCAACACAAGAAAGAAACTCATACAGGTTTGGAACGACATGAGGGTGAGTAAATGATGGCAAAGTTTTCATTTTAGGGTGAACTTTTCCTTTAACATGTAAGAATTTGCCTACAGCCAGAACCGTGTCCAGAACAGCCAGAACACATGTGTCAGGATTGTGGACTTGTTTTTCCTTGTTTTACCCCTGTCCTTGTTCCTGAGTTTCCTTTTATGGTTATTTTCCTGCTCTTGTTTAGTTAATTGATTATTCCTAGCACCTGTTTCAGTTCTCCTTAATTACTTCCTATGTGTTTATAAGTCCTGAGTTCTTGGTCCATTCTCTCGTCTATTTACGTTGTGTTCTCCCATTTGATGTTATTGTATTCTCATTTATTAAAACGAAGAAGTTCTACTCACCTCAAGTCTCCTTCGTCCTTCCCGCTACACAACCCGTGACACCATGTGACTACATGGGGTTTTGCTAAATTTGACAAAGGGGTCGCAAATTGACTGAAGACCTGGATATTAAAGTCCTCCATTACAAAAAATTAATACGTAAAGGATTAGTTCACTTCCAGAATATAACTTTCCTGATAATTTACTCACCACCATGTCATCCTAGATGATCATGTTTTCCTGTCTTCAATTGAAAAGAAATTATGTTTTTTGAGGAAAACATTCCCGTGTTTTTCTCCATATAGTGGACTTCAACAGGGACCAGCGGGCTGAAGATCCAAATTGCAGATTCAGTGCAACTTCAAAGGGTTCTGCATCATCCCAGCCGAGGAATAAGGGTCTTATCTAGCGAAAAAATTGGTCATTTTCTAAAAAATGTTCACAAAAATGATGTACTTTTCAACCAAAAATGCTCGTCTTGCAATAGCTCTGTGATGCGCGTCCAAGACTTCATGCATTACATAGTCACGTTGGAAAGGTCACATGTGACAAAGGCAGAAGTCCATCTGATTTTCTCCTCCAACGTCAAAATTTCCCGACAATGTTGTTTTGCCTTTTTTAGTAAAAATCTTTTTTAGTCTTTGCACGTTCACTTTGTAAATACAGGGTCGGTACTTCCGCGTACGTCATGCATGACCTTTTCAACGTAACTACGTAATGCATAAAGTTGTGGATGTGCATCTCAGAGTTAGTGCTCTATGCTTGTGACGGCCCTACCTACTGCCCATCACTATCCTACAGAGTGATAAAAGACAGTTCACCCAAAAATGAAAATTCTGTCATTAATTACTCACCCTCATGTTGTTCCAATCCCGTAAGACCTTCTTTCATCTTCGGAACACAATTTAAGATATTTTTGATTAAATCTGAGGGCTCTCTGACCCTCCCATAGACAGCAAGGGTACTAACCAAGATGATCGACAAAGTAGTCCATGTGACATCAGTACGTCAACCATAATTTTACGAAGCTACGAGAATACTTTTTGGCGCAAATAAAACAAAAATAACTTTATTCCACATTTTCGTCTCTACCGCGTCACTTGTGGGCGCGTGTTCACGAGAGTACCATGACGCAAGCGCGTGGCGGCGCAGGCGCTGACCCAGATTCGGCGTGATGACGTTGAACACATGTGCCGTGCCTTGTGGCTTGTGTTCAACATCATCACACTGGATCTGGGGCAGCGCCGGCGCCGCCATGCGCTTGCGTCATGGTACTCTCGCTGTCTATGGGACAATCAGAGAGCCCTCAGATTTCATCAAAAATATCTTAAATTGTGTTCTGAAGATGAAAGAAGGTCTTACAGGTTTGGAACGACATGAGGGTGAGTAATTAATGACAGAATTTTCATTTTTGGGTGAACTATCCCTTTAAAACCCTTGAATTATACATCAAGCCCTGTTTATCATTGCATTAAGAGGTGCTTTTGTGCATTCATGTGCTCACAATACTCATGAGGCAGGTGATACATCTCCGCTAAGACTGAGAAGTGAAAGGACTCCTGAACTTTGAGGTGAGTAAATCCACAGAGGACAAATTTCCTCTGGCAAGCGGAGTCCTGCATAATTCCACTAGCCATCAGGACTCCTGTTCAGTGGAAAAGCACTGTATTACTTCATTAATCTTGTGTTGTGACATCAGTGCTCGCAGAATATGTTAAACAAATGTGTGCTGGAATTGATGTACTCTATTACGAATGTTTGGATTTCGATTCTTGTCTCCGAGACATTCCAGTAGACTGAATTTAGATATGACCATGACTCATAAAATTGCGTCAGCTTCCTGAGCACTACAAACAATTGCTTATTGCCAATCTACAAATCTTTCTGACACCCCTTTGTTTTTTTTATCGTTATCTTAATGCGGGATATAAAAACACCAATGATGAGGTAGACATCATGCTTGTAATGTGAATGCAATGAACATTATTTTCCATTGCCTTCCCATGCATGAATCATGAACGTGTTCACAGTATTTCAATGATTGTAGCACACGTACCCACAAAAACAAAAGGGCATATCAAGCTAATCAATCTCTTTGCTAACCAATAAATGTTAGGTGTATTGCCAGACAACTGAAATTACATTTGTCCTAAACTGTTGTGGAGATCCGTGATTGAAAATATACAGTTTATGATTTCTGTTGCACCGTCACATGATGTGTTTGAAGCAAGAATGTCTATATACATCTGTTTCCGAATCTTCCATGACCCCTGAAGTAAGTTGTGGGTTCATTTGTACTTATGGATCCTTTGGGAATGTCTTTGTGATTTTGTAATGACTTCTATAATGGGATTCTTAATGAACGTTTCAGTCCAAATGGGTGACTGACACTCCTTCAGCATGTCCTAATCAGTGATGATTACATGCCCCCTGCAGTTGTTGTAATTTACCTACATGAACTGACAACGAATACTGATTGTTTTGCTGGATAAAATGCGACCCAACCACAAGAAAATTAGAAATTTGAAATTCACTTTGTTGCAAACTCTCAAGCATGCATGCAAATAAACAACCAAAATGCACTGAGGCATTTGGAGCTCATCCTCACTTAGGAAAAGCTACGCTGCCAGAAAGGCTAGTTATTGTACATACTGCATGAATAGGATGTTTATGTGATGCTAAATTCAGAGTAAGTAAACAATGAATTCATTTTAATTTATTGTTTCTCAGTCAGTATATGCCAAGATTCAAAGAGTATACAGTAGTTTATGAAATTGTTCATTATAACATCCATTTGCCTCCTCCATTGTAGAAGTACACACACACACACACACACAAAAAGTTTTTTTTTTTTTTTTTTTTTTTTTTTCTGAGACCTGTCATGGCTCACTTCATAATCATAATTATTTTCTCTGCACAATCTAATATTTTTATTTTACCAAGGAAAGCCTGACAAAAACATACATGATACATTTTATATAATATTACTTAGCACAACTTCATTCCTACTTAACTGAGTTCACAAGAAATGTTGGAAGGAATTATTCAGTAGCTTCTTTTGGAAAGAAATGCAAATACAGCCTCTCTAAATGAACAGGAATCTCAAATTGTTTGTTTAGCTCAAGTCATGCAAAATAATAATAATAATTAGTAAACAAACAAATAAATAAATAAAAACATTTCTGGCTGCTCTGACACATACTGAGTATCACGATTTCTCCCACTCATTTACTGTGGGTGCTTCTCAGGGCTCTTAATTGATGCTTCCTTGTTTCTCTGCTCCTCCGTCCTTCAGCCTGTGACCCGGAAATCGATTCAAAGTCTGTCATCATGTAGGACGCATCTATTCTCGAAATGTCTCTGATTCCAGACCTCAAAGGAGATTCATCCATATGTGCAAGTCATTTTCTTTCAAACATCTGACACACACACACACACGCACACATAAATGCTCCTCCTTCATCACATCTGGCACAATTTTAAACAATAGCGCACGTAAGCAAACATTCAACTCTAGTCCATCAATTAACGTCTTCTGAAGGCATTTTAACTTTAAACCGTTGTTTCAGTCTTATTATGACTTGTGCTTTTCTGTTTTGTGTTCAAGGACTTTTATTAAATGTTTTAACTAAATGTTTCCTGTGTTTAGTTTTTGTTCCCCCTTGTTCCTTTGCCTACCTTGTTTGATTCTATAGTTATCACAAAACAATGAAATTAGCACAACACAATGGAAATAAGCCGCAACACAAAAAAATTTGCACAACACAACAGAAACAAGCCGCAACACAACAAATTAGCACAACACAACGGAAACAAGCCACAACACAACGACATTAGCACAGTGCAATGGAAGCAAACTGCAACAAAACGGAAACAAGCCGCAACACAACAGAGGCAAGCCACAACACAACAAAATTAGCACAATACAATGGAAACAAGCCGCAACACAACAGAAGCAAGCCACAACACAACAAAATTAGCACAATACAATGGAAACAAGCCGCAACACATCAGAGGCAAGCCACAACACAACAAAATTAGCACAATACAATGGAAACAAGCCACAATACAACAGAAACAAGTCGCAACACAACATAATTAACACAACACAACTGAAACAAGCCCAGACACAACAGAAACAAGTCGCAACACAACGAAATTAGCACAATACAATGGAAACAAGCCACAATACAACAGAAACAAGTCGCAACACAACATAATTAACACAACACAACTGAAAAAAGCCCAGACACAACAGAAACAAGTCGCAACACAATGAAATTAGCACAATGCAACGGATACAAGCTGCAACAAAATGGAAACAAGCCGCAACATGACAAAATTATGCGAAATATGCACAGATTATAATGCATAATAATGCTTCCTACAGTGAAGAAGTCTATCTCCTGTTGTCCTCTCACATCAAAATCCACAGAAATATTTGTTTAGAACTGGTTTGGACTGTTTTCACTTATAAACAGTGCATGATCTGTGCTTATTCCTCTCCTGATTGAGATGAGATGACTTTTTATATTTTTTTTTCTAGTGCTCCCTCAAAACAGTAAGTACAATACCATCCATGTGAGTAATAGCTTAAGAGCTTTAAACAAAACAAAACCCTTTTAGTATGACATAACATCCTGTTGACCATATTTACTGCAGGTAATTTTGCATGCTTTAAATCTAGTGTGACTACCTCTTAACACACAGGAAGCTCCATATATATCAAGAGCTTTTAACACAACTGTATTTCTATTCTGATCTAGCCCTTTCAGCCATCACCCTGACATCATATCCCCATTTACCTTCTACACACTCTTGTTCTTTTCAGCAGTGTATCATCACAAACTACTTAACCAAAATTTCTAGTGATTATTTATGTTTTAGCTCTACCATTTTAAACCTTTTTCAGTGAAAATGTTCATTGTGACTCATTATAACAGGCTTGAGATATGGGGCAATCAAAAGTCATGCGACTAATTGTCTAATTTCAGCCAAGAGCTACAGAGCTTGAATCATAAAAACAGCAGGTTAAGAATCACCTATGTGGCGTCTGGTGCAATCAGGTCAGACTGTAAGAAAGGTGGGAGCGAATGTCAGATGTAATACATTTATGGTGTGACATGGATGGAATTTGGAGCGACACGAGTGGGAATGCTGACAGATTTTTCAGTTTAAAGCAAATAAAGGTGTGGGACAGGATTGAACTGACCAAAAATAGACATGAATGCAATTTTTTGAATATTTTATTTTCTAAAGGTGAATCAAATCCCCCCTGATTCAAAGTATACACTTACTTTAAACACAAAAATACTGTCTTACTGTTTCAGCACGAGTTTATCAAAGTTAGTCAATAGCTTACTTTCCCTCTTGACTTATTTTTGTCTACATGTTGTTTTGCAGTCCAGTTCATCAGACATTATAAATGCAACAAATAACTGCTTTGCTGACAGCTCTCTCTGCAGGCATGCAAGTGGAGCAAGAAATTGGCATGTGCGCTGCAGTTCTATTATGGTCACATTGGCTTAGAGATGAAGACAAAAAAGGTGGAAATTGGATTGGCTGGGAAATGTAACCCGAATCCAGCATCTAAATTGTGTCCAGACGAATCTCTGAGTTTGGCACTAGGTTCTATCCATCCTTTCTAACTGAAACTTTGTAATTATTAATGGGTTTTAACCTTAAATTGAAAGTCGGTGTTATCCAATAATTGGAACAAAATGAAATGAGCCTTGAGTATTATCCGAGAAAGGTGCAATATGTTACTGTCATCAAGCGAACCACTAGAAAGCACTGCTTAATGTCAAATCAGCTCTGGGGAAAAAGAGGCTAAAGGACAAACGAGTAATAAAGATGGTCAGTGGAGTGACCAGCACTGCTGTCTCAAAGTGTTCAAAAAGGATAGTCTCATGAGATATACTTAAAAAGTGCTTTCACATGTTCATGTATTGTTCATGAAAGTGATAGAGGTGAACGGTTTTGAGTTATATATGTATTGGCCACCTGACTAGCTAGTGACTGGTCTTTGTGTGAATGTCATAATTCATAGTTTCTCCCTCATTATTCTTATTCATCTTTTAATTTTTCTTTTCTAAAGTAGTATACCAGTTAGTTACATTTAGAAAGTCTTACAGTTTTCTGGATATTCACACAAAGACCAATCACTAGACAGGTGGCTATAATTAGACAGAAAACTGAGCGGCCACACAGCATTATCACAGCCATGCTGATATCACACAGGTAAGAGTGTGATATTGTGTTTATACAACAGTTTGACGACACAAGTGTGTACATAAATAAGAAACAACTAGAGAGTGTCTAAAAACAATGTATGTAGAACTACTTCTGCCATGGATTCAAATCTCAGTTTGACAATTTAACAGCTGAGACAAAGCCTCCATTATAAATTCAAAAATGTCACTTTAGAACTAGTAACGAAGGAACCTTGAGTAGCTTCACTGAAAGCTTATTGTATTACTGTATTACTGTAAAAGCTCATACTATGGGCTAGTTTTACTAAGCAGGGCAAATTAGCGCGAGAGCGCAATTCCAAAACAGTGCCGATGGGTGTGGAAATCTCGCAACCTATAGGCTCATTGGAAATACATGCCTCTACATACATTTCTCCAAAACTGAAAAAAAAAAAAAAAAAAAAAAAATTACCTATATGTACGATGCACTGCAGTTTCCAATTGAAATCAACACTAGAAGCAGTAAAATTCCGACATCTTTTATTCCTTTTCACAAAAAGTATGATTTACAGGTACAGAGTTTTGATTAATAAAGGCTGAATTTCACACAGTTACTTGCAGAATGTTATGTTTTGACTTAAAAACAATTTTAACATCCTGCACGATTTGAAAACTGATCCTCCCGTAGAAGAGCCGGCTCTTACGGCTCCCAAATGACTCTTTATTTAGTAGCACTCGGAACCTTCTATTTTAGCCCAATTTAGCAATTATATGAATGGTTTGTGTGTTGGTAAGCAATTTTTTTATTCACTGTTTTCATAAAAGCCTTATTTTTATGCGTTTTTTTCATTACAAAAAATACACAGTTACTATTATTTAACATTTTAATAAAACTTTAATTGAACAATTGAACACAGAACCACAGCAAACAAAACAAATAAATAAAGGCAAAAACAAGACATTTTAGTCTTTAGTGTAGGTTGATATTCAGAAATATCAGATGCCTCAGCTTGGATGTGCTGATGCGGTTTCTCTCGATTATTTGTACTGTTTTTGAGAAGACTCTCTCTGAGGGGACCGATGTTGCAACAATGCAGTGTCTTCCTACCATTACCTTAAACAACGCGCTTAAATTTAAATCGGGCTCCCCCGCCTCTCACTGTCGCTCTGTGTACCTGATCTGTACCACTACACTCGCTGTCTTTGAACTATGTGTCCCCCTTCCTTCTTTCTCATAATGGTATGATTCTAGTCTGTCCTCCCATGTAATTAGACGAAGGTTTTTTTTTTTTTTTTCGAAAAAAAAAATGCATAAAAATAAGGCTTTTATGAAAACACTAAATAAAATAAAAAAAATTGCTTACCAACACAAACCATTCATAACTGCTAAACTGGGCTAAAATAGAAGGCTCCAGCTGAAGATTCGGCTCTCCCCAAAGGGAGTCTACTCTTCTCGTTTTCTACAAAGAATCGGCTCTTAGAAGCCGGCTCGTTCGCGAACGACACATCACTAGTTGCACTTAAGTGAGGAAGAGCTCCGGTACGAAACCCGTGAAACTACAGTTCGACAAAACAGCTCAA
Organism: Spinibarbus caldwelli; assembly: GCA_039654775.1. Taxonomy (NCBI): domain Eukaryota; kingdom Metazoa; phylum Chordata; class Actinopteri; order Cypriniformes; family Cyprinidae; genus Spinibarbus; species Spinibarbus caldwelli. Next base: position 25,505,164 of record CM077232.1, on the reverse strand, counting down.
ATCCGTATAAGGAAGTTAAAATAGCATGGCTGCATCAGCGAATGTGTTTTTATATTGCTTTTGCATTTGTTAACACTATCGGGTAGGTTTAGTTTTGGGTTTGGTGTAGGGCAGTGCTTTGCAAACCTGTCCTCGAGGACCCCTAGTCCTGCACATTTTGTATGTCTCCCTTATCAGACACACCTGATTCAGCTCATCAGCTTGTTAGTAGAGACTGCCATGGGCGTCGCTAGGCCATTTTTAGGGGGGCTACTCAGCCCCCCTAAATTTTGCGATTAGCTCCACAAACTACGCATTCGTGATAGCCTCAGTCCCCTTTAAATTTCATATGAAAACGGCGGCAGACTTCGATCGGCTCCTCCCCGTCTTTCAGCGCGCTCTTCAATCCGCAGACCGCGTTTGCGCAAAGCGAGAAACAGAGGACAAGGTGTGTTTATCGATATTGTTATAATATCTGCATCTGCTCAGCTCTTTCTCATAAATACAGTTTATAAAATATCATGGGGGAGCAATCGGTTCCCAATCTACAGTAGCCTAAATTTTCGCTTCGTTCGCCCACAGCTGTTTCCTCCAGTGAATATGAAGCACATATGAACTTATACTTTATAAAATGATCATGTTGCCATTTTCATTTGAAAATTTAACATTCAGTGTAATACATATTCCAGTGCATGTGGCAATTAAAGAGGTTTGTATACTTGAGCTAAGGAAAGAGGGTTGTACTAAAAGTGCAAACAGTAAAATGTTGTGTTTGTACAGTAAACAGGTGTGTGTGAGATATATATATACCCTCAATGGGGGCTGAGCCCCCCCCCCAAAATGAAAATCCTAGAGACTGCAAGACATGAATTGGGTGTGTCTGACAAGGGAGACATACAAAATGTGCAGGGCTAGGGGTCTTCCAGGACAGGTTTGGGAAGCACTGGTGTAGGGGATATTTCCAACATGATAGAGCATTAATCTTTAGCGACACTCACCGGATATTTGAATTCTAAACAGCCCGCAATACGTACCTCAAGCAACATAATAAAAACGTTGCAATAGGTGCCCATACCAATGTAATAAAAACGTGCCACGGTCACGTATTAAACATGGGTTTTAGCGCCACTCTCTGGACATTTCACTTTGAAACTGCCGCGAAACGTGCAGTAAGGTACATAATTACGGTGTTGCAGAAATGTATGTAGAGTCACGTATTTCCAATGAGCCTGGGTTGAAATTTCTGCGGGTGGTTTACTAACAACCGCGCAAATTAAAGAACACAGATGCAACATCTCATTTACATATCGACCAACACAACATACCAAGCGCAGCGCAAATTAGCGTAGTCGCAAATAAAGAAATAAAGAAGCCACAGTATATTTATAAGAACCGGAGGCAAAAAATGAAGAGTTGCAAGAAGTTTTGATAGACCTGGTATTGCGTGACTCCTAATTGAGGGTTCCAAGTCGTTTTTTTTTATTTCCTGAAGCAAATTAAAAATAACATGGCTTGGCAAACGATATTTTTGTATTCTTCTTGCATTCCAAATAAATTAATAGGCTACGTGTGGAAAAAATCCTATCCTTTCTACCACGCGCTCTCTATTATCTGCTGTGCTTCTCCTAGCAACAATAATTGCATTTCAAACGCAAAATAGTTAAGACATGCTTTTTTTGGGGTGTTAAATAATGGCGCAAATACCAGTAATTTGACGAGCAAACGTTAGTAAATCTCGTTGCGTGATTCATTTGAATACTCTCCTCCCATAAATTTAGTGTCTGAAAGGGAAACTCCTATAAATGCATATTCAGTAAGGTCAGGCGCAAAAATAACTGTGTCCACGCCTAATTCGTCACTGCGCATCTTTAGTAAAACCCAACAGTACTATTTTAACGCCAAACGTAAAACTGGCCCTATATCGCATAGAAAGACCTCTCAGCCAATCAGATTCGAGGACCAGAAGGAACTGTTGTACATATGTAATGTACATCCAGCCGGTTGTTATCAAATTTACCCCCGACAGGGTGATAAGGAACCCAAAGAGTGCACACGGCTACTTGCCACAATATTAGTCACAAAATATTGATTTGAGTTGAAATATTTGAACGCAAAGCTTCCGTGAAGAAAGCAGTTGCTAGCAAGCGGCATGTGGACATTTAAGGGAGACAGTACAGTCATAGCCTACCATTACACGGCATTTTACCACATGAATAATTATGACAATAATAAATATTTTTTTAAAATGAAACTGTTTTAAAATCATAGCATTTTTTTGTTATCTTACAATCCATTACAGTGCACAAAACAATAATCGCAAAATGGCAGCAGCTGCATTTCTATGAAACAAGAAATAGCAAGTCCACGATATCAGGATGACCTAATTAAATAATTGTACACATAATATTGATCTGAGTTTTAATATTTAATTAGCTAATTAACATAAAGATTCCATGAAGAAAAAACTGTTCCTAGCAAGCAAATAGCGCTGACTTCAGTTACCTGGATGACCCTGTGTTATCAACTTTTACAGGTTGTTATCGAGGAATAACATATCTCTGAATGTCATGACTGACCAATCAAAATCAAGTATTCCACAGAAACGTGTAATATGTAAGGGATAATGTACATCTAGCCAGTTGTTATCACAGAATAAAGCCAGACAGGCTTATCAGACTGTATAAGAGTGAAGGGCTTATTTTGCGATAACAACTGGCTGGATGTACATTGTCCCGCTTACTACAAACCTGCTTGCCACAAAAGTAAATAATTAGACACAAAACATTGATCAGCAACCATGGAGTGACACATTAAGCATATAATTACTAACGGTCAAGATGGCTTGTTGTACCCGGATGAGCCTGTGTTATTAGTTTTAACAGTTGTTATTGGGGAATAACACACCTTGGAATGTTGTGATTGACCAATCAATCAATCATTTGTTACTGCATGCATTGACCTCATGAATATTTTGCAGTGTATGGTGTCAAACAGGTGTTTAGGAAAGTGCAGTGCTGAGGTTGTAGTTTGTATTTAATGATGCAGAGGAAAATCACTTGAAATGGAACTTTTACACAAGGGCATCTTTTAGCCCGCTTGTTCTCTGATATTTCATTACATGAATCATGTTTACCATAATTACATTGATTTATTTAGCCACTTAGTGCAATATCAGATTTTGATGCTATTTTTGTTTGCATGTTAATCAGTTCCTAACTGCTGTTTAAACCTAGCTGGAGTTCTCTGTGTCTTTTATTAGTAAAATACAAGTTATGTTTGTTTTGTTTGCATGTGTGATCAGTATATTCTAATCTCATTAATATAACTGTCATTCCATGTACAATTTATGTACTGTATGTTGATGATCTTGACAGGGAACCACCAAGTTCTGTGAAAAATGAAGTAGCACTTGCCAGCTTTTCCATCTCCATGCAGATTTCAGACTGGCATATGGGCATTCACTCTTGGATGGCAATGCCGATTCCTGCATCCTCTGAGTTACAGCTCCGTGTCTAGACTCGCAGATGAGGGTAAGTGGCTTTGGCATGAGGATTTTTCCTGGGGCACTTTGTTTTTCCACAGACAGCTGTCCCTTACCATGTCTGGATGGCTGCAGAGTCTTACTGGATGGGTGAGCAAAGCCTCAGGCAGGAAATTAAAGCTGGATTTAATAAACAAATAAGTGTAGGGAAGCTGGAAATGAATAGAAGCCAGCAGAAACATTTAAAACCACAAAGGCATCTTTAAATTAACACTGCACCAGTGACTGCCGAATGATTTGCTATTGTGGGTAAAAATTGCTTTATTTTAGCTGTAGCATGTTATTCATTATTTAACGATTCTGGGAGAAATATCATACTTTTAGGAGGAAACATAATCTGTCATCTCAAATACAGGTGGAACATTTCCAATACTTAAAAAAATGGATTTGGATTTAAATCGGATGCATGTCATGCCAGGTTTGATGCTGAACATTATCAGTCATTGTATCTGATTGTAATGCTGCAATTTTTTAACTTGCTTGAGTTTGAATGAGACATGACTTTTTTTAATGTTATTCTCTTCTGCATCTCTCAATTTTCATTTTCCATGCCATATATTCAAACCAACACTTCAAGTTCAGGTACAGTACAACACTGGCAAGAATGCCATTCTGGAATCATTAACATTACAACCTCAAGTTGAAGTCATTGTGCATGTACAGCTTCGGTGGAGGAAAAGATTTTCAGTAAATTGCAATTTAAAGGAATAATTCACCCCAAAATTAAAAATTGCTGAAACTGTACTCACCCTCAGGCCATCCAGTTTGTAGATTATATCATTTTCTCACCCATGGTTCCTCTGCAGTGAATAAGTGCCGTCAGAATGAGAGTCCAAAACCATCCCAAAAATTCCACAAATAATCCACACGACTCCAGTCTTTCAAATGACATCTTGTGAAATGAAAAGCTGTATGTTTGTAAACAAATCCATATAGACATTTTATAATTCCAGCTTCCTTACTTTGCTTCCAGCTAAAATATGAGTCCTCTATCCATAACATTACTTGACTGATTATTGTTTACAAGCGAAAAACGGTCCAAAACAGTTCAATACTAATATTTCTTGTGAGAGGACAACAGGGGATGGACTTTTTCACTGGAGGCAAAATTTCTCCACATTTGTTCAGATGAAGAAACAAACTCATCTACATCTTGGATGGCCTGATGGTAAGATATTTTCAGAAAACATTCTTTTTTTGTGTGTGTGAACTATTCCAATTTGTTGTTCTTAGCACTAATATAGTGTCCTTTTTTCCCTCCAGTAGTATGGAAATTAATGGCTACCATCAGCTGTTTGGTTACCAACATTCTTCAAAATATCTTCTTTTGTGTTCAATAGAAAAAAAAAGAAAAAAAAAGAAACTCTTACCGGTTTGAAACAACTTGAGGGTGAGTAAATGATAATGGAATTTTCATTTTTGGGTGAACTGTCCCTTTAAGAAGCTCTAATGCTGTCTCTTTCAAGGAAGTCTCTGGGTTTCGTTTCAGTAAATATATTTCATTCTTTGAGACACTGATGGAATATTCACTTCAATTCCTGGCATTATCTCTGCTGTCTGAATCAACATCACTGAGGTGGCAACGTGCGGACCCTCTCCCCATTTCTGTTAACCTGTCATTCCACAGAAATTGAACATAATGAAACAAATCACCCTGATCCACAATGCAGCATGTTTTATCTTAACTAGTCTCTTCATGTCAAGCAAAATATCTGCACCCTTGAGTAAACAGCATGTCTCAATGTCTAAGGCTTTGTTCAGACAGGCAGCAAATATCCAGTTGTTTGGTGCATCAGACTCTAATCTGTTTTGTTTTTTTTTCTTTCTAAATAGTCTGAATACACTCATTTCTGCACACTCTTTCTGTGTAAAGCAAACATTCAATATGCAGTGAACAGTGAAAGAAAGAAGAAGCTACCAGTTTTGGGCACATTATACGCTTGAATGCATATAATGCCAATGTCGCTTATGTTCTCTCATTAAAAAAATAAATTGGCTTTGTAGAGCCACATTTCTGTAGCTGAAAAAAGTAATGGTTACTTCACCTTGGATGATTAATTTGTTTTCCCAGTGGCACTGACAGAAGAACCGCATCCTTATTATGTTGCCCATTTTAGGAAACTAATTACCAATATCCATGCTCATGAGAAATTACTAAATTGGCTCATCAAATAAGTATGACTAATTTCCAACAAACAGTAGTATTCTGCGTCTTTCATGGTCAATAATCTCATTACTTATGCAAAGAAAAGTGCTTTTAAAAGAAAAAAAGAGGTGTTTATTACATTTCAAAGCACATCCTAGAAGATCTTACTATGAAATATAGCCTGCATTTTTCAATGTCTGCATGTATACAATAAAATATACAATACAAATTCTGTCATGTTTTAACAAACAACTTTTTTTCTTTTCTTTTTTTTTTTTGTGAAACACAAAAGAACAATTTTCATGTTTGGGTGAACTATCACTTAAAACTCATAAGGGTTCCATCATGCCAAATATACTCCATAACAAAGTAATCTACATGTAAAACGGATGTGAACAAACATGAAAGTGTTCTTATAAAATAAATCAAGACATTGATTTTGCTCTATAAGGGTCACTACAATCAACATACTCAAAGCACAAGTGGAATGCAGGAAGAATTTCAAGTAGAACTGCTGATAGTGTTCTGCTCTCTCTGAGTCTGACCTTCAGCGTAGCATAAAAAATCCATACTGGACAAAGTTAGTCCAGTATAAAAGCCTACAAGACAAACAAATAATTACACTACTAATGGCAAAACAGTTGCACTTTAGATGTGGACAATAAATACAGAAGAATGAATGAAGAAGAGTGAAAAAAATCAAGAATGAATTTAATATTAATTACTATAATATAGAATAATAATACATATGAACAAGATTCATAAAAATTAGAAAAAAGTACAGTTAAAAAAGTGCCAGATAGCATTATATTTTATTTTATGACTTGGTTTGAACAGATAATATATATTTCAGTCACGCTGCAATTTGTTGTTTGTCTTTTCTGTACCAATAGATGGTTATGGACCAGCTGAATGATGGTGCTGTTTTTCTTTCTTTGGTCTTGATATTTTGTCGTATGTTTATAATTGCATATTGTAATACTGCTGCCATTGCATTTTCTAATTTAAGCGTTTATGTTCAGGGTTTGTAAATAAATATTGCTAGTCCACAACTGTGCATTACAGGAAAAGAAATAATTTTTTTTGATTTAAAATCAAAAAAATAAAAATTTTAAAATAAAAATTTAAAATTAAAAAAATAAATAAATAAACCCACCTAAAAACACTATTTGACAGTATATACTTTTCTTAAGAATGGCAGGCTTTTTTTATTTATTATTATTATGTTTATATTATATATATATATATATATATATATATATATAGTGTAAGTGTTCTGTTCAGACACATTATTTGGTGTTCTTTTTTATTTATTTATTTTTTTACATTGCACTCAAAGGGCTTGTTCACACATGACGCGTTGCTCTGTGTAAGATGAAATAGTTCAACTTTTGACATGGGTCACAGTGGAACAATGTCACTTTGAAACAATAGGCCGATTATATAAATGTGGCTGCATATCTACATGTATGAGCTAGCATTTATATATAAATGTGAATATAAACACACACACACTTGAATTTGTGGTTTACGGGGACTCTCCATAGGCGTACTGGTTTTTATACTGTACAAACTGTATTTTCTATCGCCCTACACCTAAACCTACCCCTTATAGGAAACTACTGGCAATTCTTGAATTTCATAAAATACTGTTTTGTATGTTTTTAAGCCTTTTGTTTTACAGGGACACAGGAAGTGTCCTCATAAACCATGTTTACGTTGTAGTACCCATGTCATTATACACATTTGTGTCCTCATAAACCATATATACCAATACACACACACACACACACACACACACACACACACACACACACATACATTGTATTTTGTTTAAATAGTTGTGCTTCTTAATAGTATTTGTTATAAGCTATGTATATTACGGTTTTTCATTGCAACTCATGTTATTTAGTTCATGTATATTGTATTATTTTAGCATCATGTTCATTATGGTGTTTTGTGTTTGTATGACACTGTGCACCTTCTATATTTTAGTATTTACCTCAGCTTGTGGAGAAGCTTGTGTTGATCTTTTATTCATTATGTGGCTTTTTCATTACCACTTGTGTTTTTGGTGGTTGTCAGTATACGTTAACTGTGTGTCTATAACATAAAATATGGTGTATGGGATTAATGCACCTTAAAATGTGCCTTCCATTCAGTTGTTTTGCACCTCTCTCACTGTTTTTATCTATAAAGTGTGAGTGTGGATGGCCCCTAAGGACATTCTGGCCAAATCTTGGCTGCAGAGCTTCTGTGTGGTCTGCTGTGAAATCTTGTCCACATACTATAAGAGAACAATGATTTATATAACAGATTCAATGATTTAATAGTTTTTATGTATTTATCTATCTATCTATCTATTTTTTTTTTTTTTTTTTTTTTTTGATAGAACTAAAATTTCTTCAGGGAATTTGTTAAATCTCTCTGCAGACAACTGCATTACAGAAAGTACAATGCGACTTTCACTGGGCTGCAGGTGTTCCCTGCTGAGATATGTGGGGGAGAGAAAAGAACTGAATTACAGTTATCAGAGCCCACCATCTCCATCTGAGAGACCAATCATCTCTGATTTTTAAATTAGACCCTTCCAGAATTTTTTACATTGCTGCTCACATTATAGAAGTGCAATTCATGTTTTAGTTCATAGGAAAAAAACAAAAAAAAAAACAAACAAACAAACAATAATAATAAAAAAAAACCTTGGAGTTAAAGAAATAGTTCACCCAAAAATGAAAATGTGCTGAAATTTACTCACCCTCAGGCCATCTAAGATGTATATGAGTTTGTTTCTTCATAAGAACAGATTTGGAGAAATTTAGCATTACATCACTTGCACACCAATGGATCCTCTGCAGTGAATGGGTGCCGTCAGAACGAGAGTTTAAACAGCTGATAAAAACATCACAATAATCCACAAATAATCCACACAAATCCATCATTAGCAAATTTGTTTAGAACTGTTAAGGACTGTTTTCATTTATTTGCATATTGCATATTTCTCTCCTGATTCAGACAAGATGGCTTTTTCACTGGAGAAAGTAATAATATGGGTAGAGGCTTCATATTTTAGCTGGAAGCAATGCTTTGAATTTAATTGACCTTGATGGATTTGTTTCTTACAAACATGCAGCCTTTTTTTCAGAAATAAATAAAAAATACAAATCATGAACATGCTTTCTTAACATTCATAATGTAAAGGCCCTTTGCTAGAGAAAGTAAGTGTATTTTCCTTCTTCAATTTAAGAGGGAGTTGAACAAGGATACATACTGTTTTTAATAATTCATCGCATTGGCTGCTGTGTCATTGCTCTCAGCACTGTATTGTGGCTGTATGTGTAACGTCCCACAAAGCCCTTTAGTGCAAACACTGGAACAATAGAGATTGTATGAATAATTGTCAAAACACAGCTTGGGCTACTGCTTGAGAGTTTACATCAGAGTATGACTTCCAGAAACTCTTATGTACTGTTTTTTATGCGTCATGACAGCTGACCATTAAGAAAAAGAAAACAATGCAGTCATTTAGAGTAATTTACCAAGAATCCAAGCATTCATTTTGACTCCAAGACAATAAGTGTTTGCATCAAACGCTGGTACCAAGAAAAATGCGTCACTAGGCACACAGCAGCTGTGGTTAAAAAGCCTTGAATTCGGAGATGGACATGGTGACGGATAGAAACTGCATCCGTGCAATGGAGAGAGAGTGTGTGCTAGGTGAATAGAGAGAAATCATGCCTTCAAACGTTTTAGAGAAATGTTCTTAGGGACACGTGAAGCAGTCTGGCACCAGGTGCTTTGATCTAACACAACAATCCATCTGAAACATGAGAGCCCCCCGCTATGACTGAAACATCCTGATACAGTCAAATCACACACGCTCTGAGAAGAACAATTATGAAAGTCCTTCATCTGTTCAGCAGCATTTGTTCACATCTGTGTAAATGCTAGACTGATGTGTGATGCATGCAAAACTGGCTCTGGTGCCACTGGATATAGACATTATTTCCCCAGTGCTGGATGTCATTGTTTTGAGGGCTCTGTAAATGATGCTGTAAATATATTGTGAAACAGAAGTGACATGTTACCATCTTGTGGGAGCAATGCATCACTTTAAAATTAACATTCAATTACAACAGGTAGAACAAGTTGTATTGACCTGTATTTCAGCAATTTGTTCAGCAAAACCCTAAGGAGACACAACGTCTCCCCCCAGTAATAATAGATTCCTTTAAAAAAGATATTGATTTACTTTCTGCAGCCTTCCCTTTGGGATTACAGTCATAAAACAGAGGACACTGGGGATAGGTGTCTCATGGGCTGCATCTCAGTAAATATACAGTACATAAATATAGTGAAAGTGAAAAGTTTGAAAGTGAAGTGACATGTGGCCAAGTATGGTGACCCATACTCGGAATTTGTGCTCTGCAATTAACCCATCCAAAGTGCACACACACAGCAGTGAACACACACACACCGTGAACACACACCCGGAGCAGTGGGCAGCCATTTTTATGCTGCGGCGCCCGGGGAGCAGTTGGGGGTTCGGTGCCTTGCTCAAGGGCACCTCAGTCGTGGTATTGAGGGTGGAGAGAGCACTGTACACTCACTCCCCCCACCTACAATTCCTGCCGGCCCGAGACTCGAACCCGCAACCTTTAGGGTACGAGGCCGACTCTCTAACCATTAGGCCACGACTTCCCACAAATATGTGTTTTCTCTAGAAGTCGGTATGTTGGTTTTAAGCATGTAGTTCATTGCCCTCTTAAATTAGTATTATTTTTGTGAAATCTATAATCAGCTGTTTGACAGCAGATTCCCAATATGACAACGTATTCAGAAGTTCCACACAATTACACTTCCTAACACCTCGAAAAAATAAATAAATAAATAATAATAATTTACATATTTACAGTATATTATTTATTAAAAGAATCATCATTTAAGAACACAGACTTATCTGACTTAAAATAGGATAATAATAATAATAATAATAATAATAATAATAATAATGATATTATTATTATTATTATTATTATTATTATTATTATTATTATTATTATTTTCTGGAGTAAACAGTGCAATAATTTTCGTTACACTTTTTCCTCGATTTGTCTAGACCCCAGTGACGGGTAGGTTTAGGGGCGGGGTTAGGGGTAGGTCATTCGTATGAATTCATACGAATTGGGGAGCTCGTAAAATTTGTACGATTCAGTGAGTTTGTTCAAATTTGTTACGAATTAACCACCTCGTAAAATATGTACAAATTGGCTTGAGATTGGGTTGGATTTTACTGTCTCTCTCTCTCTCTCTCTCTCTCTCTCTCTCTCTCACTATTATCATTTTTATAATTTTAGTTTTCATTCTGTTATATATGGCTGTCTGCAGTAGAAATACTGAAATCCACCAAATGCATTACATGAGAATTTTCCTTTGCAACAAATATACTTTCAAATGGCTTGTTAGTTTTAGCATTTTATGCCAGACAGTTGTGTGCAACTTCAGTGTACTAACTGAGAAATATTAAACTGACTGATTAGGTGTTATTGGAAACATTTTGTTGCCATTTTTGGGATAGTTAAATCAGCTGAGATATCCTTGGTTAGTTCAAGAGTCTCTAGTGAATTAAAAGCCTTTAGTTGCTCTGGTCTCAGGCAATTATCACTTGCCTTCTCTTAATTGAGAGTCTATTAAATGCACTCTAGGCTGTGTAACCTCCCAGCAACCCAAACCATTAGAATAAATCATGGCTGTGCCTCTCAAGAATCTCTATAACAATCTTTCACCATACCTTATTTAGCTTCATATTATTATTAACTCTGAAATGACAGCACAAAATGCAATTTCTGTGAGTTTTACATTTCATATCAAACGTTTTATTCTGGTAATTTAGCATTTTGTGTGTCTGAGAAGGGTATGTTGCATTACTTCTATTTAATGACATCCTTTGGATAAAACATGCAATTCTTGAAAACATCAGATGTTCCATAACAATCTATAAAAGTGTTTAGTTGTCTTTATTATTATTATTATTATTATTATTATTATTGTTATTAATAAACAAATTTACATTACATTTGTTCTGTCTTTGTTTTTCCAAAATGATAGAAGCAGAAATTAAAAATTTGCATCACAACATTGGCCTCTGACATTTTTAGGAAAGTTTTTTCCACTTCTGGCACATTCATCTCCCTGGTGACTTAAGCCAAATAAGGCTTAAGAAGAATGGGATCTGAAACAGCGTTTCTGCCCAAAGACTCAGGTAACCTTCACTGGCTTACTGTCAGGACTGGTCAAGGTTATTCTCACATAAACACACCAAACTCCCAGAGTGCACTTGAATGTTATCAGGGATCAATCTGAAACCTTCCTGCAGAATGAGGGAAACCTCAGGGTCAGATTGTTTTGTCTTGCTTGTAGTTACAGCATCACTGCGGGCAAAACTGAAGCTCTTTAACAAATGTATATCTTATATTGTTCCATCAAAATATATTTCACAAAAGCTTAAGGCCACAGTCTGTGGAATTTACATTAACAATACTGACCATCTGTGTATTATTACAACTTTTAATATTAAATGGTGAAAACTTAAGGAAAAAAAAAGTAATTCAGTGCTATTTATTCGTACACTTTCTGAGGTTATGAACTAATAATAAACATTTTTTAAAGGTTAATTCATACATGTGGAAAAGAATATTACTCTAGATAAATGCTATAGTATATTTTATTGTTAGTGCACTATATGTAATGCATTAACTAACATAATGAACCTTATTGTGAAGTGTTGCCATTATTATCATCATCTTTACTGTTTTTATTATCTCCCAAAGAATGACACTAGCTTAATTTAAATATGCTTCATTCAGCACTTTTAGCACTTCTAGCGCTTTTTATTGCTTTTGTTTTTATCAATAAGATGCAGGTTTTTGTGGTGTAATAAAGTGCACAGCTGTTTGGTGAATTTGCCTGTAACTGACTCTCCGATACACTACAGCTGGCCAGAGTGTCATTTTATTTTTGATGGTACAGTGACGTCAAATGAAAATAGTTGGCTGTTTTTAAGAGCTAGGGCCTGATTCATAGTGAATGCCCTGATGTAATATACGTATTTTGACATATCAGCCTTGACACAAAGTGCATGTGAAAACCCAAACAACTCATGTATTTTATATATAAGTACAGGCCTTTATATTATATAAATTAGGATTTCAAAGTTCACATGCAATCTGAAATGAGAAAAGTTTAAAAAAAAAAAATGAATTGTCACAATGAGAAGCTCAGGAAAGTTGACTTAGAACTTTCTGATTTGTGCTGTGATGAATAGTTTATGTAAGGAGACCTCAGGCTAGCTGTCACAATAACCACAGTGACTTTTTCCCAGGGTGGGTTTATTTTTAAAACAGTTTCAGTATAGACATGGCATAAAGCGTTGACTACCAAAAAAAAAAAAAAAAAAAAAAGAAACCTTTCAACAATTCCACTATTATTATTGCTATTATACAATAGGCAAGTTGTCACAATGGAACCTTAAACAGCTGATTATGGGGTTTTAAGTGTAATACAAACCGTAAAACAATTATGAAACAGAAAACATTTCAACAATTCATGGTTACACTTTACAAGTGCAATTGCATTAGTTAACCTGAACTAACAATGAAAAATACTTATAAAGCATTGATTGTTCCTAGTTAATGTTAATTTTCAACATTTATTAATACATTATTAAAATCAAAACTTGCATCTGTTAATATTAGTTAATGGATCTGAGCTAACAAGAACTAACGTCTCGGTTATGTACGTAACCCTCGTTCCCTGATGGAGGCAACGGAGACGTTATGTCGTGACGACATAGGGGATTTACTTGGGAGCCCCAATCATCTCTGACTTTAAGAGAAAACGCCAATGAATATTGGCTAGTGGATTTTGCATACCTGAGCCACTCCCCGTGCAAACGGGTATAAATAGGTGGCAGGTGCATCCACTTATTAGGTTTTACGCTGAGGAGCCGAGAACGAGTCCCTGGCAACCAGCGATGGTTCAAGATTGTGGCATGGGGACATAACGTCTCCGTTCCCTCCATCAGGGAACGAGGGTTACATACATAACCGAGACGTTCCCTATCTGTCGGTCACTACGAGTTATGTCGTGATGACATAGGGGTCCTATGGAAAGCGCCACAACCTGAACCCCGTCACAACCATATAGCATAGCAAATGTTGGCAAGAAACCGTGTGTCAGACAAATGCTACGCAAAGGTCGTAACCTTCCCACCGCCCCGGCACAAATTCGCTGACCTTGGTACCACGCAGGGTCCACAGGTGAGTACATTGCTGCTGGAGATAGCCAAGCCACTGTTCCTTTCCCCACAGAAATTCTCAACAGAAGGGATTTCGACCTTCAATGAAAGATTTGCTTCAAGTCTTTCCTATTTGTTGTTACAGCTTGGCCGTAACGATGGGGAAGCAAGCCTTTTGGAGAAGGGCGCTACGGAGGCCACATCCTACCCGCAGGGAGGTGACATGTGGAGACACTGATATGGACTAACCCAAGCCTGGGGCAGTACTGCATATGGAATGGCCTCTTTGACAGAACGCTCTGTCAAAGGGAAGACACGGGTTTACCGAGAGGGAAACCTTACCATGGAAGAATACACATATGGGATTGCCCGCAGGGAATCAAGCCATATGGACACCTAGCCCAGTAAAGGGGCTGACCGGGAACCCGGGCAAGCTAACACCGATACTGGGCCTGGCATCAGTCTGACTGCCGGGGGTGCTGGAGGATACTCAACCAGGGTTCGCTGTCCAGGGAACTTACTGGAGGATGAAAAAGGCGCTCGCATCCCCGGGTGAGGGGGAATGGCGCAGCAAGCGTGACACCGGCCAGCTCTTCCCACCACTTACCTGTTACCCAACACACAGGAATAAACTGACTCAACGCAGAGTCTCGCGAAGGTGTTCGGTGTCGCCCAGCCCGCAGCTCAACAGATGTCTGCCAGAGAGTCGCCGTGCGCCAGCGCATAGGAGGAGGCAACACTCCGTGTGGAGTGAGCCCTCACCCCAGGGGGCACGGCTCGTCTTGGGATTGGTACGTCAAGGCGATGGCATCCACTATCCAGTGGGCCAACCTCTGCTTGGAGGCAGCCTACCCTTTCTGCTGACCTCCGTAACAGACCGAGAGCTGCTCAGAGCTTCTGAAGCTCCAGGGTGCGGTCCACGTATATGCGCAATGCTCTTACGGGACACAGCAACGCCAAGGCTGGATCTGCCTCCTCCGAGGGCAGTGCTTGCAAGTTCACCACCTGATCGCGAAAAAGCGTGGTGGGAACCTTGGGCACGTATCCAGGCTGGGGTCTCAGGACAATGTGAGAGTAGGCCGGCCCGAACACAAGGCACTCTTCGCTCTTGAAGGATGAGAGCGCGGTCAGGAGTGCTGTCTTCTAGTAGACAGGAATTTGAGCTCGACTGAACCCAGTAGCTCAGAGGGACCCCTCTGTAGTCCAGCCCGGACAACAGAGAGATCCCAGGAGGGTACCGGGGGTGGCCTAGGAGGATGTAACCCCCTGGCACCCCTCAGAGACTTCACGATGAGATCGTGCTTTCCCAGGGACTGGCTGTCCACCGCATCGTGATGTGCTGCGATAGCAGCCACATACATTTCCAAGGTGGAGGGTGACAGCCTACGCTCCAACTCTGCTTGCAGGACAGAAAGCACTATTCCAATCGTGCATCTTCGGGGGTCTTCTCAGCGAGAAGAACACCAGTTTGCGAACAGACTTCATACAGGGCGTAGGCTTGCCTCGTAGAGGGAGTCTGCCGCGTCTCGTCCAGGAGCCACACATGGAGGCTCCAAGAAGTGGACGCGGGTGCCGCATGGTGCCGGGCCCCTGAGATAGGAGATCCTTCCTCAGAGGGATGCGCCAGGAGGGGCTGTCACGAGGAGCGTGAGTTCCGAAAGCCAGGTCCGGGTGGGCCAAAGAGGCGCAACCGGCAGGACCTGTTCCTCGTCCTCGCTGACCTTGCACAGTGTTCGTGCGAGAAGGCTCACTGGGGAATGCATGCCTGCGTGAAGCCCAAGGCCAGCTGTGTGCCAGTGCGTCCAAGCCGAGGGGCCCTCGGTCAGGGAGTCATACAACTGGCCGCGGGAGGACTCGAGGAAGACAACAGGCTTACCTGAGCTCCCTCGAATCGACTCCAGAACAGCTGGATCATCTTGGGATGGAGTCGCCATTCCCTGGGGAACATGGGCTGTCGTGAGAACACCTCGGCCGCACGATTGAGCTCCCCCAGGATATGGATGGCGCGCAGTGACTTGCACCACGTCTGACTCCAGAGGAGGAGGAGATGGCAGGCGAGTTGCGACATGCGATGTGATCGTAGACAAACCTGCCAGTTGATCTACGATACGGTCGCAGTGTTGGCCATGAGGAGCAACACGTGCTAGCCAAGCAGAAGCGGCCAGACCGCCGCAAGGCTAGTAGCACTGCCAGCAACTTGAGCCAGTTGATGTGCCAAAGCAGTCGAGGCCCTGTCCAGAACCCCGAGGCTGCCTGCCCGTTGCATGTAGCGCACCAGCCCACACTGGAGGCATCCATCGTGACAACGACATGCTGACACTTGTTCTAAGGGCACCCCGACCCGTAGAAAGACAAGGTCCGTCCAGGGGTTGCATGAGCAGTAACACGTTGGCGTGACGGTCACGCAAACTGTACCATAGCGCCATGCCAATCTCGGGACTCGGGAGTGTAACCAGTGCTGAAGTGGTCTCATATGAAGCAATCCGAGCGGCGACTGCGGCTACGGATGCCATATGCCCCAGGAGCCTCTGAAAAGGGTTTCAGTGGTACCACCGTCCTGCCTCTGAAGGAACTCAGGCAGTTCAGCATGGACTGGGCACGCTCATTAGTGAGACGCGCCATCATACTCACGAGTCTAACTCCACACCGAGAAAAGAGATTCTCTGCACGAGGGAGAGCTTGCTCTTTTCCCAGTTTACCTGAAGCCCCAGCTGGCTGAGTGCCGGAGCACTGGGTCCCTGTCATCACACAACTGTTCTCGTACGCGGGCCATGCTCGAGATAGTTGAGGATCCTGATGCCCACTTCCCGTAGCGGGGCAAGGGTGCCCTCCGTGACCTTCGTAAAGACACGGGGGGACAGGAACAGCCAGAAGGGGAGAATACTGTACTTCCCTGCCTGACCCTCGAGCGCAAACCGTAGAAACGACCTGTGTCGAGGGCACATCAAGACATGAAAGTAAACGTTCTTCAGGTTGACCGCTGCAAACCAATCCTGGGGCTGGATGCATCTAATGATGTGCTTCTGCATCAACATCTTGAATGGGAGCTTGAGAAGGGCCCGATTCGAGACTCGCAGATCCAGGATTGGCCAAAGGCGACCGCCTTTCTTGGGTATGATGAGGTAGGGGCTGTAAAACCCCTGCCTTATCTCGGCTGGAGGGACCGGTTCGATTGCATCCTTTCCCAGGAGGACAGCAATCCCCTCATGCAAGACAGGTGCCTCTCGGTCTGCCACCGAAGTCTCGAGAACACCGCTGAACTTGGGAGGTCGCCTGGCGAACCGAATCACATAACCGAGTCAGATTGTGTGAATGAGCCAACAGGATGGGTTGGGCAGCGCAAGCCATGCCCCCAAACTCTGTACGAGTAGCACCAAAGGGACAATCAATGTACCCGTGGTGGTGCAGTGGAGGGGAGTTGAGCCAGACAGGCCAGAAGGCATCGCGTTCTGACTGATCACAACAGAACTCCACGCATCCCCGGAGGGACTGGCCAGAGATGCGTGGAGAGGCAATGCGTCTCCCAACCGCAACTTCTTGGCTACTGGCAAAAGGGGGGGCTCGTGGGCGAGAGTGAGGGGGCATCGTGTCGCTCATTGTCGACCCGCGAGCCTGAGGACCCGGAGGAAAAGGAAATTGCTCTTTCTTTGACAATGTGGGTACCGTTGACCCTTGAGCCAGCGGCGGAACAGAAACAGAAGATTCTCCGCCCGGCCCTCCTCCGGGGGAAGGAGCGGCGCTGTCCTCGCCATCTCCCAAGAAAGAGCAGCTTCCCACATCTCCGGGTTGCCCGTGTCAGGGCCGCTTTGTCGCTTTCCTGGACGATTTAGGGGCCGGCTGGGACACGGGGGGCGCCACGCTCCTGCGAGAGGCTCGACGTGCTGGCCTAGGTGTTACCTCAGCACAGGGGCGGAGCGGCTCTGGGGGACACAGGAGGGCGCCCACGGTGACAAGCAGACTGGGGCTTGCCCTGCGGCGGAGCGGTGGCAGATGGTGCATCACACCGGGGCAAGATGTGTTGGATGGCCTCGGTCTGCCTCTGTACTGCCAAGAACTGCTGGGTACAGTCCTCGACAGTGTCGCCGAACAGTCCAGCCTGGGAGACGGGAGTGTCGAGAAAGCGCACTTTGTCGACATTGCTCGTCTCAGCAGGGCTGAACCATAGATGGCGCTCTTGGACCACAAGTGTGGACATCGCCTTCCCGAAGAACTGCGCTGTGACTTCCGTCACCCATAGGGTGCGGTCAGTCACCGAGCACAGTTCCTGCTTCAACCTCGGGTTGGTACTACCCTCGTGCATTTTAATGCCTTGGCTTGGTGTACTCGCAGGATAGCTATGGCATGCCGAGCAGAGGCAGCTTGGCCCCCAGCGCTGTAAGCTTTGGCCGTGAGAGCAGCCGTCAGCTTACAGGCTTTGGACGGGAGACGAGGACGATTCCGCCAAGTGGCGGCGTTTTGCAGGCACAGGTGCACCGCAACCGCACTCTCAAGTTCAAGTTCAAGTTGAGCTTTATTGTCATTCTGCTACATGTGCGGACATATAGTGGAACGAAATGTCGTGTCTCGCAGGACCACGGTGCTACATACTAGTTAAGCATAAGATAAACATACAACAATGCAAATATAGGAAAAACAATAGAGCTATACAACAGTTTAACCATCTGACTATACATATACTATAAATACTATAACTACTATACCTAGTTGACTACACATACACAACCTGATACTGTACACAAACTTTACATAAATACTGTACATGAAATTGTGCTAAAGAGATATTTGTACATGAAAATGTGCAGAAAAATATATATTTTGTACATTAAATTGTTCAGAAGAGAGGTTTTGTGGGAAGCAGCGCATAGTGCAAAAAGATTTAGTTGTGCAATGCTCAAGTAAACATATTATTTTGTAGTGCAATGTTCAAGTAAACATATATTATCTTATTGAGTCTTTGTAGCAGGGAGTGTTCATAGAAAGTGTCTAGTGTGCATATAGTGGGACGAGTGCGTTACTACAGGTGGTTTGTATAGCCCACTCACCTGTGTGTAGCACACTCAGAATTGCACTTAGGAAAATTGTCAATAGTTATTTATGAGTTGGGGGGCTGAGGTGTTCATAGTTTCAGAGGGGGACAGGGAGATTGGAGTTAAGAGCTCTCACAGCCTGGGGAAAAAAGCTGTTGAGCAATCTGACTGAACGAGCTTTGATACTCCGGTACCTTTTACTTGATGGCAGGAGCTGGAAGAGGTTGTGGGAGGGGTGGGGTCCTTCACGATGCTGGTGGCCTTGTTGGAGCATCATGCAAGGAAAATGTCCAGGATGGAGGGGAGAGGGGCACCGATGATCTTTGCGGCAGTGCTCACTGTCTGTTGTAGGGTCTTGCGGTCAGCAGCACTGCAGTTCCCATACCAGACAGTGATGCAGGTGGTCAGCACGCTCTCAATGGTGCCACTCTGTGATGTGCACTCCCAGGAATTTAGTTCTACTGACTCTCTCCACGGTTGAGCCGTCGATGGTCAGTGGGGGGTGGTCAACAGAGTTTCTCCTGAAGTCCATCACAACCTCTTTTGTCTTACCCACATTGAGGGACAGATTGTTAGCACCACACCACTGTGCCACTTCCTCTCTGTAGTACGTTTCATTGTTGTTGCTGATGAGGCCTACCACAGTTGTGTCATCAGCAAACTTGATGATGTGGTTGGAGCTGGACTTGGCAGTGCAATCGTGGGTCAGCAGTGTGAAGAGCAGTGGGCTGAGCACACAGCCTTGTGGGGCACCTGTGCTCAGTGTGGTAGTGCTGGAGGTGTTGCGGCCGACACGGACTGACTGAGGTCTTGCAGTTAAAAAGTCCAGGATCCAATTACTGAGGGAGGTGTTAAGGCCCAGCAGGTTTAGTTTGTGGGTGAGCTGTTGTGGGATTATTGTGTTTAATGCTGAGCTGAAATCAATGAACAGCATTCTTACATAGGAGTCTTTCTGTTCCAGGTGAGTAAGAGCTAGGTGGAGAGTGGTGGATATTGCATCGTCCGTGGAACGGTTTGGACGGTATGCAAACTGGAATGGGTCCAGCATGTTTTGGAGACTGGACTTGATGTGATGCATGACTAACCTCTCAAAGCACTTCATCATGATTGGGGTCAGTGCTATGGGACGATAGTCGTTCAGACAGGACACATGTGACTTCTTTGGTACTGGGATTATGGAGGTGGATTTGAGACATGTGGGGATGACTGCCTGGCTCAGCGAGGTGTTGAAGATGTCTGTTAGGACATCCATCAGCTGTGCAGCACAGTCTCTCAGTACACGTCCAGGTATGTTGTTAGGGCCCGCAGCCTTTCGTTGGTTAATCCTGGATAGGGTCTTCCTTACATCGGCTGGGGAGAGACAGAGTACCTGGCCGTTTGGAGATGTGGGTAGTTTCTGTGCAGGTGTGTCGTTCTGTATCTCAAATCGTGAGTAGAAGTGGTTGAGTGCCTCTGGTAGGGATGTGTCATCGTCACTGGCCTGTGGCGGGGCCTTGTGTTCAGTGATGGTCTGAATGGCTTGCCACAGGGTCCGAGTGTCTTTACTGTCGCTGAAGTTGTTGATTTTTTTTAGCATACTGATGTTTTGCCTTCTTGATGCCATGAGACAGATTGGCTCTTGCTGTTTTGAGGGCTGCTTTATCTCCTGATCTGAATGCTGCATCTCTGGTCTTTATCAGCCCACGAACCTCTGCTGTCATCCATGGCTTCTGGTTGGCACATGTGGTGATGGTCTTGGTGACTGTCACATCATCTATGCACTTTTTGATGTAAGCAGTCACAGTTTCAGTGTACTCCTGCAGGTCTGTGTGGTTGTTGTAGGTGGCTGCCTCTTTAAACATTTTCCAGTCTGTGTCCTGGAAGCAGTCCTGCAGTGCTGAGGTAGAATTGTCTGGCCATACCGTGATCTGCTTTTGAACCGGTTTGGCAAGTTTGAGAAGTGGTCTGTATGCTGGGATTAGCAAAACAGAGATGTGGTCCGAGTACCTGAGGTGGGGGCGGGGTTCAGCTTTGTGTGCGTTTTTCTCTGTTGTATAAACAAAGTCCAGTGTGTTGTTTTCCCTTGTTGCAAAGTTCACATGTTGGTAGAACTTTGGCAAAACTGTCTTTAGGTTTGCGTGGTTGAAGTCACTGGCTATGATGAAAAAGCCGTCAGAGTTACTTGTTTGTTGTTCGCTGATGGCTCTGTACAGTTCACGAAGCGCGTCCTTAGCGTTTGCACACGGGGGAATGTAAACCGCGACAATAACAATGGCCGTGAGCTCCCGCGGCAGATAGAACGGTTGACACTTCACAACCATAAACTCCACCAGCGACGAACAGTGTTTTGATACTACCGCAGCATTGTTACACCATTCTTTGTTGATATACACACACAAGCCACCCCCGCGAGTCTTACCAGACAGTGATGAATCTCTGTCCTCTCAGTAGCAGTTTAGCCCGTGCAGCTGAATGGCGGAGTCCGGGATGTTGTCCTTTAGCCATGTTTCAGTGAAAACAAACACACAACAATCCCTTTCCTCATGTTGTGTAGATCGACTGAGTTGAATTAAGTCTAGTTTGTTTTCCAGAGAGCGAACATTTGAGAGCATGAGTGTTGGAAGAGCCGTTCTTGTGGGGTTAGCCCTCAGCCTAGCTCGTATACCTCCGCGCTTACCGCGCTTCCGTCCTCTCTCACACCTCTTGCGACGCTGCCTTGTGCAGTAGGCGAGGCCGTGGTTTTGAGGTCCGGCTTCAGCAGTAAACAAAGGCCTCGTAGCTTCTCAGTAGCCGCTGGCGAGAGTTAGTGTTTGTATGCGTTGCCGATATCCAAAAGACTTTGGCGATCATAGATGAGTTTTGGAGTGATTTCATTATGAATTAGCAGTAAATTGACACTATTTAGAGACGAACAGACGACATTAAAAGACATAAAAGCACCGTCTTTGGGACCCGGAGTAGCCGCTGCATCTGACCGCGCTGCCATCTTGGATCGACATTCCACCTGGGGAATGTCAATGTACCCCCTAGCCGCCCCGCCATCGAGGGTAGCGAGGATGGAGGAGACAGACGAGCCACTTCTGGCCGTAAAAAGGGGCCGTCCACAACGTCATCAGCTCCTCGTGCACTTCCGGGAAGAAAGGGACCAGGGCAGGGCGTGGTCGCGAGACACAGCCCGTGCCGAAGAGCATATCATCTCACCGCGAGGACTCGGGACTGAGAGGTGTGCACGCCTCCAGCCCGATTCTCGCGGCGGCCTGGGAAAGCACGGCCGTCAACTCTTGGTCCGATTCGGCGGCGGCTGCGACACCCGAGGGAGCCAGCCCCGCCGAATCTTCATCCTCAGAGGACAATTGCCCATCCCCCGATGCTACTATCGACATCTGATCTTCTATCAGCGCGCCGAATGAAACGCTGAGCACGCCGTAAGACGGCACAGCAGAATCACCGGGGAGCCGCACAGAACAGCTGCAGCGGGAGGAGTGAAAGGTCCGTGGGGACTGGCCCGGCGGAAAGGCTCTCACTATAACCCTCAGATCGCCCAGAGCACTAGCCGATGGTTTTCTGCTCGTATCAGAGAAGCCAGCGCGGGTAGTGACAGAGGGAGCCCCTCCCATCCCCGTGAGGAGAGAGAAGCGCGATTGCAGAGCTGCCATGGTTACACGCTCAAAACAAACGCATAAGCCATCCACGATCGCAGCTTCAGCGTGCTGGATGCCCAGACACTGAAGACAACAATCATGGCTGTCGACGGAGGATAGGAAACGACCGCAACCAAGAGGACACGGCCGGAACAGCGTCCTAAAACAGACGCAAACTGACCGTGATTTGCTCTTTTAGGAAATCTGCTATTTTAGTTGAAGTGCCCAGGGGAATTGCTGCAGACAGGGACACCGCTGTTCGCACCGTGACGCCAACCAGAACAGCTTTCAGACAGATGATGAAAGGCTTTGTGGAGATCAACACGTTCATCCACTCGGCTCCAAAGCAAAAATCTAATAAGTGGATGCACCTGCCGCCTATTTATACCCGTGTGCACGGGGAGTGGCTCAGGTATGCAAAATCCACTAGCCAATATTCATTGGCGTTTTCTCTTAAAGTCAGAGATGATTGGGGCTTCCAAGTAAATCCCCTATGTCATCACGACATAACTTGTAGTGACCGACAGATAGGGAACAATGAATAGTTGTACTTATTATTAACTAATGTTAACAAAGACAAAGAAATACTGTAACAAATGTATTGCTTATTGTTAGTTAATGGTAGTTAATGCATTAACTAGTGTTAACTAATGGGACCTTATTGTAAAGTCAAGTGTTTCCCAATATATGTAACAGCAAAATAAAATATCAAAGACCTCAAGGTTATGTATGTAACCCTAGTTCCTCGAGGGAACGAGACGCTGCGTCGAAACGCTCTGGGAACGCCTCCAGCGTGACCGTGCTCTGAACACGTGTGAAATCTGTCCAATGGATGGTGACGTCAGAGACCAGGAAGCTTAAAAGCACATGCGGTGGAACCGGCGTCAGCTTCCAGGAATGAAGCAAGCGCTCGCAGGGATGCTGGACGTATGACTTTGAGACGCAGCGTCTCGTTCCTTCGAGGAACTAGGGTTACATATGTAACCTTGAGGCGTTCCTCTTCAGGAACTCAAGCTGCGTCAAAACGCTCTGGGAACGAGGTGCCCACGCCGCCAGAATTACAAATCCCTGCCTAGTGTGGATGAAGCACAGCTAGGGCGAGAGAACAGAAGAGCCAGGGGTGGCTCGCATGTCTGACAAAGGTTAGGTGCATAGACCATCCCGCAGCGTTGCAGATGTCCTGCATAGGAACACCTGCCAAAAAGGCCTTGGAGGCCGCCACACTCCGGGTCAAGTGAGCCTTGACCCCCAGAGGCGAGGGGAGATCAGAGGACTCGTAGGCAATGCATATGGCATCCGCATAGGAGACATACGTGCCTGCATCGTGGTTGAATCCCACACCACGCCCAGATAAGTGGTTCTCTGTAATGGAGAAAGCACACTCTTCTTGGCGTTTAGTCTTAACCCCTGTTCTTTCATGTGGGCGAGAACGACATCTCGATGTCGAATCGCCAACTGCTCCGATTGAGCCAGAATCAACCAATCGTCGATATAGTTTAGTATGCGGATGCCCTGGAGTCGCAGAGGAGCCAGAGCAGCATCCACACACTTCGTGAAAGTGCGGAGTGAGAGTGCAAGGCCGAAAGGAAGAACCCAGTATTGGTATGCTTTGCCCCTGAAAGCAAACCTCAGGAACTTCCTGTGAGAGAGAAGGATGAAGACATGGAAGTATGCGTCTTTTAGATCGATCGTGACAAACCAGTCCTCGGACTTGATCTGAGACACGACCTGTCTGAGTGTGAGCATCCTGAACTTCAGTCGCAAGACTGAGCAGTTCAAAAGACGCATATCTAAAATGGGATGCAACCCTCCATCCTTCTTTGGAACTACGAAGTACCGACTGTAGAACCCGGACTCTTGTTCATGAGGAGGGACCACCTCGATGGCTTCCTTCCTCAAGAGAGTGTCTACTTCTTGTTCCAAGACCAGAGCTTGCTCGGGGCCCACCAGTGTGGGAATCACCCCATTGAAGGGCGGCTGCGGAGCGCCGAACTGAATGCGATAGCCTCGCTCTATAGTGCGCAGGACCCATTGAGACACATTTGACAGTGGTATCCATGCTGCCAAATAGTCTACAAAGGGAACCAGTCTCTCGAGACTGGCCTCTGGTGAACTCAGAGCCGCTAGCTCGGTGCCCTGAAGCGGAGGACCGGCAGGGGATGACCGAACCAGCTGCTCTAGAGACCCCCGAAGGGGTGGCGAGTTTCTCAGCTCCACTACGTTTCCGGTTGGAAATAACTGAGAGAAGCGCTCGCTGGAGACCGCTGCGCCCTGAAACTCTGGCAGGGTTGGCAGACTCATCTCCTGAGGGCACTGAGGAGAGACGGACACCGTGTAATGCAGTGTAACCCGCTCTTCCCCAGAGGGGCCTGCCCTCATAAGCCCTGGGCCATGCCTGTCAGGGCTTCTTGGTCGAGGACTTCTTAGACTGAAGGATGGTCTGCAGATCCGGCTTAGCCTTTGAAGCCCCTGACCCAGAGCGTTTGCCACCTCGGTCCCGACGCGGGGGAGCGGGAGTGGCGACGCTCTCTTTCTGAACCTCTCTATATGAGGAGCTGGTACGCGGCGCGGGCTGCTCCTGCCCAGCAGCCCCCTGAGCTAGAGATCGAAGAGGGAAGAACCGCTGGAATTCCTCCGCTTGTTTACGGGCTTCCTGGTACCTGTCAACGGCGGAATTGACGGCATCGCCAAACAGCCCAGAAGGCGCAAGTGGGGCATCCATGAGGAAGATCCTATCTTTCTCTTTCATGTCAGATAGGGTCAACCAGAGATGTCTCTCCGCCGCCACCAGCGCCGCCATAGACCTGCCGATGGTACGGGCGGTCTCTTTGGTAGTGCGGAGAGACAAATCAGTGGTTCTAAGGAGCTCAGTGATGTCATCAGATCTGAGCTCCTCTCCCTCATCCAGCTCTTTTAGCAGGTCGACTTGGTACGCCTGTAACATCACCATGGTGTGCAGACACGCACCAGCCTGACCTGCAGCCGCGTACCCCTTGCCCACCAGCGCTGATGTTGTGCGCAGCAGCTTGGAGGGCAAGGTCGGAGCCTTTAGAGACGATGCCGCACCGGGGGACAGATGGCTCACAAGCGTCTGTTCCACCCGGGGCATTACTCTATACCCGCCCTCATTCAATCCCCCCACATTACCGTAGTAAGAGGAGGTGGGGATGAAGAGGCGGGACGAATAGGGTCTAGCCCACAATCTCGACACCTCGGTGTGGAGATTGGGGAAGAATGGTAGGCTCCGACGTGGAGGTGGTGGCTTAGTTCGCAGGAAGTGTTCATCTAGTTTGCCTCTCTGCGGTTCAGCCTTTTTCTCAGCGGGCCAATCGATGTTCAACTTAGCCACGGCACAAGTAACCACCTCCACTAGCTCCTCATATTGGGTCGATTGAGGGTGCGAATCCTCGTCGATGCTCACCACATAAACCTCCTCGAAGGAAGACAGGTGAAGCGTTGAGCCACGCCGCCGGGGGGAAGAAACCGCAGAGCGGGCTTCCGATCCCAGCGAGCGGCCGCTGGATCTGGCGGGTGAGGAAGAAGATAGGGACTCGCCCGTCTCCATTCCCTCTGCCAGATCCACCTGCGAACCCCACGAGTGCAGCCGTCGCTCCGCCTCGGCGGAAGCGGGACCAGCACCACGGGGAACGCTGGCGAAGGCTCCCTCGCAAAAGAGAGCTTTCCAGGAGCGAAGTGCACGCATTGAAAGAAGCTCGCAGTGCGGGCAGTCGTCTCCCTCAAGAGCCGACTCTTCGTGACTCGGTCCCAAGCAGACCGCACACAGACTGTGTGTATCCCCAGCAGTGATGGAACGTTTGCAGGGAGGAACACACAGCCTGTAGTGTGATCTGCTCTCACCCAAGTGCTTAGTTTTACCAGCACTTTTAGCCATCATGGAGCTTTTAAGTCAAGTCTTTATTTATATAGTGCTTTTAACAATGTGTCAAAGCACTTAACAGTATCAAATTGGAGGATAGAGTGTCAGTAATGTATAATAATAAGATTAAACACTCAATTTTCAGTTAAAGGCATTTCATTATTGAATTCAGAGATGTCATTGTCTAGCTCAGTTTAGTTTAAATAGTATCTATGAAATCAAATTGACGATAATCGTTAGAAATTAAGTGTCCCCAACTGAGCAAGCCAGAGGCGACAGCGGCAAGGAACCAGGAAGCAGGAACCTTTTAAGTGATTGTGTACTTTGGACAAACAATACTAAATAAGACTCACAACAGAGATCGACAGACACACACAGAGTAGCGGTTGCTGAATGACAAAAAGCTGACGCCGGTTCCACCACACGTGCTTTTAAGCTTCTTGGTCTCTGACGTCACCCGCCCGTGACGTCTCACACATCCATTGGACAGATTTCACACATGTTCAGAGCACGGTCACGCTGGAGGCGTTCCCAGAGCGTTTCGACGCAGCTCGAGTTCCTGAAGAGGAACCATTGTTTTTGCCATCAACTATTGTAAGTAATGGCTTGTGTAAATTTATTTCATTATATAATTTAAAACACGACAGCTTTCCCCAACCATATCATTTAAAACACGTGACAACTTTTCCCAACCAAACTTGTCCTGAGAAAATTGTTTAACAGAATTTAGTATTTTATTTTATTTTATTTTATTTCATTTTTTATTTGATATGATTTGATTTGATTTTAACAAGAAAGAGCAAAAGATATTATATATTTTATATAGTTCACCCAAAAATGAAGACTATATCATCATTCACGCACTCTCATGTCGTTCCAACATAAAATATGATATTTTGAATAATGCCGGTAACCAGTTTCTGGTCCACTTTTGCTCCATAGTGTTTTCCCCAGTGCTATAGAAGTCAGTGGGGACCAGCAACTGCTACCAACATTATTTAAAATATCCTTTGTGTTTAATATAAACTCATACAGGTTTGAAACAATTTGATAGTGAGTAAATTATGAAACAGTTTTTAAGCTTTTTACTATAGCACATTCCAGTATGTGATCAGAAATAATAGCACTAATAACCAAACCTTGCAATTATGCATCCACAATGGATCATACCGGAGCAATTTTGACTGAATGTCATGGCAATTTTCCAAGCTGCATGTGTCAGGCAATCCCATCCCTCCCCAGAATTCAAGTGAGCTTTCTATCAATGATTAATCTACCACACAGAATTAATGTGAACAAAAAGCTCCACAAATTTGTTAACATTTACCTCTGGCATGATGGAGTCTGTGTAGGCGCAC
This sequence comes from Spinibarbus caldwelli, assembly GCA_039654775.1. Lineage (NCBI taxonomy): Eukaryota > Metazoa > Chordata > Actinopteri > Cypriniformes > Cyprinidae > Spinibarbus > Spinibarbus caldwelli. The sequence goes on along the minus strand of CM077232.1, from coordinate 25,477,320 downwards.
GTAATTAAAAATATGAATCTGTTATACTGACATTCCTCCATCAGAACAGACTCCTAAGCAGGCACTACATTTCAAGGCTTTCTTGGTAATTGCTAGCTATGGGGAGCAAGAATAGAAAGATTTATTGATTCAGCGACAGGTGCTTGGAAAAGGAGCACGGGTGTTAAACAAGGGGGTGGTGAAAGTGCTTCATGTACAACCTCACCACAAAAATGACAGGTATCATCTTCTGGAAGCTGCTAATGATTTTTGGAAAAATCATTCATCATCATAAAAAAATATTCATCCTTCTGTCACTCATGCTGCATCTAGTTAATGAAAAAAACAGTCACAAACTTCATTCCCAAGGAAAATGAGGGCTTGTTAATTGAATGTTAATGAGATGCTGTAAAGGACTGTAACACTGGCTACATATCAATATCTAATTAATCAAAGCCACCCGACACCTGCTCAGCTGTAGATCAGTCCGCTGGGCTGCTGTATGTGAGACAGACAGCACTGCTGCACAAACATTTATACTGCAATGAGTTCACCAACAGCTATTTAATTACATGGAAACAAAGGAATTAAACTTATAAGAAGGATGATGATAATGATAATGATGATATCAATAACATCAAAATGAAAGCATCATAGTGTCAAATTAATGTGTATATTTTATTTTTATGTACAGTGGGTTCGGAAAGTATTCAGACCCCCTTAAATTTTTCACTCTTTGTTATATTGCAGCCATTTGCTAAAATCATTTAAGTTCCTTTTTTTTCTCATTAATGTACACACAGCACCCCATATTGACAGAAAAACACAGAATTGTTGACATTTTTGCAGATTTATTAAAAAAGAAAAACTGAAATATCACATGGTCCTAAGTATTCAGATCCTTTGCTGTGACACTCATATATTTAACTCAGATGCTGTCCATTTCTTCTGATCATCCTTGAGATGGTTCTACACCTTCATTTGAGTCCAGCTGTGTTTGATTATACTGACTTGTTATAAATGTCAACAATTCTGTGTTTTTCTGTCAATATGGGGTGCTGTGTGTACATTAATGAGGAAAAAAATGAACTTAAATGATTTTAGCAAATGGCTGCAATATAACAAAGAGTGAAAAATTTAAGGGGGTCTGAATACTTTCCGTATCCACTGTATATTTTTATTTATATTGCATTTATTTACATGGAAACAATGCAAGCATACTTAATAATAATAGTAAAATAACAATATAAAACAAAATGTTTAAATTATAATGTAATAAAAATAAAATTAATTATAATAATGATAATCATTCATCAAGATAAGGAGCATCAAAGTGTCAAATATATATAAATATAAACAGAATCTTAAAAGCCTTTTAATTACATTGAACACTTGCTTATAATATTACAATAATAGTAATAATTATAATAAATGAATAAAAATATGAAATATAAAACAATGTATAATAATCATCATCATCACCATTATTGTCATCATTCATAAGGAGCATCCTTTTTTTGTCCAGTTAATGTAAATATAAGCAAAAGCTAAACAAACATTTCATTACATTGAAACAAAATAAATTATTATTATTATTATTGTTATTATTATTAATATTGTTATTATTCAGATTATTTACATAATAATAATAATAAGAATTTTATATATATATATATATATATATATATATATATATATATATATATATATATATATATATATATATATTAGCAGTGGTAATATTGTAAGTAAGGTTGCTTACATTAGATTTTCTAGTCGTGATACTATTATTTTCCTGTCCATATGTTTTAGTGGATATTTTATATGCACAGTATGGAGATACAATGAACATCCTCATTTGTTTTTTTCCCCTGAACTCTTCCATCCCTTCACAGCTTCTCCAGCGGCGGGTTGGATTATTTGTTTATTTCCCACGTTGCAGAGCTGTCCATCACCCTGATAAGGCTGTTGGCATTCCGAAGTTTCTATGCCACTTACATTAACCTGAGCAGAACAGGATGATCCCACAGAATAAACACCACCGAGCGCATGCATTGCTGACATTACACAGACTGTTTTTTTCTCTACATCTAAAGTTTCCAGAAAGACCTGATGTTATTGAGTACAGGATGGATAAGGCAATTGTTTGAGAGTAAAGTGAGAAGAAGGTTGTTTCCCAACCTTGTTCCTGGAGACACACCAACAGTACACATTTCGGATATCGCTCTTATCTGACCCATCCATTTCATCGGCCTCTGCTAACATGTTGAATCAGGTGTGTTTGATTAGGGAGACTTTCAAAAAGTGCACTTTTGGTGTGCTTCCAGAAACAGAGTTGGGAAACATTGCTGTAGCTAATATATCAATATGTTTTTGATGTTACAGATTCACTGGAAGTACAGTATTTGTATTCTCACAGTCAAGGTGTCCGATGCCACTGCTACTGATGTGACTAGAAACCTTTAATGTCGTTTGACTGATGCGAAGGGCATCAATATTTTTATGATCATACATTTATTTTCTTTAAAATATCTTTACAATTTTCCTTGCTAACAAATTTTCACACTTGTGTTTAATACTTATTAATAGTTCCTCTTCAGGAACTCAAGCTGCGTCGAAACGCTCTGGGAACGCCTCCAGCGTGACCGCGCTCTGAACACGTGTGAAATCTGTCTAATGGATGGGCGAGACGTCACGGGCGGGTGACGTCAGAGAACAGGAAGCTTAAAAGCATGTGTGGTGAAACCGGCGTCAGCTTTTTGTCATTCAGCAACCGCTACTCTGTGTGTGTCTGTCGATCTCTGTTGTGAGTCTTATTTACTGTTGTTTGTCCATAGTCACAAGCACAAATAAAGCTCCATGATGGCTAAAAGTGCTGGCAAAACAAAGCACTTGGGCGAGAGCAGATCACATTACAGGCTGTGTGTTCCTCCCTGCAATCGTTATATCACTGCTGGGGATACACACAGTCTGTGTGTGGTCTGCTTGGGAGCGAGTCACGCAGAGTCGGCTCTCGAGGGAGCGTGTCACTGCGTGTACTTCGCTCCTGGAAGGCTCTCTTTTGCGAGGGAGCCTTCGCCAGCGTTCCCCGTGGTGCTGGTCCCGCTTCCGCCGAGGCGGAGCGGCAGCTGCACTCGTGGGGTTTGCAGGTGGATCTGGCGGAGGGAATGGAGACGGGCGAGTCCCTATCTTCTTCCTCACCCGCCAGATCCAGCGGCCGCTCGCTGGGATCGGAAGCCCATTCGGCGGTTTCTTCCCCCCGGCGGCGCGGCTCGACACTTCACCTGTCTTCCTCCGAGGAGGTGGATGTGGTGAGCATCGACGAGGTTTCGCACCCTCAATCGCCCCAATATGAGGAGCTAGTGGAGGTGGTTACTCGTGCCATGGCCAAGCTGAATATCGATTGGCCCACCGAGAAAAAGGCTGAACCGCAAAGAAGCAAATTAGATGAACGCTTCCTGCGAACTAAGCCGCCACCTCCATGTCGGAGCCTACCGTTCTTCCCCGATCTCCACACCGAGGTGTCGAGATCGTGGGCTAGACCCTTTTCTTCCCGCCTCTTCATACCCGCCTCCTCTTACTACGGTAATGAGGGGGATTGAATGAGCGCGGGTATAGAGCGATGCCCCAGGTGGAACAGACACTTGCGAGCTATCTGTCCCCCGGTGTGGCATCGTCTCTAAAGGCTCCGACCTTGCCCTCCAAGCCATTGCGCACAACATCAGCGCTGGTGGGCAAGGGGTACGCGGCTGCAGGTCAGGCTGGTGCGTGTCTGCACACCATGGCGGTGTTACAGGCATACCAAGCTGACCTGCTAAAAGAGCTGGATGAGGGAGAGGAGGTCAGACCTGAAGACATCACTGAGCTCCTTAGAACCGCTGTTTTGTCTCTCCGCGCTACCAAAGAGACCGCCCGTGCCATCAGCAGGTCTATAGCAGCGCTGGTGGTGGCGGATAGACATCTCTGTTTGACCCTATCTGACATGAAAGAGAAAGATAGGGTCTTCCTCATGGATGCCCCGCTTGCGCCTTCTGGGCTGTTTGGCGACGCCGTCAATTCCGTCGTTGACAGGTACCAGGAGGCCCGTAAACAAGCAGCGGCATTCCAGCGGTTCCTCCCTCGCCGATCTCCAGCTCAGGGGGCTGCTGGGCGGGAGCAGCCCGCGCCGCGTACCAGCTCCTCATGTAGAGAGGCTCAGAGAGAGAGCGTCGCCACTCGCGCTCCCCTGCGTCGGGACCGAGGTGGCAAAGGCTCTGAGTCGGGGGCTTCTAAGGCTAAGCCGGATCTGCGGACCGTTCTTCAGTCTAAGAAGCCCTCGACCAAGAAGCCCTGACGGGTGTGGCCCAGGGCTTATGAGGGCATGCCCCTCTGGGGAAGACCGGGTTACACCGCATTACACGGTGTCCATCTCTCCTCAGTGCCCTCAGGAGATCAGTCTGCTAACCCTGCCAGAGTTCCAGGGCGCAGCGGTCTCCAGCGAGCGCTTCTCTCAGTTTTTTTCCGCCCGGAAACGTAGCGGAGCTGAGAAGCTCGCCACCCCTTCAGGGCTCTCTAGAGCAGCTGGTTCGGCCGTTCCCTGCCGGTCCTCCGCTTCAGGGCACCGAGCTAGCGGCTCTGAGTACACCAGAGGCCAGTCTCGAGAGACTGGTTCCCTTAGTAGACTATTTGGCAGCGTGGTAACTACTGTCAAATGTGTCTCAATGGGTCCTGCGCACTGTAGAGCGAGGCAATCGCATTCAGTTCGGCGCTCCGCCGCCGCCCTTCAACGGGGTGATTCCCACACTGGTGGGCCCCAAGCAGGCTCTGGTCTTGGAACAAGAAGTAGACACTCTCTTGAGGAAGGAGGCCATCGAGGTGGTCCCTCCTCACGAACGAGAGTCCGGGTTCTACAGCCGGTACTTCGTAGTTCCAAAGAAGGATGGAGGGTTGCGTCCCATTTTAGATCTGTGTCTTTTGAACCGCTCAGTCATGCGACTGAAGTTCAAGGTGCTCACACTCAGACAGGTCGTGTCTCAGATCAGGGCCGAGGACTGGTTTGTCACGATCGATCTAAAGGACGCATACTTCCATGTCTCCATCCTTCCCTCTCACAGGAAGTTCCTGAGGTTTGCTTTCAGGGGCAAAGCATACCAATACCGGTTTCTTCCTTTCGGCCTTGCACTCTCACCCCGCACTTTTACGAAGTGTGTGGATGCTGCTCTGGCTCCTCTGCGACTCCAGGGCATCCACATACTGAACTATATCGACGATTGGTTGATTCTGGCTCAATCGGAGCAGGTGACGATTCGACATCGAGATGTCGTTCTCGCCCACATGAAAGAGCTGGGGTTAAGACTAAACGCCAAGAAGAGTGTGCTTTCTCCATTACAGAGAACCACTTATCTGGGCGTGGTGTGGGATTCGACCACGATGCAGGCACGTATGTCTCCTGCTCTGATCGAGTCGATCCTCACTTCGGTCAAGAGAGTGAGAGAAGGCCGGTCACTCACTGTCAAGCAGTTTCAGAAACTACTGGGTCTGATGGCAGCTGCGTCCAACGTGATAACTATTGGCCTGCTGTACATGAGACCCTTACAGTGGTGGCTCAAGACCAAGGGGTTCTCCCCGAGGGGAAACCCGCTTCGCATGATCAAGGTCACGCGGCGATGCCTACGTGCCTTAGACATGTGGAGATAACCTTGGTTCTTGTCTCAGGGCCCGGTGTTGGGAGCTCCTTGTCGCCGCGTAACGCTAGCGACGGACGCATCCCTCACTGGTTGGGGAGCGGTCATGAGTGGCCACCCTGCCCTCGGTCTGTGGAGCGGCCGCCATCTCACGTGGCACATCAACTGCCTGGAGATGCTGGCCGTGTTTCGAGCACTGAAACACTTTCTCCCAGACCTAAGAGATCATCATGTGTTGGTGTGCACCGACAACACAGCGGTGGTCTCTTACATCAACCACCAAGGAGGTCTGCGTTCGCGCCCCTTGTACAAGCTGGTGCAACAGATCCTTGTGTGGTCCCAGGACAGACTCCTCTCACTGAGAGCCGTCTACATTCCTGGGTATCTCAATGTGGGAGCAGACGTCCTGTCGAGACAGGGGCCAAGGCCCGGGGAATGGATGCTTCACCCCTTGGTAGTGAAGCAGATCTGGAGAGTGTTTGGCCAGGCTCAGGTGGACCTCTTTGAGACTCAGGAGACATCGCAATGTCCCCTCTGGTTCTCTCTGACTCATCCAGCTCCACTGGGGCTGGATGCCATGGCACAGGCTTGGCCGAGGCTTCGTCTGTACGCCTTTCCCCCGATCGCTCTGCTCCCGGGAGTTCTGGCGAGAGTGCGCCGGGACGGGGTCAGTCTACTTCTGGTAGCACCATTCTGGCCGGGCCGAGTATGGTTCTCGGACCTGATTTCTCTCCTCGACGGCTCTCCATGGGAGATTCCCGTCAGGAGGTATCTCCTCTCACAGGCAGGGGGCACTATTGTCCACCCTTGCCCGGAGCTGTGGAAGCTGTGGGTGTGGGCGCTGAGGGGGCAGAGCTCATAGCTTCCGGTCTCTCAACCGAGGTTGTTGAGACCATACTCCAATCCAGAGCTCCCTCTACGAGGAAACTGTACGCCCTGAAGTGGAAGCTTTTCACTTCATGGTGCGGAGACTGCCGGCTCGACCCAGTTAACTGCCCGATCGGTACAGTGCTGGAGTTCCTCCAGGCCCGTTTCTCCGCAGGGTTGACCCACTCCACCTTGAAGGTCTACGTGGCGGCTTTATCGGCCTACCACGCCCCTCTCGGTGGCCAGTCAGTGTGCAGACACCCCCTAGTTACACGTTTCCTCCGCAGTGCGCTGAGGCTGAGGCCTCCAGTACGATCCCGTGTCCCTCCGTGGGACTTGGGACTCTCTGCAGGCCTCCATTCGAGCCTATTGAGGAGATCACTGATCGCCATCTCACTTTGAAGACTACCTTTCTTCTGGCGATATCTTCTCTAAAGAGAGTTGGGGATCTTCAGGCCCTCTCAGTGGCCCCTTCCTATCTAGACTTTGCGCCCGGTCTGGCCAAAGCCTTCCTCTACCCTCGAGCGGGGTATGACCCTAAGGTCCCCTCCTCTACACCATGGCCTGTCGTACTCCAGGCCTTTTGTCCTCCTCCCTTCAGGCACCCCGACCAGCAGAACCTTAATTGTATGTGTCCGGTGTGAGCACTGGACACATATGTCCACAGAGCTGCCCTGTGGAGAAGGGCGGACCAACTGCTGGTATGCTATGGTCCCCCTAAGAGGGGTCTGCCTGCTTCTAAGCAGACCCTCAGTCGGTGGATCTTGGATGCCATTTGCATTGCCTACGAGTCCTCTGATCTCCCCTCGCTTCTGGGGAGTGTGGCGGCCTCCAAGGCCTTCTTTGCAGGTGTTCCGATGCAGGACATCTGCAACGCTGCGGGATGGTCCACGCCCCTGACCTTCGTCAGGTTTTATGGCCTCGATGTGCGGGCCACTCCAGGCTCTTCCGTTCTCTCGCCCTCATTGTGCTCCTGAGGGATACACACGGGGCAGGGACTTGGAAGTCTGGCGGCGTGGGCACCTTGTTCCCAGAGCGTTTCGACGCAGCTCGAGTTCCTCAAGAGGAACGCCTCTAGGTTACGTATGTAACCCTAGTTCCTCGAGGGAACGAGACGCTGCGTCTCGAATCGATACTTCCGGCATCCCTGCGAGCATTTGCTTCATTCCTGGAAGCTGACGCCGGTTCCACCGCACGTGCTTTTATGCTTCCTGGTCTCTGACGTCACCCGCCCGTGACGTCTCGCTCATCCATTGGACAGATTTCACACGTGTTCAGAGCGCGGTCACGTTGGAGGCGTTCCCAGAGCGTTTCGACGCAGCGTCTCGTTCCCTCAAGGAACTAGGGTTACATACGTAACCTAGAGGCGTTTTATTTAGCAAGGATGCATTAAATTGAATGGTACAGTAAAGATATTTATAATGTTACAGGAGATTTCCATTTTAGATTAATGTTTTTCTTTTGAACGTTCTGTTCATTAAAGAATCCTGAAAAAATGTATCGTCTCAGTTACGTATGTAACCCTCGTTCCCTGAAGGAGGGAACGGAGATGTTACGTCGGACCGACAAATTGGGATCTCGCTTAGAGAGACCAATCCACTTCGAGTGTAAACTAAACGAGCCAATGCACATTGGCATGCGATGATTGCATCCAGCTGCCGCTGATGACAGCGTGAGCATAAATAGGCAGCAGGTGCAATGCATACTCAAGTTTTCGCTGAGGAGCCAAGCTGGTGACCCTGCCGCTCAGCAGTGCTACAGCAGGACGTGACATCTCTGTTCCCTCCTTCAGGGAACGAGGGTTACATACGTAACCTTTCAGTCGGTCACTATGAATCACGTCGGACCAACGAATTGGGATCCCTAACAAAACGCCATGGATGCTGCCCCTTCCAGTGTCCTGTGCAAGCCTCCTGTCCCCCCTTTTTGGTGTAGGCCGGGGGTGGCAACAAGAAGGCCCAGACCCAGTTAACTGCCCGATCGGTACAGTGCTGGAGTTCCTGCAGGCCCGTTTCTCCGCAGGGTTGACCCACTCCACCTTGAAGGTCTACATGGCGGCTTTATCGGCCTACCACGCCCCTCTCGGTGGCCAGTCAGTGTGCAGACACCCCCTAGTTACACGTTTCCTCCGCGGTGCGCTGAGGCTGAGGCCTCCAGTACGATCCCGTGTCCCTCCATGGGACTTGGCTGTGGTGTTAGAGGCTCTCTGCAGGCCTCCATTCGAGCCTATTGAGGAGATCACTGATCGCCATCTCACTTTGAAGACTACCTTCTTCTGGCGATATCTTCTCTAAAGAGAGTTGGGGATCTTCAGGCCCTCTCAGTGGCCCCTTCCTATCTAGACTTTGCGCCCGGTCTGGCCAAAGCCTTCCTCTACCCTCGAGCGGGGTATGTCCCTAAGGTCCCCTCCTCTACACCATGGCCTGTCGTACTCCAGACCTTTTGTCCTCCTCCCTTCAGGGAGCCCGACCACCAGAAGCTTAATTGTATGTGTCCGGTGCGAGCACTGGACACATATGTCCACAGAGCTGCCCTGTGGAGAAGGGCGGACCAACTGCTAGTATGCTATGGTCCCCCTAAGAGGGGTCTATCTGCTTCAAAACGCCATGGATGCTGCCCCTTCCAGTGTCCTGTGCAAGCCTCCTGTGCCCCCTTTTTGGTGTAGGCCGGGGGTCGCAACAAGAAGGCCAATCACTGTTGTTGTAGCACTACCCACTCAGTGATATTGGATAACACTGGGAAAACATACCTGTTCCACTTGGAACAGGAACGTTGCGGAAGACCCATCTTTCCCGAAGGAGGTGTAGGAAGCACTTACACATATGGGCAACTGTTTAGGTGCATATGGAAGATAAGAGGTGATTGTAACCCTTTTGAAAAGTTGCAGAGAGTCTGCCGGGGAAACACAGGCTCTGAGGCCATACCGTGGACTTTACACATATGTGATCCACTTAGGTCTCTACATATGGAACCCAGCCCTCTACCGGTTCTCACTGATTCATTGAGTGAAGGCCTGGCGCCGGACGTTCTGCCACGTCTGGCTGCCGAGGGAATGGAGGTGCTCAACAGGGTCTACAGTACGGACTCTCTGGAGCGGTTTTAGCAAGCCGACACTAAAGCGGGGCCTCTCAGAGCTTCTACCTATTTGAGGTGAGAACACAGGAGGATACCGGCTCCACACAAAGGCTATAGAATCTAGCGAGCGTGTTGGGGGTCGCCCAGCCCGCAGCTCTACAAATATCTGTCAGTGAGGTGCCACAAGCCAGTGCCCAGGAGGATGGAACACTTCTAGCAGAGAACACAGACTCTGAGGCCATACCGTGGACTCAACCTGAACGGGCAAGGCACACCCTGTGCCCGATAAGCCAGGGTGATGGCATCCACTATCTAGTGGGCCATCCTCTGCTTGGAGACGGCCTTCCCCTTCTGCCGGCCTCCGTAACAGACAAAAAGCTGGTCTGAGGTCCTGAAGCTTTGTGTCCGGTCTACGTACCATCTCAAGGCTCGGACGGGACAGAGCAAAGCTAGGGCTGGGTCTGCCTCCTAGCTTTGCTCTGGAGTAGTGAGAACATTGGTACATAGCCGGGCCAGTGCCTCAGGATTACCTGGAAGTCAGCCGGCCCAAACTCTAGGCACGAATCGTCGACCGAAAATGCGTGCAGGTACCCTACCCTCTTGATGGAGGCCAGTGCAAGCAGGAGCAGAGTTTTTCTTGATAGAAACTTCAGCTCAACTGACTGCAAAGGCTCAAATGGGCCCTGCTGTAGTGCTTAGAGCACTAGAGACAGGCCCCAAGAGGGTACAGAGGGGGGCCGGGGAGGATTTAATCTTCGCGCCTGCTTAAGGAACCTGATGACCAGGTCGTGCTTCCCTACCGACTTCCCTTCCACGAGGTCGTGCTTCTGCCGCTGCAGCTGTCATGCCCAGGAGCCTTTGAAACTGTTTCAGTAGGACCACCGTCCTGCTTTTGAACATATTCAGGCAGTTCAACACTGACTGAGCACGTTCCTGCATGAGGCGTGCTGTCTGTTCGACCGAATCCAACTCCATGCTGAGAAGAGAAATCCTCTCCGAGGAGAGTTTGCTCTTTTCCCAGTTGACCCAAAGGCCCAACCGGCTGAGGTGCAAGAGCACCAAGTCCCTGTGTTCGCACAACTGATCCTGAGACTGAGTTAGTATGAGCCAGTTGTCGAGGTAGTTGAGGATGCGAATGCCCTGCTCTCACAGGGGAACAAGGACTGCCTCCGTAACTTTCGTGAAGACACGGGGTGACAGGGACAGACCGGAGGGCAGAACCTTGTACTGATATGCACGTCCTTCGAATGCAAACCTGTGTCAGCATCTTGAACGGTAACCGACGAAGGGCCCGGTTCAAGACACGCAGGTTCAAGATCGGTCGTAACCCACCGCCTTTCTTGGGTACAATGAAGTAGGGGCTGTCAAACCCTATCTTCATATCGGCTGGAGGTACCGGCTCTATCGCATCCGTTGCCAGTAGGACTGCGATCTCCGCACACAAGACAGGAGCATCGGCCGCCTTCACTGATGTGAAGTGGATGCTGCTGAACTTGGGGGGATGGCGGGCGAACTGAGTTGTATAGCCAAGTCTGATGGTCCGCAGGAGCCAGCGAGAAGGTTTGGGTAGCCAGGCACCCAGACACCGTACAAGCTTAACCAGCGGGACCACCGACGTACCCGCGGTGGGGCAGCGAAGTGGAACACAGGGACCCGGTCCGTGGACGGACCGAAGAGGGGTCTGAGTGTGCAGTGCAACGCTTACCTGGTTCCATGGTTTGGCAGAGAGTGCGTGAGTAGGGCCTTTGATGATGCTCTCGAACCGCCCGCTGCTGCCTACTGGCGAGAGAGGAGGGTGAGTGTGGTCCGGTGTTGGTCCGTCTGCAACTCTCCATGCCCTCTTGGGACCCAGAGACAGAGAAAACTGCTCTTTTGTCGAGATTTTTGGAAACAAAAGATTCTCCACCTGGCTCTCCTTAGGAGGAGGGAAAGGTGCATTCACCATCTCCCGATGAGCAGTTCCCTCTCCCGCACCTCACCCTCCGATGCAGCGGTCGACATCCGGTCGTCGGGAGGAGCACCGAAGGATAAAGCTGGTACGCTCTTTGAGAGGGCCCAGCGTATTCCCTCAGCCGCTCAACTGGTTGCGGAGCGCAAGAGGAGTGATGGTCCCTCGAGGGTTGGCTCCCTGGAGGGTTTGCCACCACTGTAACCCTCAGACCACCCGTACTACCGCTTGACGTAGTCCTCACCTGGTTGCAGCCAGGACGAGAGCCAGATCGAGGCAGGCAATGGAGCTCCGCCCCTTTTGAGGTAACAGAGCCTGGTCCGCAACTCCGAAATGAGCATCTTCCCGCAATGAGAACATGACTCATCCATGAACGCCACCTCAGCGTACTTAATGCCCAGGCACATGAGGCCGCGATCGTGACCATCACCCAATCCCAGGTAACGACCGCATCCAGAAACGCACAGGTGGTACGTTGTCTATAGCAAGACCCACATCGTCTTTACAAAGACATAACGTCGAGTTTGCCAGACGCAATGTCGTCTTTAAAAAGACGCACCACTTTTATAGATGTTTTTGCGCACTTACCCCACCCCTACCCTAAACCTATCCAATTTTTAACAATGTAACATAACAGACAGATCAGAGTGTAGTAACAATAATCTATTTAAAAGAAGAAAAAAAAGTCTTCTGAAAGAACGTGAAACTACTTATCACTCAAAATATACTCTGTGAACACAGTCCAATCTGAAATTTATTGCAAGAGAAGCATTGACGTTTGACATCATTGACATTATGGTTGCTCTTAGGGGAGAAAACATAATGGTATTTGCAAAAAGCAAACAACAAGTTAATCACATTATGAAATTAGCACACAAAGGAACAGAATTAGAATCAATATAAATTGAAATTTTGCCAAAACTACATTTTGAATTCAATCACAACAGAACAATGTGGATTTACGTTTCCACAGGAATTGTAATGGTCTGGTTTTCAATCAAAATTTTAAACCAGAAAAACTAATTGTTGGCAGGCTGTGGTGGAGAGTAATACAACAGAACAGTGGATCTGAAACATTATTTGGGTGGGTGACTGTACAACTGATTCAATATGTCAGTCCTGTGAACTGTTGCTTCCATTGTCACAGACCTGTGAACATCTCCAGACTCATCGGGCACAAGTGCACAGCTAAATTGAACGTGACAGAGGAGCTTGGCCCCTGAGGATAAGACTCTCTACTTCAGACAAACATAACTAGATCCATTTCATTACAGTTCTGAAATGAATAAATGCACATGTTCTATGAAAAGTAAGCTGTGTGCACTGCATAATTAACTGAACGTAATGATGGATTTCAGAAACAAAAACAGAATCTACTGTAAAAAAAAAAAAAATAAATAAAAATAAAAATAAAAATTATTCTTTCTAATTCATGTGTTAATATGTCTAATTCTTCAAGACAAGCTGAGTCTACCCTTGTCTGACATTAGTCTGAATGAAGCTTCAAGTCTGTTTAGTCCCTTGTCTCCATTTTTGACATGCTAAATGCTAGAATGGATCTGCGGATTTAGAGGAAGGAACACTAGTGACTTTGATTTAGATGGATAAGGCAAGCGTTAGCTTATAATAATGACAAATCTGTGCAAATGAGGTTCTTGGAAAAGACTATGCAGGTTTTTTTTTTTTTTTTTTTTTTTTTTTTTTTTTTTCCTTCACTGATGTCTGTTATATTTCAAGGAATTGATTTTAAAAATGTGCTGCTTCTTGATTTAACCATAGAAATTATTTGTAGTAATAATGTGAGATCAGTAGTTGCTTTGATACATAAATTTACTAAGCCAATCTCATGTGAGTTTGTAGTTATTGTAAAAATTGGTGATTTTGTATGAATTTGTACAAGCTGACTCATTCAAAAACATATGATTTGTAGGTTTAAATTATCATGAATGTCCAGACTCAACCCTAAACCAAACATATGAATGTCATATGAATTTGCCAACATAAATAAGAGTGTGTTGAAATGTATCTGCATTTTTCCTTTTGGAGGTCATGTGTGAAAAAGCAGTCATTGTCAATTTTTTTTATTTTTTTTTTATTTATGCATTTCACTGACACTTATCTAAAGTGACTCCCAAACAGCATGGTCAGGTGTTTTGGTAAAATTTGGTGTTCCCCAGGGATCGATTTTCAGCCCCTTTTGCACTTTTCCAAACAATTGCAATGTGTGACAAACAGACCCAACAGCAATCACTGTCTCCATCTCCTGTAACACTCAAATCACAAACACATTTAAAAATTGTTACCTGAAGAAGCGTTACGTCAGCTTTCATTGTAAAATGCCATTGCCTCACTTGTTTTGTGACAGACTGCATCATGCTAAAGTTCAGATTTATTTTTTAAGTGAGAATAGAGTCATTTTCAACAATTGAAACCTCAGACATAGATGGATATAACATGACTTTAGAAGACTTTGATATATAGTAGTCAACATTTAAAGTGGATCAAAACCTTTCATCAAAGTTGTCCTAAAACCAAAACAATACCTGTTCTTGTCTTAGGACAACTTTGATGAACTTTTCTGATCCACTTCAAATGTTGACTAATGTATATAATATATATACTACATGTTACTGCATGGTTACTGATTGTCTTACTGTTTTCCTGAGGGTGACAGCGGTTTAATCTGTTGTGTGAATGGTACTGTAGCAGTAGGCCTATAGATAAAAGATGGAAAGCCATTGCATGTGTGATTAGCAGATGTGGTATATTAACCACGAAAGCTAATCTGGCAATTTACTGCAATTTAACAGGTTTCATGTGTGGAAATGGGTGATTGTGTTTTTTTTTTTTTGTTTTTTTTTTGTGCTAACACAACACCTCTTAGGGAGCAAAAAAGATCTCAAAAAGAGCAAGTATTTAAATTCTTTAATAATGCTTTTTCCAAACTGTTCTCATGAGCCAAATTTGACTCTACATGCATTTCATAAAGGAGCAGATGAATAGAGAGAGACAGAGAGAGTTAAGACAGTTAAATGAGTACAATTACTGTAATTGCACCATTATTACAGCAGCATCACAATAGCATAATTTTCCCTGTCTGATAACAGCCATACATAATTCATACCGGACAGAACAGGTCCCGACTGAATTTGCAATCAGACACTTTATCATCTTAACTGAGCGCTTTACCAAACAAGACCTGGCCAGAGATGAGGACCTCCTCACCTTTTCTCCAGGCCCAAATGAACAGAACGAATGAGACAGAGCGTGGAGAAGTGACATCATGAAAGGTCACCTGTCAGTTTGGTCTGTGTGGATGAAAGAGGTCCCCTGCATAATGAGAATCACCGCTGCTTCAACAACACCCACCCCAATCCGAGTGCTAAATGAGAGGAGAGTGGGAAATGTCAGATGTGTTCCACTATGCGAGTTATTCTCTAGTGGAATGCCCCATCATGAATTTTAATGAGTCCCATAAGTCATTAATAATTTCACTTATCAAACTGGATGACCACACTAACTCCATTTAAAGGCTTTCATTTCTGACTAGCAGAGCAAAGATAATGTGCAAACCACACAAAAAGAAAATGTACACCTTGCCTTTCAAGGGACTTTGTTGTCTCCGATTCTCTATGACAGTCTCTTTTAGCTCAAAGGACATTTCATGCAGATCTGCAATTCAATGTTTCAAAAAAATAGAGTACATTTATATATATATTATTGTTTTTATTATTCAGCCAAGCTTTATACTTTGATTTTAATGGAATTTAAGTCGTTCTGTTTACGATGCTTTCTGGTTTATACAAGCAATGCAGTTCTGATGAAAGATCATTAGGAACATTTTGATTTTGTGGAGTGTGTATGTGTAGTACGTGTGTGTGTGTTTGTGAATTTCCAGTCAGATCCAGTATCTCATATAAACTGGCAGAGATTCAGAGAGAGATTACATCTGAAAGTGTTCAAACTATGATGCTGCCATTTCCATGGACGTTAAATACATTATTCATGCGATGAATGTCTGGAATGATGTATAAAAAGCCTTTATGAAAAGTAGTTATTCTATAAGCATGATTTGATGTTTATACTTAGCATTTCGCAAAGATTTATACTGTATCATTGACACTTTTATTCTGACATTGATACAAGTCCTTTGAATTTTTTGGTCTGTCTTCTAAACATATAGATGTCAATTCATTAACCAATTTAAAAGGCAATTGAATGTTTTTTTTATACTTTTTAATACTTTTTAATATTTTGCCATATAGAGTTGAATTTACTATCTATAAGGGTTCATTTTTCTTCACATCCTCTATATTAAAGAGACTTTGAGATATTTGCAACTGACCCTAATTGAGTCTAAAAATAAAAATAATCACACAGAGCTGTTTTGAAGTCATATGTGCATGTTTTAGAGCAGGGATTCCCAAACCTTTTCTGTCAGATGTTAACAAAATATTTTCTTGGAGTACAACCTGAGAATTTAAGTTAACATTTTAATAATTTAACAACACATTAGTATGTTCACAGTTCTCTGATTTTGCTTAATGGTCACACAACATGTAGATCCAATTGTTGGTATTTTAAAACTGTTTGTTTTAATTTAACATTTTTATTATTGAATTATTAGCTTTTCATGAACTCAAGAACTCTTGGCAGTTATTCATGAACCCCCATTTATCAAACCAGTTTTAAAGGCATTACATCTCAGTAGCATACCACACTTTCATAACACTCAGGTGCTGACTGTTGTCTTTAAGGTTGTCCGAAGAAAAATAGACACACTGAGTCTTGACATAAAGGATCAGTTAAAAAAGTATTTTTTTTTTTTTTTTATTATGAACCAATAAAATTCACACAGAACCTCCAACACCCTAATGTAAATATAACTTAGGTTAACCTAATTTTAAAGGTTAATGATTAATTATAGCGAGTAAATTACTCGTGAAATTACGTATTGCTGTTTCTTAGCATGACTGTCAGTGGGGTCAGTTATATTCACCCATAGGTTTATTTCACTGTAGAGGAACAAGATTGTAATTCATAGTTGTACTTTCACAAGTATTTTTCCACATGAGTTCTTTTTGATTTCCTTTGTGTGAGGGATAGCTGTTGTTCTCTCAGTTCATTTTTCTGCTCTGTCACTCCGACAAACACTTTTAATCAGTGAACTTCAGGAAGAGAATTTCCTGGCAGCTGCTTTTATCAACAAAATCAAATAAAGAACATCAGTGTTTACTGCAGTGTCACATATCTTTAATAAATATGCTCATAAACAGCTACTGTTGGAAAAATATATATAAAAATAAAATAAAAAAAATAACATCCTTTATTACATTTTATCCTTATTGAACAAAATGATGGCATTTTTTATTTTCAGTCCCTCGTGGATTTGGTTTAGTACATGTATCACTTTCTGCTCCATAATGGTACAAAACCAATTAATTACAGTGAATCAGAAGCTATCAACAATTTCATACTAATGTAAACCCTGTTATTAAAGATCCACATACTGTATGCATTTGTGCCCCTGAGGTCCACTTATAAAGTTTGTTTTGCTCCAAAATCAGTCATAAACTAGTTAATTAACTGACTGAGATGAGCACCGCAGAACATCTCAAAGGGATACAATGGAGATTTATGTAAACTGTCTTATTTACAGTAAAATGTACTCATAAAGTCATAATGAGAAATGAGACAAGCTGAAAAGAGAAAAGCCTTATTATAACTAATAACATTAGTGTAAATGAACAGATTATAAACTTATAAGTCTGATCTTGGATTTAAAAGTAATCTATTTTATCATATACATGAAAAATTATATTATGTAAAGATATTATCTGTGGCATTTTTAAATTATTTTATTGTTCAAATTAATATGAGTGTGCAATTAGTTGAAAGCTTCGTGTTTGCTGTAAAGTATAATAGTTTTTAACTGACCAGTCTTCTTGAAATATCTGCATTACATTGTAAAAGATTCATAATGAAATCTAGCCTAAAATGTGACACATAAAATGTAAAGGCCAGGCTGAAATGATCAGTCATCAACCATTTGATAGTAATGTTGGAAAGGATATGCAGAGTTGTAGGGGCTACACACAATCAGAAAGAGAACAAGATCTGACTTTTACATTTCTTACACTGTTTTTTTCCCATTTGTTCTGATATCAGGAGTAACAGTACCTTCCTTCATCCTCTGTATTACGTTTCTGTGACTTGACAGTCCAAGTTTTTGAACACTTTTTTTTTTTCAAATACTATATAGCAGGAAAGTATGTGATTTCAGATGCAGCCTTTGTATTTCAGTGTCCCATCAGGAAGTTTAAGTATATATAACAAGCCATTTTTGCGGCTTAGTTTCAGTAAATGCTCTTTTGCACTTTAGAGAGAGTCTTGAAAGTTGCAATGTTTTCATAATACAATAAAGTATTTTATCTCAAAGGATCAAGGACAACTTTATTCCTTATGATATAACCCCTTTAGAGAAAACAGATTTAAAGATGGCATCTCATATTTCACATTCAGCATGTACCAGCTCAAGGGAGATTTACGTCAGCTGTGGAGAAAAAGAATAAAAATCTGAGAGGACTAGAGATGCTTTTACAGCCCTTCTCCAGAAACCCTGTACAGTCACGTTCCCCACTTAAACTATTTTATTCTCCCTTGGGTTTTACCGAGATTGTTCCGCACCACAGTTTTAACCTTTAAATGTTTGTCTGAGCAATGTGAAAACCTAGATAACATTCACTTTCTGAAGGTCTCAAATTTACTGTTATGCTCTTTTCTTCTATTACTTTGGAGTTTTATATTGGGGTCAAACTTCTTGAAGCACTTTTAAATCTATATAACAGGTTCTAACAGTATTTTTATTTTATTTTTTAACACACAACAAATAAGTTCTGAAAACAAAATACAAAACCTGTGCTAAGTGAAAGAAAACAAGCTGACAAAAAAATGAATCTAAGATTCAGTGATAATATACCAATAAAATTGTGAGATTTGCAAGTAATTTTAAAAAGGTTGGTCATTTTTGACTGGAAACATCAAATTAGGTTTTTATAGGGATTTTTTTTTTTTAGCACAGGGTTAAATGCATATGGTAAATATATTTGTCTGTTGTCCATAATGGAGGTGTCAAGCATGAAATACTTCTCTGTACATCATAATTAATGAAAATACTACCAAATAGTTCTGATAGTTGGGAAATGCTGGCATATTTTTTTTAGAAAAATTAGTGATGTAAGCAGTTGTTTATACCACTGAATGGTGATTAACAGTATTGAATGAACATGCTGCTTTGTTTATAAGTCCATTTAAAGGGCTGTTTGTTCTGTTACAGGTGCTTATTTTAGTTTGTGTTGAAATTTTGCAAATCTTTATAGCTGCTGCATTGGATGTGGTATAAATGATTTCTGTCAGGTTGGCAAGTAACTGTGCCAGGTTTTAAACTACATTGTTTCTTTAATTTTGTCATAATTTTTTTTTTATGACAACTGGCATTCTTCGCTGCTTGTGTTTCAAATAGATCCACTAAGTGTCTTGACAACAAAACCTTAATCTCAGAAATATTCCCACACATTTTGCTCTATGAACATGACAAATAAATTACAAGCATTTTAGATGAACATGCATTTAAAAAAAAAAAAAAAAAAAAAAAAATCCATTTTCTTGATATCTGTGAGAAGCATTTCACAATAATGATAAACAATGTTGATACTGATAAACAATAACTTTCTTGTATAAAATCTGCACCTTGTAATATATTTAGTGCCTGTGCTGCTTTAAATATTCAGTGCATTTATATACAGTGCATTGCACTTAATTTAAACTTGTCAAAAGATAACAATAAGGAATGTAAGCAAGCTTTCAAACTTTCTGTAAACATAAATATGACTTTTCAGTTAAAAAAATAATTAAATAAAAAAATAAACAAAATGGTTCTGTGCCACTGATTGTTTTTCCCATATGTTTTATAATTATTTTCCATATTATTATTAAGTGAAACCTTCTGTGCCTAGTCACATATGCCCACAGTGTTGCAATTGTTCGTCATAAAACTTTTTCCATTTCAAACTTGATCTCATTGTTTAGTGTAGACAGCAGCCTGGTGTAAACAGAAGCCTCAGGATATTGTCTTGTGGTGACTCGGGATATTACCCAGCCTCGTTACCATCCTGAAGATATCTGATAGTTTATCTTTGATGGTTGATCTTAAATTTTGGTATGTGTACCAGCTGTAGTAGGTCCAGTGTTCCAGATGTAAATTGAAATGCTGCAAATCTTTTTAAAAATATAAATGTTATTTTAGATGACATTTTTATATATTTACCATGTCATCTGTTTGCGTCAAACCATTAGACTAATGCGTAGACCGAGAGTCTTTGCTGGCCATGTGGCATAGGTTATTGCTTTCCACTGTTGCTTCCTTGTCAGTCTAATTATTGTTAATTTAAAGTAAAACTATTAAAACAGTTTTGTTAATTAAAATAAAGCTGAAATATTTAACATCATGTTTATTGCTTGTTTTAGACATGTTAGCAGGCATTTTTTTGCATTAAAAAGCAAAATCAGTTATTTACCTCATTTTGGTCTTGTTTGCATTGTATTAATAGTTGATTAATAAGATGTTTAACAAAAAGGAAATTCCAAATAAAAGTCCGTATTTGCTACATGGACATTTTTATGGAGATTTTTATGCATGCATTTGACACTTATCCAGGAATAAAAAGTAGATATCCAGTTGTCCAAATGAAAAAGTATCAAAAAAAAAAAAAAAACACTGGTATTCATTTTATTAGTTCATGCATTCCCTGAGAATAAAACCCATGGACTTGATGTTGCCACAGGAACTATTTCTTTGCTGTTTGTAAGGAGTAGTCAAGATCGTGTTGGTGTGCTTTGATCAGGAGTTGTGCAAGAACATCTGTTCTTGATGTATAGTATCAGAGATGACTTGGACTGGAGTTTTTGGAGACTGGAATCACAAAAGCCAAGAATGTTCTTGGTGGATTATTATTATTGCGGTAACGCTTTAGATTACAACCCGCAAAGAACTACGTAAGTATACTGAATTTACAGTGTACGTTTCTGTAATTATAGTTTACCTATAAAGAAAGTATGTGTAGGTATAAGGGAACAATGTGTTATGTTTGGGTAATAAGGGGGTAACAACCAGATATGCAACCTGCAAAGAATTGCGTAAGTAAACTGAAGTTAGCATAACTTTTTTTTGTAATTATAGTGTATCTCTGTTTAGGTATAGGGGAATAATATGGCAACGTTTGGGGAATAAAGGGGTAACAACCTGTAAAATTACAAATCATTTATACCGTAAGTATTATGAAACTAAGGGGTACCTATTCTAATATTACGTGGTATGGCCTAAACAATAATCTTATGTTTGGGAGTGATTTAGAAAGATGATTCTTTTAATAATTTTATACTGGTATTTTATTAAAGGTCTGGGTATTTTTAACTATTCTATTATTAAAGGAAACATGATGGAGATTACTGAACAAAAAACTGGACATCTAGTGAAATGAGTTAATGAGTTTCAGCTATGATTTATAATTCACAAGTCAGCTTACCTTATGAAAGCTTATTCGTCGATCTCAGCAACTTCACACCAGCAACTTTCCAACACCACTATCACCAAATAACTTTGCATGATATACCATCAAGGTTCAATGCAGCTTAAAACAAGCTTACCTCTTTCCAGCTGTTCCATCTTCAGCAGATGTTTTAGTAGTGAGAGATGTTTTTGACTTTTTGGATATCTTCAGCTGTTGAAGATAGAGCTGAGGTTAGTTGCTACTGAGGCTTGAGACTGTGTTCTTGTGAACTCATGCAAATTAGTGTTTTACTACTATTCTACAGAAAGAATAAACTTCAGTACAAACTGAATGTAATCTTTTCGTGCACTTAATTGCATGTTAATAACAATTATATGACAATGTATTGTAGTTTAAATTTGTATATTAAATGCAACTATCTGAACTTTTAGATGAAATATGGTTAAAGTGTACTGCCGAATGTAATGACAAGCATTTATGGTAAACTAAAATATACTTTAATGTCATTTCTATTGAAACAATTTTATTGTCATGTTTTAAAATACTATATTTCTAATTAAACATATGCAATGATGAAGTTACAATTTAGTACATTTAAAATATATTTAGTTTAAATATAATTTTGAATAACACACTACAGTATACACTAAATTATTATTACCAAAGTATTTTAGTATGTATTATTACTTTAAATGTACTTTAGTATGTTAGTCGCCACATCAAAATAAGTGTACTTTTTTAAAATACAACAAAGGATTATGAAAGCATAATTATTTTAAATGTAGTTTAACTTTAATGTGATAATATTACAAAGCACACTTAAAAAGGTGCACTTAAATGTGTTAAGAAACGTAGATTATCTACTTAAGTACACTTAAAGGGATAGTTCACAAAAAAATTAATTTTGTCATAATTTACTCAACATCATGGTTGTTACAGGCAGTCTGTAAATTGAAATTAGGTCACATCTTCATTCTGGTTATTGACCATGTCTAGGACAATGGATGGCCAGGGTAAAATCTCTCGGATGACTGGCTCCTTTTTCTCCAGACTACCATTTTTTTACGATATGACTTAGAGACAGCCTATGTGAATGCGGATGGCCTCTTTAAAATGTATGGCCTCTGGTTAGATCTGGAGAGTGCTAATCCGCCTTTCCATTTCCTCCGCCGCTGTCTTTTATCTTCTGATGTACAGATGGAAGTAGGAGCGTAAATGCCAGGCCGCCATCCACTATCCAGTGTTTCACATATTCTCTCAGTCTTCATCTTTTCAGGTCACTAACAAGGTAGTTAGGTGACATCCTCCAAAACTTTGATGTTTGTGATGTTTTGGCTCCAGTCTGCTCATTTGATGTGCGAGTCTTCCAAGCCAGAAAAGATCAGGGATAAAGGGAAAGGAACGCATTCTTAGTTTTACTTTTGGCAATGTTTTCGGCACTGTGTCTGAACTCAGAATAGCTTGATAAAGACAAGTGTTTGATGTATTTTCTTCTCTTGAACTCATGCTATCTGATCCCCTTCAGTGTCATTAAATCTCCAAGCTCCCTTGATGAGTGTGTGTGTGCGTGTGTGTGTGTGTGTGCGTGCGTGCGTGCGTGCGTGCGTGCGTGCGTGTGTGTGTGTGTGTGTGTGTGTGTTTCTACAACATTTGAAGGGGAAAATAAAATATGTGTCTTTGGATGGTATAAACAGTTTTAAAAGTTATAAAGCAGTTTTCATATTTGTTTAGATGGATTGGTAATAAAAACTAAATTTAGATACACCAAATAAGATGTGGATAAAATTTACTCTCTCACTCTCTTTTTCATAAGCTCACATTATTTCATTAAATCTATTATTATTAATTTACATACGTAGGCTTATTGATTGACCAAGCATGATCTCTGTGTATATTCCTGTTTTTGTTTTCTTATGATAGCTTATTGAGACCATTGATTTTTCATAACTTTATTAATTTTTATTAACTTCACAGATAAGTTAGGCTAACTGATTACCCAGACATGACATCTGCTTTTTTTTATTGTATTTTTTTTTTATGTAATTTTTTTTTTTTTTTACCTATGAGAGCTATCTGAGATATTGATGTGTTTTGAGATATTAAAATGCAATGAAATTGGGTGTATTATACCACTTGTTGATTGAGACAAAGTCCTGAAATAGTAAAATATTTCCCAGAAACAAAAATATACACATCCGATGTGACTGGACTGTAAAAACACTCATTATTGTACTATAATGGATAGATGTTCGTTTATTGAAGTGCTAGGCATCTCTGAACTGAACATTAAATGAGAAAATAATTGTGAAAAAAAAAAAAATCTATGAATTAACCCTATAAAGCCTACTGCATCAAAATTGATGTGTAAATTTATAAGACCTCTAAATTATTAACTTCATAAGCCTGATCAAACATGATCAAAGCTAAAAAAAAAAAAAAAAAAACATACACAACCTTCTAAATGCTTTCAGTCCTATGACTGATAAAGTAAAAGGCCTTTCAGTGTTTGTTTGTTTATTTATTTATTCATTCATTGCTATGAGATCTATGCTGATTTTTTATGGCGTCAATGCAAGAATAACTTTTATTTTATTAGTAATATTTCAAGACTAACTCTTACTGGACTGAAGCAACTTAGGTTTTGTCAGAGTCTTAGTCACCAGTCATCAGCCTCAGCGCACCCAAGATCACCATCACCTGGATTGCTGATCACCCGCACCTGCAGCCACTTATCACCTCTCCTTTAAATACATGCTCCACTCAGACTCTCATTGTCCGGTCTACCGTTCACATTCCTGAACAGTTCCCAGACCCTTTGTGCACTTAACGATTTACTTCTATTTCAGCTCTCCAACGATCCTCCTGCGATACTCCGTCTAAGAATCCCCTGTTCCTGCACTCCATTGATCCTGCAAAGAGACTCACATTCAGTCAACAGCTAAGACCCATTGAACTGTTACTATTTCCAAGATTCTCACCTGCCATTCTCTCCTCACGATCTGCATTCTACTTGTCAATAAACCATCCTGTGTTTCACTTACCTCTGTGTCTCCTCGCCTGCATATCTGTGACAGGTTTACTATTATTATCCATACATCATTTTTAAAAATGTATCAAATATGATACAACAGGCTATTGGGAACGTTTATTTGTCTTTCAATCTCTCAATCATCATTGTATTACATTGCATTACATTTTGTGCCCTCAACAATAAAATAAATTAAAAAATATTACAGAGTTTTGATCACAAAACTAAGCATTTAAATATCATCTTATTAATATATGTAACCCTCCCTGTGAAATCTCAATTTAATTGAAATAAGCATCAATGTTTTATTTCAACCATTAATTTCACTATGATTTCAAACTTTGACATGGCCTTTCTTAGTCTATATTAAAGGTATCAAGGTTATATTTTCACAGAATGTTCTTTACATTATAAAGGATGATTTTATGTAGAAAACAGTCAATCACAAATGACTAGAGCTGGGTTTTACAGGCTGGGTCACACACGCACACATTTGTCTAAAGGTTCAATAAACTTTTCCATTTCAAAATAATTAGATTTTTCTGACTATTATTTCATATGTCAGGTTTTACATGCTTAAATTCTGTTATTAAAATATTTTTCTCTGTTCTCGGATAGGTGCATTACACTCTGTCCACTTGTTTTTTTAAATGCATCAATCAAAAGTTTGATCCGGAACATTTAGGGAGGCAAAACTGCTTAGATGGCAGAAAATTGTTGTGAGTGTGCATTTTCCTCTATAATCTCTTGGGACATTTTAAACACGAGATCAAAACCTTCAAGTACTTTAGGGTCATATGTGCTGTGAGAGGGAGGGAAGTAATCACCTATAAATGTACAGCGATGCTGTTAGTTTGAAAGATTAATCAATATCCTTCTGCATCTCTTCCTCTCTGAAAGGTTTTGCTGTTCCAAGCGAACAACATAATAAACATCTTCCCAATATGACACAATGGAAATTACTATTTAATATCACATGCTGTACACTTGCCCCCGTCCATTAAAGCTTGTAAACATATATCGATATGGTATTTATCTCCAATTCATATCTTCGATTTTAGCAAAGGTATACAGTACATCGCTGATAAGCTACAAAAAGTGTACCTTAGTGAACTTAGAAACTATATTGAACAGCTCCAACAACTCTAAGCACTATATCCTTCTGTATAATGTGTCTTGAAGTTATTTACTGTGTTGAGAGTGTTTTATTATGATATTGTTTGCAGCAGACACTACAGAGTTGATGAGCTTTATTATATGATTACCGTACAACATCAAATTACACAGCATCAGCGGCCCCAGACGGACTCACTGGTTTACATACAGATTTACACACTGTGAAAGCAACAAGCCTCAGTTTCTTGGGTTTGCAAGCACTATTTATACTCGCAGTGGAAATACAGAAAAGATGATGATTCTGAGATTTGAGATTATGAGCAAATATGGCATACTGCAGTATTATTAAACTCCATGATGTAGTGGCATATATATATATAGTCACCTGCACTGCAGTACATCATAGCTTTCATTTATTACTTATAGTTTAGCTTTTTTAACTGCATGAGCAATGAGATAAACCATCTCTCAACTACTAAGGCAATAACACAAATGTCTGTCACAACAATCATAGTACAGATAAATATAGATTATAAGTTATACCAGTACAATGAACACAAGCCTGAATATGACACCCTTTACGATTCAACAAAGCAAACACAACAGTGGTAAACATATTTTTTTTTACCAATGTTCAATGCTTCAATCCTCAAAAAAAAAAAAAAAAAAAACCTCACAAACAAATTTGCACACCTTCAGTCCACACACACACATTCAAGTCTCAATTTCTGTGCTTAAGGACTATCAGTCATTAAGCTACACATTTATGAACACACACACATAGTTTTAAGGCATTGGTGGCCTAAAGTCTATAATGTTCCACTTTTTCATTTACTCTTGTTTTCTGTATTTTATTATTTTTTTATTCCTCTAGTTTTGTATACGCAATACACAGATTAAAATCAAAATCCTTTCAAATTCTTACAGTATTACACAAAAGTAATAAAATGTTATCAGAGCTGATAGCATAACAACTATCATTCATTCAAAAATAAATAAATAAATAAACGAATAATCTTCTTTGTGTTGTACAACCTGAAATATCAGATATACAATATCAGACATGCAGACCAGCATAAATCCAACAGGAGAGGAGAACACAGATTTTCATTTGTTTGGTTTTTTTTCCTCTTAATCAGAAGACTAATCCTTTGTAGTTCAGCACTAACTTGTAAGTAGAAAACTTTAATTTAAGCCTGTGTGAGGGTAATAACATAAAAACGACACGATGTACAGTGCATCATGTGTTTGAGTTTTCTATGACTAGCCAACAGCAACAACCAGTGGCAACACAAGGTTTTCTAGGACACATAGGACTCTAGATGACATGGAGACACACTTCCATAGGGCGTATGGCTATGAAGTTGGTGGCAGAATTATTCCTTTCATTCAGGAAATGTTGTATGAAATGTGTCACCACAGTTGCTGGGGTGGATATATCAGTGCATGGATGTCAGTGGATGTAATAACTTCCTTTAGACGTCTGGCTTCAGTTTGAAGCCGCTGGAGATGCTTACAGCTCCAGGCAATCATGAACGACACTCATATGCTTCACAAGACTCTTTTTGAACCACAAAACACCTTTAGACAATGTTTATCTTTAGAGCATATAACATTTCTTTTACTATTATTTTAATAAATTTTTTGCCAGTTAAGATCCATTCACACCAAGGATGATAACTATAATGATAATGATAAAGATATATTTTTTTAAATCATTCTAAATTCTAAAGAACAGTCCACATCACAGCTGTAACGACAATGACACAGAGGAACGATATTGTTGGATTCACTTCCAGAACTATTTTTTTTTTTATCTGATGAGCGATAAACACATTGACAGCCAATCAGAATCAATCAGAGCTTGAGCATTTAAGGTGGCAGATGACAAAACTGCAGCATGTACTTTTTATTAAACAGAACATTATTGTACATTGGTATGTATGTTAATATTATTATCATTATAGTTACCATTCTTAATGTGTACAGGCATTTATTCTTATATATATATATATATATATATATATATATATATATATATATATATATATATATATACACACACACCATATTTACGTAAATTTATTTTAAAAAATATTTTTGAATTACTTCATTTTAACTCTATGTTCTGTCTCATGCTAAGTTATTAAAATGGCCTTGGGATATAATGTCAATGCACATGTACAGGTATAGATTTTTCAGAAATAAAAATAGATTTCCCGAGACAGAAATTAGAAGATCAGATTTTTCAATAATGGATCTCTTCACCAGTGTTGCTCTGTACAAATTATTTAACAATCATTCACAAGGAAAACTAAACAGATTACAAAAGAATAAATTAAGATAACATTATCTGTATTGCTGCATTATAAATGGTACCTTCTGTATTTATTTACACTTCTTGGTGATTAGTGATTCTCTCTTTGGAGAACATCACTTTAATTCAATCTCAAATTCTTTGATGTGATGAGCATAGGTTTGCTATTTGTTTTAGAAAGCACAATCTGTGATCAGCTTGCATGAGCCAGTAATAGATCATGATGCTTTCTGAGTAAAATCTGTCTACTGTCTTAGTAACAGATGCTGCTTAAGCCTGGTTACAAGGCTGTATTAAGCTGCCTGCAAAAGAGATGAATCTTTTAATACATAATCTAAAAAAAAAGGTTTAAAAGGACCTTTAGGCTTAACCTGTGCACATTGCACATCCGATTTGT
Organism: Spinibarbus caldwelli; assembly: GCA_039654775.1. Taxonomy (NCBI): domain Eukaryota; kingdom Metazoa; phylum Chordata; class Actinopteri; order Cypriniformes; family Cyprinidae; genus Spinibarbus; species Spinibarbus caldwelli. The sequence goes on along the minus strand of CM077232.1, from coordinate 25,449,361 downwards.
TTTCAAATCCAGTCTTTCAGACTGACTGTCATTGTGTCAGTGATGAAATGTGATCCGTTTGTACTAATAGTTTAGTTCATATCCGGTGTATCTAAACAAGTTGCTTTAGGACTTATGTAAGAGTCCGGAAAATATCTCACTCTCATTCTGAACTCCTGAAGCACACGAGAAAACATGAGTGGCATGTTATACATTCATGCGTATACACATAATGAGAGAAAATATTCATACAAAGCTTGAGACATTACTGCATTGTTTTATGATGTTACCAATGATTCATCACACACTAAAAAATGCTAGGTTTCTTTTTCGACCTAAAGGCTGAGTTGAGACGGTTGGATAAGAATGCTGGGTTGAACGACACAGAATGGCACTTGAGAGGAGAGATTTAAAACGCTTTAAATGGAGAGATTACAATCCTGTCGATTCACTATAATACACAGTTTATTCCCGACTTTCAGTGTTTATTACAGGCTTTCAGTCTGTGTTTCTCAGTGGCACTCAGCCTGATGGTTTGGCTGTCGTGTTAGTAACGTTTTCGCTGGCGGGAGAAAATGTGAACAGAATAACTGGTCAAATTTTTTACGATTTAAACTTTTCAAAAGCAGTTTCGTTTAACTGTATAAGCTGTATAATTATTGGGTTGCCATTCTTTTCTGCACCTTTTCTCATTCACATGTATAGATTTATGTTTGCCTATATTTTTGTCAATTTTGGGGTGTTTTTGCTTAATAAATTTTCACCTTTTGATTATTACTGTTACTGGTAGAGTTATTCTGTGTGTGATTTTAATTTCCTACCCATATTGGGTTCATCTGAACCCAGCAGTATAGTAATTTTTAAACAATAATCGAGTTAAGCCTAACATGTTGGGTCAAACATTTAACCCAACCCAGCTGGGTCAAAACAACCCAGCGCTAGATTTGTGCCTTTTTGACACAGCGCTGAGTTGCCCTAAAATGACCCACACTGGGTTGTTTTTGACCCAGCAATTTAGAATGCAGGAAAAAAATGGCTTGAAATCCAATCAGACTGAAATGCATTCCAAAAAAAAATCACATTTTAAAACCACATATGGATGTGGTTTGGATGGGGTTTATAAAAATCAGATGCCATGTGTATTTTCTGACTACAAAAGCTCTTCTGACTAAACAGATTTTAGACAAATACGCCAAAAATCTGTCTTCTGCCTGTGTGAAGTTGGCTGCCTTAGTGATTTTTGTCATATTGACTGATGAGGCAGATAAACATTTTTATTTTCATCATGCTGTCTACAAGCTTTGTCCGTGACAAGTGAAGCATTTCGAGGAAAGACTACAGTACGCTGAGAGGTTGTGTATGTAATCTGATGAGAACACTTGAGTTAACTGTTGGTTAAACACCATGAAGCATGTGGTTAGGTTAGGCTTCAGATTATATCCTATTAATCAGAAGAGAGCTGTGGACCACAACAATGCAATGTGTTCAGCACTCTCACAGACGTCTCAAACACACCTTGGGGAAATCAGAGTTTTACAGCGCTTCCATTTTCAGCCATATAGCACCCAAGCTCAGAGCCTTTACAGCAGTGAAACGCCTCCAGACGGAGGCAGGCGCTATGATGTCCGACTAATTATAGAGAAACAGCTCATTTATGAAATTAATTTTACACAGGCATAGTCGATCTCCAAACGCTTATTGTTTTACCTAGCAGATGTTGTTGCTGTCTGTTCAGCCGTATTTATTTAAGTGTTTATAGTTTAATTGATTCCACGTTCCGCTAATCCGAAACCATTATGCCAGATGTTTCTTTCATGAGAGCATTTCCTGAATGAAACTAGACTGTTTTTTTGTGCTAGAAAAGCCCCATGGTGGACTATCATGGTCATAGGGTCATATCTATATTATCCTTCGCAATCGACATCTGTGCAGCCTACAGCAAGCTATGATCCATTTTACTGTTGCATTCACAATTCACTAAGCATCCAAACACAAATTCTCCATGTGCTAATTATTGGTTTTTCTCTCACTTTTGGACTCCTTCATGAACGTAGATGCTACTTTCAAGTAGCACACCAGTTGTTTTTCACAAGAAACACATGGTTTCTCAGTCTGGATCCAAACCTAAGGAAGTCAGACGTCTGTTTCGCAAACATCTTCACAGGACGATCTCTATATATTAGTCTCATGAAAAAGGAGTCATGATGGGCTTGGAAAGGTCAGAACTAAATGCATCTGCTGACCTCATTTCTCTTCTCATTAGAATAAAGCAAAAACATCTGCCGAACAAACCTTTTTAAGACTGAGTGACGCAATGCAAGATTGGCTCATATAAAAGTATTTTGATCCTTTGTTAAAACACACAATCAAGAAGAGTTCAAATGATAATTTTCAACTGTGAGCGCCTTCACTTTTTCCAATCCAAAAATAACTGAATTAATGGGATGCTGTTTTTAAATGAGCGAATCTGTTAACATTGTCTGGGTGATCCCATAAAACAGATTTTTGTGTGTGATCCTGAATACCGACCCATTATCCAAGTCATGAGCGGCGCAGGGGAACGATGCCATTAAAACCCTGGCTGGTACATCGGGGAAAGTTTGGACGGCCAAGCGACATAAATTTAATGGGGGAATTGCCAGCTTTTAAGGCCTGCTGTGTGATGGACTGTCTTCAGGGCTGACGAAGAGTGTGGATAACAAGGTATCAGTGCAATGTTGACATTGTTCACTGCAAAGTTCAGGGAGCAGATGCACACTGATTAGAAAGCCATGTTTAGCCAGTGGAAAAACTATGGAGCATATAAATCAAGGAAAAAGGGGCAGACTACTGGGGAAGAGAAGAGCAGGTGGAAAAATGGGATAGTTGGGGGAGCATTTATGCAGGTTCCTGCTTGGTTATGATTATGTTCCACTGATGTAAAAATCATTTTGCACATAACGATGGCTGAATTGAGCATGAGCAATGTAAAGTATACAAACAAAAGTGACTCAATACCATGTTTTAAACCAGTGTTCCCCATCCATTTTTGTCATATGTATCCCCAAAGCCCTATCTGTAAAGCTCAAGCATCCCTTCATCAACACCAAACCAGAAATGTGAATTTTGGTGAAAACAAGTCTTCATAGTCTACATAAAACAAATCCTATAACTGAAATGTATGCTGTTCAAATCAATCATTTATGTAAGAACCAGTTTGCATTAATGGTTTCATTAATGTTACCTATTTGGTTTTCTTTCTTTACAAAGGAACTGAAAAACATCATGACATGAATCATAGTTAGTTATATTAACCTATTTGTGTTTCATAGGTTTAAAAAAAAATACCCCATGGCATAGTCATTAGTGACCATTTGCAAGCAAGTTGTAATGAATTATAATGTTTGAATTTGAATCTTAAATAAGTTACTTGATGAGTAATGAGTTCATGCAAATTTTTTGAAGGTATTTTCTTTTTCCAAGTTAGCTGTTTCTGTGTAGAGGAAATACACTGTAAAAATGTTTCCATCGTTATGACAAAAATAATTTTGTGTATATCTATTCAAAGTGTCATAACTTCCTATTTAATTATTTATAAGTTATTTATAAGTTTTATAAGTTATTTATAAGTTTTTGGAGTTTCAGCTTGATTTTTTTTCATCAGTAATTAAAATCAAAGTGGCTGAAAAAGTGCAGTGAACTCATCACTCCAGGTTGTCACTTTGGCAACACTTTAATCTTACTTAAAGTCAGCCATTAAATTGACATTTTCAATTTTAGTAGCTTGAAATGTTTTACAGTCACTGAATCAAGTCTGACTTCCCATGGGTCTCACGACACTCAAAAATATCTGACATTTAATCAAGCTTCTCTCTCTAACCTGCCTCAAAAATCATTTTCTCTTTTAAAAGAAGGACAGAACAATCACAAATCAGGTTTAAGTGTTCTTTGCTGTTTGATGATGACTGGAAGGACCTTAACACATTTCTAGCTATAATTTACGAGGGCACGTGAAAGCAGTCATAAATCAGTCTGTGTGATTATGACAGACTGGCATGAGTTCATCCCAATCAAGGGATTTAAGGTTCTCATTCAGTTGAGGTCACCTATAGCCACAGACTGTGAAGGCCACAAAGGACAACTTCAAAAACAAAACAAAACCTCTTCAGCCCAAAGAAATTAGGATGAAGCCAACTGCCAAAACCACTGTCCAGTCTAGCAACAGACCAACATCATTAACCACCTTGTAATACTGTAGAATATTGTGACTTTTAGTAGAAGCCTGTTGGCTTAGACTTTGGAAAGCTGCTATATGTCAGATTTTTAGAGTTCTGATCTTATGAATGAAATCTCTCCTGATGTACCATGACCTCAGAAAAGATTTTAAAAACACTATGCAGGCACTTAAAACTACAACAAAAGGATAACTTAACATAAAGTGTAAGGCTGGCATTCTGCTAGCCATTTTCAGTCATTTACGTAGTCATTTGGGCAAGTCGGTTAATATAGTCTCTCAGCGAGCACTAACAGCTCCAGGAACTCTGCTTCCTGCTGAGATGATGGTCTTGCTGACTTTGACAACATCTAGCAAGTTCAACATTATCTCTCAGTCGATAAAGACGACCAATGAGCTTCTTCTCAACCTGAAGAGCCTTTGTTCTGCTCGTATCTGATCCAAACTTTTCCTCAGCAACTCTACGCCACAAACTGTACCTCAAACACAGATTGTTATTTATGGTAAAACTGGTAATTTCTCTGGTTCTTCTACACCAAAACGACATCCCAGTTCAGTCAGAAAAAATGACGCAGGCAGTCGTTTGGTGTCTTGTTTTGTTGAGTGAGAGTGACAGACCTTTGACAGAAGAGGGTGAGGTTGGTGTGACCTTCCCTACCGAGTTGTTGGACACCACCTCACGTATATACAATTTATACAAGTCTCTAGTGTATATGTAACAACATGAGCAATCATGGATCATAAAACAATGGCTGATGTTGATGTAGCATGTGGTTTGCTTTGTTGCATGTAGGTGATATACAATCGAAGTCTTCTACCAAAGTAAACCCTCACAATATGTCAACATCCACCCCAATTCTTCTCCATCTTGTCCTCTGAGAATCAGCACGGTCCCATTGTGCTGACAGTGGTGTAGTTGAACTTAGACATGGACGCTCCAGTAGCAGTAACCTCATCGTCACCTTCCCTGAAGCCTCTTCTGCGGCAGGGCCAGCAGCAGCAGGAGAAGGTGGTGAGAAGCGCCTTTCGAAAGCGCTTGTTCATAAAGCAGTAGATGATTGGGTTGACGCAAGCAGATGTGTAGGACAGCAGGTGGATGAATGAGATGGGGGCTCCAGAAAGAGCCCTGTGGGCCGAGGGAAGGTCGAACGCTTTCCAGGTGTTGACGGAGTACAGGGGCATCCAGCAGATGAAGAACATTGCCACGATGACAATGAGCATACGGATCACTCGCTTTTTGGCCATTAGTTTAGCCTCGGATGTGTTGCTGCGGGGTCGGTCCACCTTTGCAGAGCCCGTTGGGGTGAAGACTGACATCTCCATTGAGTTGGGCCTCTTGGACATCTGGATGTAGCAGCCGTCTCCGTCATCGCTGCTATATAAGACAGTGGTGCTGATACCATTTTTCATTCCTAAAGAGGAAACATTGCACATTCCTCAAGAAGAAGCTCTGAGGGAGTATTTAGATAAATACAGATCAAGGGGAAGCTTACATTTTTTACCATATTTGCATTTCCTGAATAAAATACTACTGCTTGCAAAGCAGAATTCATATGCATATATGACAAAAGCGTCATCATTGTTGGCTCCATTTTAAGTTTGAAGAATTTCAAATTTTTGTTTGAATTACTGTTAAAATATAATGTTCATGAAGACTGAAGTTATTGACAAAATATAGTTTAAATTGAGTCAGTATGTTAAGCAGTTTGGCTGAATTAACCCTGGTGGTAATGTTAGAATGAAAAAATTAACATTTTTAAGTTTTACTTCATCGGAATGATATGAAACTTGGTGACTTTTGTTGGTACTTTCTAAATGAAAAGGCTAAATGTTCTTTAAAAACAATTCTTTATGATCTTTATGGTCAAAAAATGACTGCCACAGGAAATGAATGGGAAAATATGAAATACAGAGCAATTTTTCAGGGGTACAATCTACATTCTTTGCTCTGTTTTTATTTAAATGCTAAATTAACTGAAAATAATATGATTTTTTTGTATATGTATTATTTTATATAAAAATAGTGCATAATTTAGAGGTGAATTTTGCATACCAGAGGGTTAAAGGGATAGTTCACCCAAAAATGAAAATTCTGTCATTAATTACTCACCCTCATGTCGTTCCAAACCTATAAGACCTTCATTTATCTTCGAAACACAAATTAAAATATTTTTGATGAAATTAACGTTGAACCACTGATGTCACATGGACTATTTTAACAGTGTCCTTAGTACCTTTTCTGGGCTTTGACCATGTTGGTTACAGTGCTGTGTATGCAGGGTCAGCTCTCAGATTTCATCAAAAATATCTTAATTTGTGTTTCGAAGATAAATGAAGGTCTTATAGGTTTGGAACGACATGAGGGTGAGTAATTAATCAGAAAACAAACAAAGTTCTTGAGGGTTTGGAACAACATTGAGGGTGAGTAATTAATGACATTTTTGGGTGAACTATTCCTTTAATTGTGGAATTTGTGGAGGGAAATAAAAAAGAATACAGATTTTCAAGCCTTGTAATAATGGCAGTCACAATCAAATGACTAGCAGGTACATTTTAATAAATTCATTTTAAAAATGACTCACAACTCAACCTTAAACTCAGTTATGAGTTTGAATTGCTTTAATGACTCATTCACTTATTGAATCAGTCAGAACACTGAATCATTACTTTCATCATATCATATTGGAAATAATTCAAGAATTGTTTCTGTAGTGTGTATAATTAAGGCTCATGAGACTTTAATGAACATACTGATCTAAGCAGTAGTTAAACATTAGGAAAAGTTCTTAAAAATTCATATAGGACTAATTATTTAATGATTCCATTAATGAAATTAATCAGTAAGGAACTGGAATCATAAAGTGGAATCAGAATCATTACATTCTTTATGATTCCCAACCCTTGTGTCTTTCAATAAACCATAACAGCAGGTTGTTTTTTGACATTCTTGAGTTTCCTTCTTTTGCACAAATTGTTACCAATAAAATGGGAAAGGAAATGACATTTCACTAATTCAAATGAAAACATCTTAATGTATAGAGTGGTGACTCAGCGCTGAAGAGTTTGAATGCTAGTTTCTGCAGCCCAGGGAAAATGGAGGCATATTTATCCCATTAATAGAATATGATTTAGCGTAGAACAGCGGAATTCAAGATGAGACATAATCAAAGCAATCCAGCAGATATTAACTTGTAAGAGCTCCATCAATGAGCAATTTAAGGGTAATATGCAAGTATATATTTCCTGCTTTTTTCTTTTTGCTTTTTTTAGGGGCAGTTGCGGAAATGTTGTATAGCTGCAATTACATTTTCGAAAATCCAATAGGTCACATTTCATTACTTAGGAAATTGAGCCTCATTCACAAACAGATGGCCATGACTGTACACACAGAAAATTAAATCCTCAGGGTTGGTCATCAAATACGATCACGGCGACTTGTGCAGTTAATACCCTATGGGATGGTCTGAGGCTTACTAAAACGTGACACTAAATTAGACTGTATTGTGTTATTGACTTCATAAATGTCTCACCACTCTGTTCCTTCTTCTGCTCCAATTCAAACTGTATTCCATGGTAGAGTTCTCGAGAAATGAGTCCATACGCAATGATCATCACCACACCAGGAATGAAGAACAGAACAAATAGCAACAGGATGCACCTAAAACAGCATGAAAACAGTTTTAAACTCCATTTTGAGGAATAGTTCACCTAAAAGTGAACATTTAGTCACCCTCAGGCCATCCAAGATGTAGATGAGTTTGTTTCTTCATCAGAAAAGATTTGGAGAAATTTAGCATTACATCATTTGCTCACCAATGGATCCTCTGCAGTGAATGGGTGCCGTCAGAATGAGATTCTAGCTTTTATCTTCACAAGATGTTAATTGATAGACTGGATTAATGTGAGCCATTCACTGCAGAGGATCCATTGGTGAGCAAGTGATATAACGCTACATTTCTCCAAATCTGTTCTGATTAAGAATCAAACTCAACAACATCTTAGATAACCTAAGGGTGAGTACATATTCAGCAAATTTTCATTTGTATTCCTTTAAGATATTAATACACCCACTCACTCATATATTTATCCAAGGGTAGCCACTTACTGTATGGTCTGATTAAATGAAAACTGTTTCACCTAGAGTTATCAAAACATTGTTTATTCTACGAAAGAGTTATTCATTCTGGATTATAATTCTGAATTCATTTAAATATTGATAATTATCCTCAGAAGTGTGTAGTCATGCATTGGCATAGCTTGAAGGAAACATATTCGTGATGTGCCTAACAACACCTCTTCCCTGTAATAAAAGCCCTGTAATGCCCAGCCTCTCAACGCTCATTGCTGTAACAGAATATGCAGGAAGAATTTAAAAAAATGAACAATGAAACTCAGAGGAACATGGAGAGAGAGTACTAGTCCGTCCCTTACTGTCTACCTAGCAATAGCTGTCATAAAACATAAATGTGCCACAGGAGGCACCCAGCTGATGTTTAAGACCCTGGCTCCTTATCAGAGCGCTGCAGAGTGACTCTGTCTCTTTTTCTCTGTCTTTGACTCATATTGAGACAAATGCAGACAGACAATGATGTTACAGTATGAGTAATAGCAGGATGCTTTTCCCATTAAAGGAATTTTCAGAGTTCAAAACAAATTAAGCTCTAAGGATAGCGTCTGTGGCATGCTCTTGATTACCAAAGACAATCATTTGAAGTATGTTAGTATAACAGGTATGCACTTACAATAGAAGTCTATGGGGCATTCTGGAGACTTTAAAAACAAAAAATGTTCTTTTTATGTACACTAAAAGTACAGTAAAAACAGCAATATTGTGAAAAATTATTACAACATTAGAAAAACTTATTTATTTACAAAGCTACATTTTTTACGTTCAGCATTATTTTTCCAGTCTTCAGGGTCACATGATCCTTCAGAAATCATTCTAATATGCTGACTTGCTGCTCAAGAATAATTTCATATGTTGAAAACAGTGGTGCTGCTTAATATTTTTGTGGAAGAATTGCTTGTTAGTTTGTGCATCCCAGCCGAGCCTGACACATATTGATGTAAACTGTCCGAGCTGTGGTGTAGTAGTTTGTGCATGCGCTCAGGACCTGTATATGTACTGTTGGCTCTGGAGGAACCAGATATGGTCTGACCTAGGTCATGTCCTTTTTCCACTTAACTGTCATATAAAATAAAAGCATATGAGCACTCACAACTACACTTGAACACTCACCATGCTTGCTCCACCTCACTCTTTGGCCAGTCATGGCGGCACATGTGAGCTGTAATGTTGTTGGGCTTGGTGAACTTCACCAGCGTGCTGAAGATGGGGTAGGGTGTCATAATGAGGAAGGACAGCACCCAAGTGGAAGCAATGACTTTGTAGGCATGGGATCGGGTCTGCCATGCCCTGGACTTTAGCGGGTTGCAAATGGCACTATACCTCTCAATGGCTATAGCCACCAGACTGAAGGTAGATATGCAGACGGAGATTCCTGTGATAGAACAAAAGAATTGCACTGAAACAATTGTCATAATTTCAACTGTAAAAGTTATTACCCTTTATCACCCTTTTTACTGTAAATTTAACTTAAATCCATAATAAAATGTTGCATATTTTTATACATGCCATTTTTATTGTAAAATTTAGTGTTATTTTTATTTATTAATTTATTTTTGCACTTTTTTAAAAAGTTTTTTGTTTTTTTGATAAAGAAAATAGCACATTTGCATTGAGTCAAGACCCAAGAGTTGAGATCTTGTCTAAATAGTTTATCCACCAAGCTTTCTGATTCAGTTGCTCTTATCACTATACGTATTCACTGCAGATCTGTTTTTTTTTTTTCTCCCCCAAAAGCTTGATGCTTTGTAAAACTGAAAGCAACAAAATCCTTAATACGTTCTTCTAAAAATACAAAGCTTAGTGAAAAACATTGCAGAATGGCTTTCTTGTTGGCGGGCGCTGTAAGTCGAGATTTCCGACAGCCCCTCATGTTTGAGGAATTACTGCCCTGATGGCCCGAGAGCTTTGATCTGATCTCGCCCTCTGCAGCAGAGCTCATACCAAGGAAATTGTTCTTTGCTTTACAAATCCCCTTCCTTCTCTGTTCCCTCGAAAAACAAATAGTGGGAGGGAGGTTGTGGTTGGCACAGCGTGTTGGATGTGCTGCCCTGTCACACTCCAACACTGTGTGGGCCGCAGGCCACTCGCACACACTCAAGCAAATAAGATCTGCTCTCTTTTGAACTGTGTCATCTCCAGGGCCTCCACCAGACAGTCAACATAATGCAGGAGAAAAACATCCTTTAGAAATGCTATCTGATCACCCATGAATATCAGTAAAAAAAAAACAAAAAAAAAACAGACCATGCCAGTGTAATTGTTTTCAGGCCACGACACCTGAATCGTTCCTTGTGCCTGTGACTTTTATGCAAATGCATAACAATATGGTCCACTGCTTCCCAGAACAGAACTGTCTTTTGATTTTTTGCCCCTTCAAATCATTTGCCCGCAGCCCTTGTGTGTCAGATCTGACCTTGGTATTGTATTGGCTGTTTCTGGATGAGCCTTGGCTTTCATTTATGGAGGCAGTGATCCATGAAACAGTGCAGATCAAGCTGGATGCATTCATACATATGTCTACATCAGAGGCCAATTTCTCAAAGTGAGAGTCAGTGCTTAAATCTGACATCCTGGTAACTGAATTACAAATGAACAGTAGACTCTTGTATCGTGTTTTATAGTCTGGTTCATATTGCAGCTTATTTGTGTTGTTTGTGTCTGTTTAGGAGCCAAAACCTGAAGTATATGATACTACAATAACAGATCTTGTGAAAAAAAAAAAAAAAAAGATTTAAAATACAGCGCTGCAAATTGTGATATGGTTGTGATATATATATATATATATATAATTTCAGTTCAGAATTTCGCTGTAAAGCAGTAGTGTCATTACTGAGCTCAAGTCAGTTCAGTGTTTGGTTCAGTTCAGATCAATAACAGTGTGAAGTTCATCAAGTTTAAAATGAGTTCAGTTTAGCAAGAAGCAGTTCTACAAAAAGGCAGCAATGTGGTTATTCAGTTTGAGTCAGTTCAATGTTGATTCAATACTAGTGTCGATGTGCAAAATGTAGACAATAGTACGATCATCCAGCTGAATTCAGCTCAAATTTTGTTTTGTTTTGTTTTTATCCGATGGTGTCAGTCAAAGTGGTCATATTGATTATCAATTACTGAAAGTTAAGTCTTTTAGATCCCCAAAAAGCAAGCCAAAGGGCAATATTGTTTAATTTAATTATAAATTTATAAAATAAAAGTTACTTAATACAATTGTGTTGGCACTACGTGAATCATTTTCTATTGGCATTGGGCAGAGAATTTCCAGTTTCCAGCAAGCTTTTGGATGGGACTAGATGAGGAGAGTAAATATTGAAATTAAGTGTTATATTGAATTTACCACAATTACCATTATGCTGAAGAGCTGTGTTTAGGCTATACTGTGTGTTGCTTCATTCAATAAGCAATTTACTCTGCAAATAAGAGTTCAGTTAGTTCAGATAAGAGTTCAGTTCAGTTAGATTCTGTTTCAGGGACTGTTTTAGTTTAGTTTGTATGGCAATTTCATGGTTATTTTTCCCCACAGAAACCACTGTCCACAACTGAATTAAGTTTAGTCATAGTTTTTTTTTTTTTTTTTTTTTTTGGGTGGAAAAACATGTCTAAATGTCTAAAATAAAAAACCAAGAACTAATTCTCCATCCCTGAGTCTGGACCCATCAGTACTGAGATCCAGACTCTGGAATAATCTCTTAAAAAGTGCTCTTTACTATATTGTGCATTTTATTGCTTTTCTCCATCATTAGATCATCATATGATGAATTACTGCTGCCACAACAGAAAGAAGATGTATTAAAACATCTTGAACAACTCAAAGGAGATGTGTTTATACAGAAAAGAATGACTTCATTTAAATATCCATGCCACTGTACTAATTCAATGCCAACTGCACCTATAGACGAAATTAAAAAGTAGTAAAAATTAATATTTTCAAAGATGTGAAGCCACGTAAATTTCTGCAGATCTAGGCAATAGCACTTGAAGCCTGTGATTTTTACAAATGCTTGTGTAGATGGTCAGTAAACAGACTCTCCCTGGGTGCCATATGCCAGCAGGATATTCAGTGCTAAGTTCTTTGTTCTTTGTGATTTAGCGGGTACATTGGTAACATACCTCATTTAAGGTTAGAAGAAATGAAAGTCCATCTCACCCATAAGATAGGCCACAATCTTGCACATAGCAGCTCCAAAGATGAAATCCTCCAGCAGGTTGGGAATAAGAGTGAAGGGCATGCAGAAAACAGCCATCATGAGATCACTAATGGCCAGGGAGAGCAGGAATGAGTTGGTCACTGTCCGCATTCGCTTATTCACCACCAAAACCACAATGATGAGCAGGTTACCAAGCACACTCAGCAGGAATATGAGAGAGTATAGCAGTATGCGCAGCGAATCCATTTCTGAAAGACAAAGTTCAAATAACAAATCAACATATTAAAGGCTTTTAAAATTACAAAATATAAACAACACTTAACCATTTAATGCCTAGATTATTATATTCTAAGGCCTCAAAATTAACAACATGATCAAATCTTTGCTGAAAACCTGTTGTAAACAATTTACTACATGCCTTCTGTCGTCCAACTGAGATATACACGTATAGCAAGTTAAAGGCCTTTTAGTACCATTCTAGGTCACACTTTAGTTTGGAGACAAATTGTCACGGTTAACTAACTATAAACTATGGCTTCAATAAACTCCTAATTTGCTGCTTATAACAGTATGCTAGTAATATGCATGCTAATAAGCAACTAGTTAATATTGAGAATTGGTCTCTAAACTAAAGTGTTAAACCATACATCATTATTTAGAAAAATCATTTTAAAATGTATCAAATGTGAAAACAAAACAAAAAAGCATTTAAATATCTTAGTATGATATATTATTGGTAAATATAAAGTGACAACTAATATTTACATGCATTTTGTGTAATAAAAAGTTTATATATGCTATACTATTATAAAGATCTCATTGATTGAAATATTTTTCTATTATTTCATATGTCAGGCTTTACAGGGTTAATGTTAGATAATAGGAAATCAAGTAAATCAAGTTGGTCAATGATGAGTTAAAAAAAAACTAGATATTGGAGGAGGGTTTAAGTGGCATTTAAGTGCTCAGTTTAAAATCACTAATCACTTTTAAATATGGCAGATCATTGCACATATATTTAATTACTGTAATGTTCAAAAGGCCTCAGTTAATGAAACTCTCCACACTCTCCCTTGATTACTTTTTGAGTTTATTTTTCAGACTGTCAGCAATTTACTCGTGGCAAATTATATATGATTGCTATCATATGGTGAAATGTTTCTCCTTAAAGGTAAAACATGACCAAAGAAAACTAAACACTGTTTAATGAATCATTTAATGAATGATTTTGACACGTTAGGTACAGTGTTTAATTAGCACACAACAGGTCTGGGGTTCAAATTCAGTTAATAAACTTTTAATTTCTATATATATATATATATATATATATATATGTGTGTGTGTGTGTGTGTGTGTGTGTGTGTGTGTGTGTATATATATATATATATATATAAAATTACAATGAACTTAATTATGAAATGCACTTTTTTCTACTCCACAGCGACTGATTCTAAAACCCTCAGATAACGTACATTGTTGTAGCAAGTTAATCTATAAATTTCCTATGTGCTGTCATGTTTTCTTGCTGACTTGCTGAATATTTAGAAGCGATAAATGCCTCTAATGGTCCTCAATGCAACCTTGTGCTGGTAATGGAAAACATCCAGCCATCATCAAATAACATCCTCAGAATGTAACAGCTCACTCAAACACTTAAAGCTGTGTGTTTTTTCAGACACGGCTGATGGATTGTGTTTTTCTAGCTGATCTCTGTGGCCATAAATCAGAATTTTTACACAGGGAATCATTCTTTCTGACATAGAAAGAATGATTCCATCACTTTGTTTAAGCAATGAGTTGGAAACTTGATATCTGTCACTGAAATGCTAATGTGTAATTTGAAAGTTGTCTGATTGTTGATCAATCAAAGGAGAAATAGGGTGACAAATGGAGAAAAATTGCAGGATTACTGCAAAACAATATTAGACTATGAATCGTAACTCTGCTGGAATGTCATAAACTTACAAAGAAATCATTTAATAACATCATAAATATGGAGCACTTCATAAGCCACTTCATGTTTATAGTTGAAACCAAAAGCTTTAGAGTACTCTATGTGGGTAACTTTACTACCATTTTTTATAAATAACTTTATTATTAAATTTTTTAACTCTTTCCCTGCCAGTCTTAAATATATATATATATATATATATATATATATATATATATATATATATATATATATATATATATATATATATATATATATATGTATATATATTAGCTTCATGCATTATTTTTTATCAACACTTTGATTACACCGTATTATTTTACATATGCATCAGCTATTAAGATATTACTGAAAAGTGATTGTGTTTTACATAATATTTTCAAAATAGTTATTGGTTTAGTTGGACAGAAAGAAGAGAAGTTCAATGATGTAACCAAATATTCAGGATACCAAATGTAGAAGTGTAAGAATCAATGAAAAACCCATGTTGACTACTATTCTGAATGTGAACATCTACCCTTTAATGTCAACAGTGGTTAATGGCCTGATAGATATGTGAATTTTTCATTAAACTTCATCTGATAATTAATATGTTTAGTTAATTTGGAAATTATGGTAGATTTTTCTGTGGAACACATAAGAAAATGTTTTTAAGTTGTTTTCAGCTATTTTTGTTGACATTGAAAATCAATGGGTTATAAAACAAAACTGGACCCATTCGGCTTTGACTGTATGAGACATTTTTCAAAAAGTCATCAAGTTGAACTGTCCTTTTAATTTTAATTTGCTCCTTCTCTAATGATTTTTGACGTAGAAAAGCTCCACATTATAAGTAATCTTCCCTAAGAGTATTGAATACTAAGCCTTAATTTTGGGACCCAACTATCAGACCTTGAAAAGAAGCCATTTTTTGGTGAAGTGCAACATATTCCAGTTGCTTTCCATTACTGCCTCTGCAGAGAGCTGTCAATGTGAGCCAGCATGAGCAGGGAGGATTATGGGATGTGAACAGTCATATCCTGTTTGTGGCTTAGTCAGGCTAAAGCAATCAATCGAGGCCACGTTTGACTACAGCGCAGGGTTCTGTGTGCGCTCCATTACTGATCGCCTGTAGCCACTGGTTTTAAAGGATTAGACCCGCCAAAATGCTGCTGACATCCTCAGGACTTTGATCTCATGAGAGATGTGGTCCACATGAGTGGCTCGACTAAAATCGATCTCTCACTTTCTCTGTTGCGAAGAACGTTTTTCTTCAAGTAAAAAGAAAAACATGTTTATCAAGTATCCTCCACATGACACTACTTTCTGTGGGACGCATTAGACTCACTATGTGGGAGAAGCGTGAACTAAACTGTTTGAGGATTGCTGTGGATTCTGTCATAGTCGTGGGTTTCAAAGGCCTTGGGAAATACTTAGAAGTGTCAGATAACTGTCTGTGTGTTGCCTTGGGATGGGATTGACCTGATTTAGGGTTAAAACAGCATGTCATCATTGCTGGTAATTGGATTAATATATTATTTTGAATTCTCTGTTATATTATGCTTCACACTAGATACATTTTGCATAAATGTACAAAGGTGTCCCTTTGAGGGTACTGCCCCAGCAACAAGCTGCTTTACCATTTCAAAAGTGACTAAGAATCCATCTAGAGCTCTCCATTTTCAAACTATTGACACTTCTATGAAAACTGACACCAGATCCTTGTGAAAAGAAGCACACTTCAGCACACTTAAGATTAATGATCTAATGCTCCGTGACATTTTAAAATAACGTACCATCTGCACTACAACTAAACCTACCCAATAGTATGAACAAAAGCGAATGTGACGTAAAAATGCAATTGCAAGCATGCCGTTTTATATGGCAAGCCGTTTCATCATGAGTCATTTTTGACGGGATTCGTACTCAAGGATTCCAAAACGTCCTCGCTGCAGCCTGTAGCACGATGATGTAGCTGGATCAGATCCAATACCTATTGGATGTTTGACGCGCATGCGCAGTATTTGATTTTAATGCACATGCACATAGTGGGGCTGTAATTGAAGCTAGTTTTTTTTCATAGGCGTACACAAATAATATAATACTGTGATTTTAAACTTGTGTATTCAAACTTTATTTAAGCAACAATGGCTTAGTTTTGAATGAAAGAGTATGTAATGTTTATTTTTTATTATTTGGTTCGTTTTGGAAATAAAAATCTACTAATTACAATTTAGTTTGTTCTTTATGAAAAAAAATGGGGTGTAATTATTGTCTTTATTTTTTCTTCTGATAGTCTTATAGTTCTGTCAATAATTTGTTCATGAATCAAATATTATTTTTCGTTCTCACTCT
The DNA here is from genome assembly GCA_039654775.1 of Spinibarbus caldwelli. Lineage (NCBI taxonomy): Eukaryota > Metazoa > Chordata > Actinopteri > Cypriniformes > Cyprinidae > Spinibarbus > Spinibarbus caldwelli. The sequence goes on along the minus strand of CM077232.1, from coordinate 25,432,613 downwards.
CTGTGCTATACGTGACAGAGTATAAAAGTTATAGGCCTACTAAAATATGCAGACATCTTTTTTATACCGTATAAAAATAAAAAGAAGAAAAACAATCCTGTCAGTCGGGGTTCCCGGGTTATAACGGGTTTTTACAGTTAATCCCATGTCCAACAAATAAATACGCACACGGTCGGGGACAAGGCATATTAACACAAAGATGATCATTTCTATTTTTGTGTGTTATATCCAAGTGAAATCCCCGGCAGATAGACTTAGTGGATAAAAACATAAACCATCCATTCCGTTTCGAGAGCGCTCTCTCTTTTTGTATTTTGTATTGTATCAGACGATAGTATGAAAATAAACTAATAAAACATTTCTTTTACCTGACTGAGGCGTTATTAGCGAGGTAAAGTTACTATAAATAAAACTTAATATAAATTTAATGGTTGTTTTTATTATTATTATTATTATTATTATTATTATTATTGAAAATGTTTGTAATACCTGTAATACAATAATATAAAATCTAAATAAACAAAATGGATCGGCATTAATCTAATATCCCCAATTAAATTGACTTTATTGTCTGTACAGAGGTTCTGGACAGAAATTCATATTTGACACTGGCATAGAACACACAATAAACAATATACAATTACATATACTAAAACACATGGCACACACATTACCCTAATCATTTTATATAATAAATTTAAATAAACATGATGGATACAATCAAAAAGACATTTAGGCTAAATCTGTCAGAGTGATGTATATCTGAATTAACTATTTACAGTGCAACCTCGGCATATCAATCATGTTACAGTGCTTGTTGTATCCTTATAATAATGGATACAACACTGATATGTGCATCCTGGCGATAACATGAAATGCAGGCTATTCAAAAAAAAAAAAAAAAAACCTTTGAAGTTGTAAAGACGAAAACATCTTGGATGAGTTTAATGATTTTAGACATTAAAGTTTTTATATTGTAATGTAATGTAGGTCATCGCGTATTGTAATAGGTCAAAAACCCTTGCTACATATACTGAGTTAGACTTCACTTAGACCAAGTCGTTAGACTAAGTCGCTGTGGATAAAAGCGTCTTCAAAATGATTAAATGTAAATAAAAATATGAATTTACTGGAGACCTACTACAGCGCATGCGCGTAAAACATCCACTACGTAGTGGATATAGTCCAGCTACGTCATCGTGCTACAGGCTGCATCCTAAATCCAATTCCGTGCGGCTGAGCTACCATGTTAAGTCCTGAAAAAGGGAAACATATGGAGCTGTAATCATAACTGTGTACAAAAACGATTACAAGTGCTCGCTGTTTTACCGCCTCTAGTGTTCATTTCTGTTGGAATCTGCAGTGATATGTACTTATTGGCACATACTCCCTTGAGATTGAGCTAAAATATTAGGAAGAGACTTGCGCTGTGTTCATTGTATCCGTTGTATTGCTATATGTCGATGAATAGTATGATAAGATGATATAATATGATAACAATAAATATACAAGGCACCACGTAAGCATTACAGCCTAAACTTATTGCAAAAATTTCAATTGCAGATGTACTGTAGCAATCAACCCCCCAAATTCTGGGATGGGAAAACTTGCAACACCGGTTCGTCTTAAAATAGACTGAACGCCTTGTAAATGAAAGGTGAGAAAAGATCGACAATTAACACACCTCAAACAAAAACTAGCCCCTTCTTTAAAAGAGCTGTAGCCTATATTCATGCCTTCTGTTACAATAACATTATACTTTTAAGGGACAAAGTTCTAGTCATAGTAGTATTTCTAATACTAAAATAATGTAGAATTATTGTTGTTTTTCAATTTTAAAATGTACTGTTTTACAAAAAAGGAACAAAAGATATTTATTTTTATCCAGATGGCCAATTACTGTTATTTACTTGCAGTCATTAATAGAAAACAAGTTTTAATGGTTGAATGAATTAGCATGTCAGCAATGTTAAGTGTCCTAACCATTATATTGTCTTTTAAAAAATAAATAAATACAATTTGAAAGACAATAAAAGTCAATTACTCAATCACCCTGAGAATAGTGGTAGTTAACAAGTGGTTGTCCTAACCATTTTACAGGCTTTTCAACTGGTAATTTTACACATTTTCAGTGCTTGAAGTGGGCCGGTACGCACCGGTCCTTCTATATTTTAGCCTTTAGAGTACCTGCACTTTTTTGTGCGTACCGGCACTTCTGACATGTTGCCGGTACTCAGAGTAAAATCGTCAGGGTCTGGGTGATTATATGATCCCATATATGATTAGAAAGGACACTATATAAATCACACTACCCAGGCGGGATCACCTCTCATCTCAACCAATCACGTGAATGAACACATTGTGTGGGGCGCGAGAGCATGTCAGGGGAGGAGCACGGAGTAGTAGAATAATCAGGGGCGTCATGCACTCATTATTTTTGAGGGGTCATCATGTGACACACAGCAGCCAACAGCATTTATGTTTTATTTATGTTTTTCCTTTTTATTCGAAACATTCCCAAACGCATTAACTATATCATGAAATATCTTGATTCTCACCTTTATAGATTATGTTGATCTATAGTGGGTGATGGTCAAAGTAACCTCATAATGTAATCTACCTGTATTAACTATGCATAAAAACCTGTCTGTTTATGGGTGTCATGCCATAAAATATTTTTAATACGACTGACTTTATATTTAATGTGAATTTAACATTGAAAGTTAATGTGAATAAAAACATTGCAAGTTAGCCTACTAATCGTAACATTGTACAGAAAGAGAGCAAAGAACATTTACATTATCAAAGAACATTTTCACTGAGTCTAGTTCAAGCACTCTCAAAAACTCTCATTAAAATCACTGCTGTTTACACTATGAAATTAATATCTTACAGATTCGTACACACATTTGCACTTTGTTGTTTCTGATGAGAGAATTCGCCAGAAAGAGGTATTTAGTCACCGAGCGAGTGAAGAAAACATCGGCATTTTAGCGATGACTCATCTGAATGCCTCTGATTGGTCATTGCATTCATAAGCTCAACAGAATCGTGTGTGATTGGTTATAATACGCAGTGCTATAAAAACACGTCTGTATCTGGCTCAGCGCCAGCCAGCGAACACAGATTTGAATTTAGCAGCTGATGATATGACGCGCTGAACGATTTAATCACACTGGTGTGATTGTATCAAATATATAAAATATAAATTGGCTGTTTTTTCTCTTTTGGAAGCTGCATTCAAAATCCACTTGGCTCAAAAATCTGAGGGGGCACGTGTCCCCTCAATTTGAATGGGCATGACGCCTCTGAAATAATAATTAATTATTAAGTACTAATTTGAATCAGTACTTTATAACAAAAATCATATCTTAAAATGAAAAGAAGCAGGCTTTTGCAATCACATCATTTTAAACCGTAAACTCCTGGAAAGTCTAAGGATCCAGTGAACGAATTCAAACAGTAAGCTCAAAACAGCTCTAATGCAGAGAAAACACGGCCGATTTCATCTGCGATTGTGGAGAGAATAGTGACTTACGTCCAGATGTCAGTAAAATTATTCTTTTCAGCGTGTATTTTGCTTAAAAGCAAGAGTGTTTTATAAAGGACGCTGATTATGCGGTGGTCAGAGATTTAGCGATTCTGAATGGATCCGTATATTAAAGGCAGGCGATTTAGTGGTCTTTGGCATCTCCCTGTGGTCCTGTTTGGTGTTGCAGCTTGACTTGTGCTAACTTGTATTGAAAACTTTTATTTAATTATTGATTAATTGATTGATTGATTGTGGCACTATACGTACATTGTGAATTATTAAAAAGTACTTATTTATTTTATTTTTTTTTTTTTTTCCACTTCAGGCACTGGGCATTTTTGGTCTAAATGCAGTCAATACAAAAACATTCACACTATTTTCTTGGAGGGAGGGTCCTAATCTATAAAATATATCAAATATATATCAATTCACTGTGGGAATTTGCAGTTCCTGTTAGAAACAGACATGGAGGCAAAGACATTTTATTCCAAGAAGAAAGTTGCCGTTTGTGCGGGCAACAAACGAAGGGTAAGAAAGCCTTTTAATTTAGTTATTCGGTTACCTGTTTTCCCATTTACCTCATTTGACATTCATTATTGGTTGTACTTGAATGTTAACCCTTATACTGTCTTGACAGCATTCTGGAAAAGAGAACAAGCCGTGTCCAGAGACAAAAAAATAACAGGGAACACTCGGCTCGTGAAAAAGAAATCGGTATGTACATTTGATTTATTGTAACACCAGTGAGCAATCATATATACTGTATGTCAGTGGTGTGAAAAAGATATGAAAATATTTTTATGTTGGCTTCTACAGGCTGCACTGATAAACAACCGATGCCTTGCTGCAGTCAGCATTTCAAAGGAGCAGTTATCGACATTTACACGAAGGCTTCTGAATTTGGAGGCAAGGGTTGGTTGGTTGGTTGGTTGGAAGCACATTTGAATGAGAAGGCACTCCCGTCTCATCCGTTGACAGTGGATCAGTCCACGGACAGTTCAATCAATGTTCCTTTATTAATGCCAACTCTTGTGGAAATTCAAAGAGACTGTCAACAGTCGGCTGAAAATTGGCCATCTCTCATCCATGAGTCCAGCGGACACTTGGACGATGCCAATTTTGGTTTTCCACCAGTGGCCTCTACACCCCTGACTGACCGTACCCTTAAAGTGCAAACTTATCAGGAAAATGTTACGACAGTGAGTTCAGCAACTCACCTAGGACCTACAAACCACCAACTGGCAATTGGTTCGATGCTTGATTGCAACAGGTCGCCAGTTCAGGAATTCAAAAAATAAAAGCATGACCATGACCAATTCTATCTATCTATTTTTGTGTTCATTGAATTAAACTAAAACTTTTTTATTTTTATTTATTTTATGGTTTGCTGGGAAAATAAATAGGCAGAGGCTTCTGCTCTGTCTTAAATGCTATGTTTTTTTTTTGTTTTTTTTCCAACGGAAAAATTTTGTCATTAGAGCAGATAGCAATGTAATGTTTTCAGACACTTAACTGCATGTTAACTGCAAATAAATGAAACTAGTTTAAATTTAAATTCATAGTTATAATTTAAATATGATAGTTAACACATTGAAGGGTACATAAGTGTACTTATTTAAAGCATGACACTTTTAAAAGTGTACTTAAGTGTACTTAACAGTCATGAAAGTGTACTTACAGTAGGTGGCCTTTTGTATAATTAATATTATATTATCTTGAAGTATAAGTTTTTAAAAATATACTTTTAAGATTTCAGTTACACTACAAGTTGAGATATCTTAGGGTATATTTACATGACTACAATGTACTTTTTTTCCTTTGCTTTGTTAAAGTTTTGCACCAACCTACGCTCATATGAAATACATGCCTCTATATACATTTCTGCAACACCGTAATTACGTACCTATACAATTTCCAGTTGAAATGAACACAAGGGTCAGTAAAACTCAAACAAATTGTATTCCTTTTCACACAAAGTTTGATTTATAGGTACAGAGTTTTCATTATTAAGGCTAATTTTCATACAATTACTTGCAGAATATTATGTTGTCACATATACAGCTTCATATGCATGAGTTTTCAAATTCAGTAGGTTTGCTCGGTAGCTCACGCAATACAGTGTTGTACTTGAGTGATGAAGAGCTCTGTTACGAACTCTGTGAAACTACGGTTTGACAAAAGAGCTTAAATCCGCATAAGGATGTTAAAATAGCATGGCTACATCAACAGATGCATTTTTATATCACTTTTGCATTTGTTAACCATGTCGGGTAGGTTTAGGGTTGGGTTTGGTGTAGGGGATATTTTCAATATGATAGCGCATTAATATTTAGCGACACTGCCCGAATATTTGAATTATGAATGGCTGCAATACCTACCTCAACCAGCGTAATAAAAACGCAGCAAAACATGCCCGTACCAACATAATAAAAATGTGCTGTAGTCATGTATTGAACGTGTGTTTTAGCGCCACTCTCTGGACATTTCACTTTGAAACTGCCGCGAAACGTGCAGTAAGGTATGTAATTACGGTGCTACAGAAATTTATATAGAGGCATGGAATTTCATGAGCCTGGGCTGGTTCACACAGCGAAAATGACAAAAAAAAATGCTGTGAAAAAAATGCTGTGAAAAAATTATGCATGCCAGGCCAGTAGTTGGTGATGTCACTTTTTTAAAGAAACACCACATACACTACATGCACATACCTATTACCTACTGAACATATACAGTAATAAACAATGCACATGATGGAACCGCTTTCACAAATTCAGGTTTGAAATGATACTGTCTCCAAAAACATGCAGTTTGAAACCCGTTTTCAAAGGTTTGCATTTTTAGGCCCCCAAAACGCCCCTGACGTGTAAAAGAATGGCCAAAACACATAAAAAGTTTTCAGTTTTAGTTGAAAACAGCATTGTGTAAACACCACCTTGGACCGACCGCCCACAAAGATCAAACAGGCTGAGTGACATTTTTTTATGTGGTAACATATAAAAAAATCACAAACACACACTGGTGAATGCAAACAACTCAGGGAAAAAAAATAGGAAGAAAGAGGCAATAAATTAGATTACAGAGAATGAAACACTTGTTCCCCCTTGCCAATTGAAATGTTACAAAGGGGCCGTCTAATCGAATTCAATTACTCTTTCCTCTGTGCTCTTCTCCCTGTAGATGAATGTCTCCCTCAGCCTATTTCATCATGCAATCTTGGCGTATGTGACAGATGTTTGTTTCAGGATGATCTCTCAACACGTTCTATCTCGCACAAACCTGTACTGTCAACCTTCGCAAGTCACATCGCTATTTAAACCATCCAAGACAGCATGGTGTGTAAAACTGCCAGTCACTCGCTGCACGTGAGGGTACACTGTAGGTCATTGATCAGTTATTTAACCCTATGAGACTGGTATCCACTGTTGGACAGATCTTTAAAAAGCCATTTTGAACCATTCATTCAAACCACCATACACTCTTAAAAATAAAAGTTCTTTATTAGTATCTAAGGTTCCACGAAGAACCTTTAACATCCATGGAATCTTTCCATCTTTCCATAACAAAAAGTTCTTAATATTGTTAAAATGGGTTCTTCAGAGAAAAAAAAAAAAAAAAAAAAAATTAAGATCTGTTCAATGAAAGGTTCTTTCTGGAACTCAAAATGGTTCTTCTATAACACTGCTGCAAAAACACCCTTTTGGAACCCTTATTTTATTTTTAAGAGATCACGTGATGGCCTTTTATTTGTTCAGTGTGCATTTCAATGTGAATTCAGCTCTACTGTTAATAAAGTGATTCAACAAGGATATTTTAATGAAATAATATTTAAGATTTTTTTTTTTTTTTTGCTGACTTCAATGCTTATATTTGTAGAAATAGGGACAAATAGGGATATAAAACGCACACAATAAGGACATCTGAGTATTTTCTAAAGACAGATCATAATTTATTAGTACATTGTTTTAAACAACGGTGTATGTAGGTTAATGTTTTAAAAAGGTGATATTCTTGCTTACCTACAAATTGACATTGGCTTGCATAACATTAAATTACATTATTTTATATTATATTATATTACATTTTATTAAATTACAACCATAAATCAACAGGGTCAGATTGTGCAAACCCACTTTTGGCATTAAAAATCTACTGGATTTAATATAAACGCAATGAAAAGTGATGAAAAAGCATGTACAGTTATTTTTGCAGCTGACCTTATTGCATATCCATTTGAAGGAGTTTCTCTTTCAGATGCAGAATTTATGGGAGTATAATAAAATACTTAAATATTTAAATAATGTGAATAACTAATGATTGCGATAGTCGATTCACTGGTACTTTTCGCCCAAGACTCAAAATAAATTGATAGATAGATAGATTAATTATTCATGTATCAGAGGGTTAATAATCCATTCTTATATGTGCTTTGCTGTTGTATATGCCTCTGGGGTGTTTTTACAACAAACCCCAAAAAACACAACTTATAGCTTGATGTCTACCATACTTAATATTATCTAAAATGTGTATGCAAGATATGCAGATCGTTAAATCAGATGGATATTGTTTAAAAGTGAACTGAATATTTGTTCCAGGATGAAATAAACTACAGCTCATGTCATTAAATGCCTTGGCTGTTTGTCATGTAAATAAAATATCATGATTTCTCATCATCCCTCATCCATTTCCATCTCACAACACATCACCTCTAGAGTCGCACAAGCTACTGTTTCAGCACTCTACCATTTACTATTTCATCAATGCTTTTGGCCTCATGATCAATTCATGAGAAGATTGAACTGGGTTATGAATACAGGTCTCAAACAAGAGAAGGAATGCATGAATAAATTACAATCAAGAGGAATCAAGATATCATGAAAGATAGTTGCATGAATTATGAATCTGAGGCCAAATGTGAGCGCATAAATATTTTAGATTTTTGTAAATTGTGTTTCCTCACATATCAACAGCATTTCACATGCTCTAAGTCATTGTTATAAGCAGTGCTATAACTAACTAGAGGGGAATAAATAACTCAAATTATCAATGGTACTGATCAACGCTATCTCACGACCAATTCGTACGTATTTTACGAGGTTGGTAATTCGCACGACCTCACTCGTACGATTTTGTACGATTTGTCTAGACCCCAGTGATGGGTTTAGGGCAGGGTTAGAGGTAGGTCATTCGTATGAATTCATATGAATTGGAGAACTCGTAAAATTTGTACGATTTAGCAAAAATCGTATGAATTTGTTTATATGACGCACAGCCAAGGCATTCATATGAATTAGCCACCTCGTAAAATATGTACGAATTGCCATGAGATTGGATTGTACTGATGGTAAAAATAAAATAAAATAAAATAAAATAAATAAATGCATAAAATAAAATAAATTTAAAAGGGCATCTTTAACAGTGTAATTGTTGCCTTAAGGAGGTATATTTATTTTTCACTTGAATAAAATCATTCCTACATTCTAATAAAGCATTTTTAGTGTACTTTTATCTATAACTTCATATTCTAGGTTTTCAGTTTTATTTTTTGTCATTTTATTTATTTTTGTAATTTATTATTGTCACAATTATTTTGCTCAAAAATATCATGATTATTAATTTTAGAACTTTTTTTTTTACATTTAATCGGAATCATTGCACTTTCACATAAACACAAATCAAGAGAATGTCCATCCGCATGGTTTGCTTACAAATTTATTTACAGGAATCAATGCAAAGAAAAAAAAAAAAACGACTGGCTGTATTATACTTTTTCTTGAGCAGAATATCTCAAAGGAGATTTCTAAACTCCAACTTACATGTTTGCCAGACGATTATGCTTAATAAATCGAGAGAAGCAGAAATCGTAATTAAAATATAAATATTTAAAATATTGATTAAAATACAATTTTATAAGCCACAGAAATTTATAAAAATATAGAGCTTTAAAATATAAGTAATACGAGTTATTTAGCTTTACATGCTATAGTTTTAAAGTAGTAATTCACCAACATTGATAAAGCCATGAGTTACACACAGTTGCATCACTGTTGCAGCAACAAGTGATCGATTCTAAAATAGATGGATGTCTAATCATGGATTTTGGGAGAAAGCTCGATTGTCAGGGAAAGTCAGAGGTTAACAGTCCATTTAGGCTGTGATCAATATTCCCAAAGCAGCGAAGCTATCCATGCTGTATTCTGAATGCTGTTTGTAATTGGTATCTACAAAGAGGCCAAGTGCCTGTCCATAATTGAAATAATCAACTGTTCGCTAATTAAAATCCGCAGGAGAAAGCACATGAGAAACAAAAGGAAAAACATTCACCTGCAGCTTGTTTTTGTTAGCCATGTACTGCGGTATATTATGTAGAGATCCAGTTTAGTCCAGTTTAGTACTTTGTGAAGTAGAGACTGCACAATATACAATTTTTCTGTACCCAGATCCCACAATGCAATCTGCACAATTTGACCTTCTGTTTCCAGTATAATGAATTAACTATTTCTTTTCTCAACCCACCTATTTTGACTCATCATTTGATCAGAACACCAAAAGAAAAAATGCCACTTACTATTTTTAAAGAATAATAGGCAGCGCACAATGTATATTGTGTGGCATTCAGTAAGTACTAAGCTGTTGGAACAGCCTCTCTCCAGTCTTAGTGTGACTGAATACCCAGCATTCCTCCATATAGCAGTCCTCAAGCTGTACCCTTCATGGCTGTAGCTCATTCCTGCAAACTGATGACCTTCAGTGACCCCTCAGTGTGCTCATCTCCTTCTGGATCATTCAGACCTACTGTATAGTGTAAACTGTTGTATAGTACTGGTAAAAAACCGTGTTCTGCTGTATACATTCAATGTCTCAATTCTCACATTCTGTGAGAAAAACACAACAGAATCCGACAAATTTTCTCCCCCATGTCATGAACTCAATCTGTGGAGAGTCTGGGAGCTTTGCAGGTGTTAGTAACCGTAAAAGTGTCAGAGGATGAGACTGCATCAGGACAGGCTGTGTCTGAGTGGAAGTTACACAACTTTACAACTGTCATTATCTATGGCAACAATTTTATAAACATTCAGAAAACATTAAAGTTATAGGAACATACTAAAAAATAACTACTAACTGCATGTGAAACTGGTGCAGTGTAATAATTTTTCCTGGACTTTGGACAAAAATGTCATTGAAACTGGCAAAAGTACCCCAAATAATTAAACTCTGGGGGCAAAAAAAAAAAAAAAAAGGCCTCTATAGTCATTTCATTTCCTCTATTTTAACTATTATATTAAATATTACATATAGTGGTGTATTTCATTACTTAATCATATTCTATTCTAGTTATTATATTCAAATAATATATATTCTAATTATATTCCATTGCAGTATACATTGTTTAAATGATCTTTATTTTTTATATTTCTAGTTTTATTTTGATTTCCACTCAGCTTTAACTTGCTTCTATTTCAGTTTTAATAATTTTAGCACTTTAACTTAAACTTCTTTTATTTCAGTTAGGCAACATTCTTCTTCCTTTTTTTTTTTTTTTTTTTTTTTCCAATAAATTCAATTCAGGTATTTAAAAAAAACAATGGCTGGCTGCATGTTATTATACAAACAGAAAAATTCTAAAATGCCCCTGTACATCAATTTCAGGGAGAAAATATTGCAGACACTGCTTTGCTGGTCTCTTTCCAAACACAAATATATGAAAATCTTAAAAAGGATAATTAATGTAGCGTGGACACAAATTTATAATAAATGGGCTCTTAAATTACTGGGTAGCAAATGTTCATGAGTTGTTTGCTTCTACATTAGATCCAAAAACAAAGGTAATGCCATAATTTGGATTCGGATCACTGTCTGATGTGCTGAGGACAACCAAACAACACATTTGTCAATTAAGGCCATTACAACTACTCAGGCACACCGCATACTGCAATAATAACATCACAATCTCTTGTTCTTTCTTTTTTCTGTGAACAGTGTGAAAGATTAATTCTGCATTGCTGACTGCTCATTCACTGTATTTGTATGAAGCCATACAGCATCCATAAGAGACCCCTTATAACCCACTATGAAGACAAGTTTAAAGCAGTAAATTATCTGATGATTGGATTCAATCATTGGTGTCAGTCATCATCATCAAGATCTGTCAAGGAAGTTTATTAATCACTTGTTGATCACAAATGTTGCTATATTAAGCCAAAGCATGACGTTCTGCTAACCTCTGTGTCCTCTCAAATTACCCCGACGCAGCTTCAACACTGGACTAAATGTTAAGAGCTCATGACTGAAGACCTCATCCTGAGTGAACTCAACTGGCGTCTCACCCGAGATCAGAGGTTGCATTGTTTCAGAGCAAATGACTTCTACTGCCTGTCTTGTCATGTTAACACAGCACGTGTTTGATCATATACAGCAGTGCTTCACAACTGGTGGGTCGCAGGTTTGTTCTGATGAGGTCAGCAGAGAAAAATACATTAAATACAAATGATGTAATTCAACTAAACATGTAATTATGCATTTAGGATAGAAACAACTATGGAAGCTTACTTCTGCCATGAAATGTAAAATAAATACATAAAAACATGTAATTGCGAGTTTTTATCTCATAGTTCTAACATTTTCCCTCACAATTCTGCGTTTACATCTTACAATTCAGTTTTTTTCTTGCATTTCTGAGATACAAACTCATAGTTCTGAGAAGAAAAGTCTAAATTGTGAGATATAAACTCGCAATTGTGAGGTCAGAATTTTAAGATAAAAAAACTTGCAATTGTGAACGTGAAATGCTGTGAAAAAATCTTACTTGTGAGATGTTAACTCAGATGTTCACTCAGAAAATAGTCGAAATTCTGAGAAGTCAGAATTATGAGCTATAAACTTGTAATTCTGCAAAAAAAAATCTTAATTGTGAGATGTTAACTCAAAATTGTGAGATATAAACTCACAATTCTGATAAGAAAAGTCAAAATTGCAAAATATTAACTCGCAAACTTGAGAAAAATTTAGAATCGCGAGATTGAAACTTGCAAATGCAAGAAGAAAAGAAAGATTGTGAGAATACGATGTCAAAATTCAGAGAAGTCTGAATTGTGGGACATAAACTTTCTCTGAAAAAAATCATAATTGTGAGATGTTAACTCACATTTGTGAGTTATAAACACAATAATTATGAGAAGAAAAGTTCAAATTGTGAGATAAACTTGCAATGCGAAAAGTCAGACTTGTGAGTTTAAAAAAGTTGCAATCACCTTTTTTCCTTTGGAAACAGCTCTCACAATTCTGACTTTTTTTTCCTCACAATTATGAGAAGAAAATTTCAAATTGTGAGATATAAACTTGCAATGCGAAAAGAAAAGTCAGAATTGTGAGTTTAAAAAAGTCGAAATCACCTTTTTTTCTTTGGAAACAGCTCTCACAATTCTGACTTTTTTTTCCTCACAACTGTGTTTCTATCTTGAGAAAAAAAGTCAGAATTGTGAGATAAAAATTCACAATTACCATTTGTATTATTATTATTATTATTATTATTATTATTATTATTATTATTATTATTAAATTCAGTAGCGAAAATATGCTTCCATACAAAACAAATAGGCTTATAGTAAATGATCTATTTACAATAGAAATCATTGCATTGCCAAGTACAGTGAAGAGATTTATTAAGATTCACGCCATCCTGGAGTCATCATAAAGGAGAATGAATGAGTGTGCAGTGTATGCTAAAAGTCTAGAATCTGTGGATTTGAAGAGCGCTGCTGGAGCACCGTGTGATGGCGATAATGACAGATGTGTGTTTGGTGATCAGGGTTTATAATGAACACAAGAAAAGAGAGCCCAACAGCCTCTGTTGATGGAGGAAATGGACAGCAAATACGTGTATTGTCGAGCAGTCTCTGATTAGGCTCCTCAGTGGCAATGCACTAAATTTAGCCTGCACTCGAAGGTATGCTGAATGCTTCCATCAAAGCGCCCAGAGAGAAAGAGGAGAAATCACTTGTTTCTGCTGTAAAATGTGAACATGTGTAGTAGTGTGTATCCAAAAGCTGTTTAGACCTCAGCTGACGTTTTAAAATGGCGTTTATTGGGGTAACCTAATGACAAAGTCAGGTTCGTTTAAATGTTGAAATTGTTGCACATTTTCACAATTTATGTTATCTAACAAACAGTGTTGGGGAGTAACTAGTTACATGTAATGGCGTTACATAAATGTAATTGTAATCCATTACATTTACTGAGAAAAAAAAAAGTGTCATTAAAGTTACTTATGAAAATGTTAACGATTACAAAGGGGGTTACATCTGAATATTTTCACACACACATATACAGATTTAATGAATTTCTTTCCCAAATTGCATTGATTGCTCTAAAATATAAGACACCAGTGTTTAAGGAGTTTAGGACACAGAATAGGAAACATGCGTATTTGACTAAAGTCTGGCTGTGGTGGCTGTGCTTTAAAATTGAATTATTAAAATCTTAATTCAAGTGATGAAGGATTTTGAGAAGTCTGACAGTAATCATTGTTGAGTACTACTGTAAAGTTAACCCTGCCTGCTTTAAATGTTTGAAAATGATTAGCAGTTGAAAACATTCTTTAAAAATTTAGAAAAGTAATCAAAAAGTAATCAAATGTAATCAGTTACATTACCCAAATAAAGTAACTGAAATAGTTACACTACTTATTACATTTTAAATAGGGTAACTTGTAATCTGGAACTATTACATTTCCAAAGTAATCTTCCCATCACTGCTAACAAAGCATTTTTATAGCGATGAACAATGACTTTTTTTTTTTTTTTGCTTTTTTGTCATTATTTTTTGAGTTACATCTAATTACTGTTGTTTTGTTTTCTTCTACATGTGTTAGCCTATTTTAATTCAGTTATGTCTAGTGAAATTTGTCTAAAACCGCTCTAAAAATGATCTCAAATGATTTGTAAAAATCCAGTCACAACCATGAAGTTTACAATCCTGTTAAAGCGCACAACAGCGTGAAGCCTTGGAGACACTGTGGTTATGACTTGATATGTTGCAAGTGGCAGTTGGAGCCTGTCAAGTAATGTCCATCACTAATCTAATATAAGGAAAATTTGTCTATGAAATATTTAACATCTGCTTTCTTCCAGCAGTAGCTAACTTTATTGCTAATGTTTGTTTTCCTCTCTTTAATACTTATAATATTTTATGCTTTATATATTACTGTTTTATGTTTTAAAGTTAACATTTAATGTGGATATGTAGAATTTGTCATCATTTTCACAAGATAAATAATCTCTTTACGTCGTAATACAGTCCCTCACGTCATAATGCCCAGAGGGTGATGCAGTGAATTCTGCTGAATTATTTACTTGCTTTGGCAGTGATTCTAATTGCAGTGGAAAGGCTGCAAACTCTGTTTCTTGTATAGACACTGCTGACTTCATTTAGATTTGTGAAATAAATTAACTCATTTAATTCATTTTTCCCATCATTGTGAGCACATGTATTATACTCCTTGGACAGCCTAATGAAACAACTGCATACCTTTATAAGGGTTAGTGAAAGTGTTTTTTTTACTTGGTCTCATTTCATGCAAATTTAAATCTATAACTATTATAATTTAAACCAACATTTATTCAAAATGGGGCTTTGTGTTTCCACGCTGGTCATGAATGTGACCAGTGAATGTGTTTACATGTATGTATCGTATTGCATGATTTATATGAGACGGGGCATAATCAGAGCTATTATATGTCCCAAATACGCCATGCTATATGGAGCATGACCGAGATTGTATTTAAAAAACTCTGGTCATGTGCTTATCTACAGCAGCCATGTAAAAATGTTTACATGAAATCTTTTTTTCTTTCTTTTTTTCTTTTTTTTTTCTTTTTTGTGTGTGAATATGATTTGACTACAGTCGACACTAATACACCTAAAAATATTCTTAGACCCTTCATTCAAATGCAAGTGTTCCTCACAGGTGTCTAATTAAATAGCCTAGCTAGACTACATCAGGTTTCCACATACAGTAGACATACTTCATTATCCTTTTGTTGTAGCATCTCTCGTGGGCTGACTCCAAATAAGGCATCAGAAACTAATAAACCATATAAGATTATAATCGCATCTCATTTATTTCCAGTATGCGAAATATTCAGTGCCTTTTAGGGGGTGGACATTTAAGAATATTTCTCTCAGTAACCTGATTTTCTGGAAGCAATCTTTTCAGGTTCGTCTTTGCGCAACCGAAATGTATTTGGCGCTCCCAGAACGCAAACGTCCAGTAAGCTATCTACTAGACTTTTTAAACAAAACTTGCGATACATAAATATAAAGTGATGTATTGCCTAGACTATATATTTTTTGATGAACCGTACGAAAAGCTCAGAGTACTGTAACTATGGTTACCTCCTCAGTCGAACGCTTCTATTCGCTAATGTTTAGAGCGTTCTAACTAAAACTTCTATCAATCTAACTTTTGTGCTTACTGAAGTGTTTAATATACTTTTAGCACCCATAACCACTTCCTGATTTTACTTCAAGCCATTGGTCATGCCATTGGACCTAGTCATGATACCTCATGGTGAAGGAGAACGAGTGTCTTGAACGAACGCGACTGAAGCAGCGTTCCGGTGCTGAGTGTATGTCCGGTGATCCTCACCTTTGGGTCGCGCCGGTTCCGTCTTGGGCAGCAGAAGCGCGTCTCCGCAGGTGCCGTTGGGAATCTCCAGACTCCCGTTTAAGGTCCCGTTCAGAACCGAGCTGTTCTGAAGCTGAAGGCATGCCCAAATCCCAGATGTATCATTTAGCGTTTGTAAATCCATTTCGGACCTAACCACAACTATTTTATATTAATATGTCCTCGCAATCATCCATCAACAATAAGTGTCTAATGAGAGCGCAAAGAGTTGCTTAGAGAGCAGAAATTTAAAGAGGATAAATTAAGAATCAATAAAAAGGTAAGTAGGGAGAAATAAGATTAGCTCATGCTGAAATAAAGCGTTTGAGTCGTTGTTGCTCAGCAGTGTGTTGAAGGCACAGTTGCTCTGTAGGAAAATGTGATGAAGCGCGGAGCGCCACTGAGTCTCTTCTCACGCGTGGACTGAGCTGAGGGTATATTGATGAGCTCTTAAACAGCAGGGGTGGGAGTTTGGGGGTGAGTCGGTGGGATTCGGGGATTTGAGCATCCTGGAGAGGAGGAGACATTGAAGGGAGTTTGTGGAGTGCGTGCGCATGGAGATTTAGGGAAAGTTATGAATGATGAGGCAGGTGGAGTAAAGCATCGGCGCCCTCTTGTGGAAGCAGACCCACTTGTCTGGATTTTTTGTCCTTGTCCATTTTAAAAAGGCATTAAGTACATTTGTAACCCTGGACCACAAAACCAGTCTTAAGTAGCAGGAGTATATTTGCACGACCAATAGCCAAAAATACATTGCATGGGTCAAAATTATGGATTTTTCTTTTATGCCAAAAAATCATTAGGATATTCAGTAACGATCATGTTCCATGAAGATATTTTGTAAATGTCCTACCCTAAATATATCAAAACTTAATCTTTGATTAGTAATATGCATTGCTAAGAACTTCATTTGGACAACTTTAAAGGTGATTTTCTCCGTATTTAGATTTTTTTGCACCCTCAGATTCCAGATTTTCAAATAGTTGTATCTCGGCCAAATATTGTCATATCCTAACAAATGGAAGGCTTGTTTATTCAGCTTTCAGATGGTGTATAAATCTCAAAATCTCATACTGACTCTTATGACTGGTTTTGTGGTCCAGGGTCACATTTTTGTAAGATTTTTAACATTATAACAGACATATTGTCTTTTAGTGTTAATAAATTGCAGGCCGTTTCGTCCTAAATTAATAAATAAACAGTCATAGAACAGACCATGTGTAGTTGACACAAACTTAGGTGAACATTTTTGATGGTAGGTTTAGTTTTGATCATACATTTCTATGGCACATAGTATTTATTACAAATAAATAAATAAATTTTGTAAATGTATTTGATTCATTTATATTTTTAAATATGAATTTGTTTTAAATAAATTTATTTATCCTGGGAATCACAATGCATAGGTCACTCTTCGTTTACATTTTAAAGTTATACAGGTATTACAGTTATTTAGCATTAATATTAATGTCTAAATGTGCATACCAGAGTCCAACTTCTTAGTGAAGAGTTTATGATCATCTGATTCAGTGATATGATAATACACATTGTATGATAGTAAAATTATCATCATTTGCTTGTCTATGCCTTCATAGGTTTTGATCTGTTTGGTTGTGCATTTTCTCTGGCCATCTATAGCTGATGAGCAGTTTAAGCACAGACTTCAGGTTTAAATGAAGTGCCTGAGTCTATGTGCACATTTGCAGAGGCAATACAAACAAATTTGTGATTATACACACACTCATGGTCCAGACTGGTTTCCTCACTTGACTCTATCACAGGATTTAGGATTTAGATTTAATGAGTTCGCTAATACTCAGATCATTTGAATGGCCTACTGAAAACACCAATTACGGTAAGAGGGTATGATTTACCAGAAGACTGACCTGCGAATCAGTGCCATGATCCCAGTTATTTGCACAGGCATCTGTTCTTTAATGGAATAGAGAGAGTAATAAACATCGTGGCACCTGCTTCTTTTTTTTTTATTATAATCGTCTTGTGATCCTGAAGGGCATGGTATCAAACCTTAATGGAAGTTTTTTAGCCTGACTGAATTTAATCTGTAGTTTTTAGAATAAAAAAAAAAAAAGAAAAAATCATTAACAAAAAGTAATAAAATATTTTAAATAAAATACATGGATTTTTCATTATATTTTTTGAATGAAGTGTTTTATGCTCACTTAAATTGAAATTATTTGATCTAAATTACAACAAAAACAGTACTATTGTGAAATATCATTACAATTTAAGATAGTTGTTTTCCAGCCTTTAATGTAATTTATTCCTGTAATGCAAAGCTAAATTTTAAAATGTTCAGCATCATTACTCCAGTCTTCAGTGTAACATGATCCTTCAGAAACTGTAATATGCTGATTTGATGCTCTTTTATATTGATGCTCAGTTGTTTCTTACTGTATCATTATAAATGTTGAAAGTAGTAAAATAGTTGTCACTCTCTAATATTTTTGTGGAAATATTTTTTTGTTTTTGTTTGTTTGTTTTTTGTTTTTTTGCCTACCTAAAACTTTTGAATAGTAGTGCATCATGGTTTGCACAAAAATATTAAGCATCAAAAACTCAACATTAGTAATAAAAAGAGATGTTTCTTGAGCAACAAATCAGTGTATTAGAATAATTTCTGAAGGATCATGTGACACTGAAGACTGGAGTAATGATGCTGAAAATTCAGCTTTGCATCACAGGAATAAATCACATGAAATATTTGAAAATTGAAAACAATTATTTTAAGTTGTAATATTTCACACTATTACTGTTTTTACTGTATTTTGATCAAATAAATGCAGAGACTTTTTCAAAAATATATGTCAATTTTTTAAAACTTTTTTTTAAAAAATGTATATTTTTTTTATTTATATTAATTTATATCATAAAAAATCTCTCACAGACTAAAATTGAGATGGTTTTAATGCTTCAAGGTATTCTGCAGTCTGGTTAATTAGCTTGGATTTCAATATTGTGGACTAGATGACATTAAAATCTAGAGCCATCCAACTATCACAAATAGCATGTTGTGAGCTTAAAGTGAACACACTCTTACTGCCCAGTAAACCAAGTAAATAGAGTGAATAAGAAATATCCTCGCAGATTTTTTATTTATTTATTTATTTATTTTTTAATTAAAAACATGATCTTTTTGTTTAAATTTCTTTCGGGTAGAATATGGTCACTCATAGCAACAGAGAATAAACCTCCAACCACGGGACATGGTTAAATAACTCACCTTTTAGATTAACCTTTGGCCTGTCAAAGTCCTTCACTCTCACTTACGCAGCGCTAGATAACACCTGAGCAGAAGCAGGCAGCCACCTCCTTTAGACTGGGACACTGAGGAGACTGCAGCTGGTGAGTGACACAACAAAGATGTACCTTTACAAATATCAAGTGCTTTGAGAAAGAAAGATGTGCTTTGATGTGTACCTTACTATTTGAAATATATATTCAGAGTGATGTCATTTGAATAGATTTTCTGTTATTTTATCACAATAGAATAGAATAGAATAGAATAGAATAGAATAGAATTGTTGTTCTTGAATTTAAGCGATGACTCCTTGGGAATCATGTTGAGAAATTTTATAATGCCGTTTGATGGCTTAAGTGAAATTCTTGCATTGAAATTATTTGTACAGATCTGAAACTTGACACAAGTTGCATTAATTATTAAACAGCAGCAAGGAGGTGGTTTTAGGCATAACGTGATGATGTGAAAGCATTAGCAGCTCATAGAGCAGTTCATGGAGCACTCAAGTGTGAGAAGTGTACTTCAGCTCTCAGCTGATGTGTGAGGTATTGTGTAATTGATATGGCATCTGTTGTGCTTGAACCTACAGCTATGCTTGTGCTTTTTCACCTGGTAAAACATTTATCAAAATGAACCAAGGCTATAGGCAATCTTTCTAAAGCCTTAAAAGCTTTGATGACAGCTCCTCCCATTTGTGTCTATTGTTATGTAAAGATTTCATGATCGGCATTCGTAATTACTGAGACAAGGTACAAGGTACACTTTATATAAAAAAATACTTCACCAAACATATTCAACTTTGTTAACAATTGTGGAGTCAAAACACTCACTCTAAAACACAATAAACTTTATGCATTTATGTATTTATTGATGGATTGATTGATTGATTGATTGTCATCTGTAATTACATAGACAAGGTACAAGCATTTTAAAGCAAAATGTGCTTTGACAAACACATTCAGACGCTTTGTTAACAATTAACAATCGTGCAATCAGAACGTTCACTCTCATATTTATTTATTTGCTTCTATTTAAATTTAACATGAAATCACAATGTACTATATTTGTTAATGCACATTGTAGGTCTTATTGTGCATGATTAATTAGGGCATATTATTAAAAAAAATTATGCAATTAATACATCAATTTAATACGATATTCTTTGCTCTAATAACTAAATTTGATTTAAGTAATTTAATAACTAATTACATTTAGTAACTATTTTAATTTTAATTTACATTAAATTAAGAATATGTACTTGCTCTGCCTCTGAAATGTTTATGCTTATGTATTTTTGAATACCCTGTTTTGCACAGAAATATAAGTAAATTATTTTACAAATGTCAATTTATGTTGACTTTAAACCTTCATGATTTAGTTCGGCATGTGCACCCTAACACAGGGTGGTGATTATATGGCCTTTGATAATTCTATATTACCCCAGTTATCACTCCATTTCAAGAACATAAGATTACATAATCATGTGCACCTCTGTGTCTAATCTGCACCAGTCTGCTGCCATTGATTACTATAGCATCTGTGATTTAACTCAGAATATTTTGTAATTATATCAGTGCTATATATTATGAGAAATGAATTTGGTCTCCACACACTTCATTGGCGCATTGCTAGATTGTAATTACCAATTTTATCACCATATGAATTGTGTGCATCTCTGATAAGATAACATCAGATGTACCAAGAAGAGCATATTATCACATGTTAGATGACCTCAGCGTGAAAGCAACACTGATCGATAGATGTTTCCTTACAGGAAAAATGGCTGGGCCAAAACCACGTATCATTACTCTGACTAAGCGAGAGGGACAGGGCTATGGCTTCTACCTCCGAGTGGAGCACGGCGAGGAGGGT
This sequence comes from Spinibarbus caldwelli, assembly GCA_039654775.1. Taxonomy (NCBI): domain Eukaryota; kingdom Metazoa; phylum Chordata; class Actinopteri; order Cypriniformes; family Cyprinidae; genus Spinibarbus; species Spinibarbus caldwelli. The sequence continues at coordinate 25,411,286 of CM077232.1, read as the reverse complement.
CACCTGATCCGAGCGCTGGAGATGGGCGGCGCGGCTGAACTGGCCGGTCTGAAGGATGGAGACCGCATAATCAGAGTCAGCGGAACTTTTGTGGACAATTTGGAGCACAGTCAGGTTCGATGCATTTGAAAATCGACTTTCTGTAAATCCTAAGTTATTTATTTAAATCGTTTGGTGGTAAACCTCACACCTGTCTTTTTCACGGGTCAGGTTGCAGATTTGGTGAGAAAGAGTGGGATGAGTGTCACATTGCACGTCCTTGGAGAAGAGGCATATAAGACAGCCAAAGCCAACGGAGTGAATCTTGCTGACCCTCAGTCCCAGTCAGGTCAGAGCCAGCCCACCATGAACGGAGTGTCTGCACCAGCCGCTAAAGCCAAGCTTTGTTATCTGCAAAAATCCAGCAGTGGATTTGGTTTCTCCTTAAAGTCCACCAAAGGTAAGCCAAAACTCCCATAGCCAGATTCTTAAGTAACTTCTTAAGATCTAGTGCACAGTAATGCTTATTTGGGCCAAGAACGGACTACTTAGAATAGACCATCTAACCGACATGTTAAGCAATTAATCACATGTTTGATTAACTTTATGTACCATTTAGAGACAGGTTTGTTTGAAAATATAAATTAAAATAAATGGTGAAAATAACAGAAATATCAAATGTGTGTAGACTTTGTGATTTGAATTTTTTTACTCTCTTAAAAAATAAAGGTTCCAAAAGAGGGTTTTTGCAGTGATGCCATAGAAGAACCATTTCAGGTTCTCAAAATATTTTTTTTTCCCCTTAGTTTGAAGAACAGTTTAATAATCTGAAGAACTTTTTTTTTTCATTATAAAGAACCTTCTGTGCATTATAAAAGGGTCCATGGATGTTAAAAACTCTTTATGGAACCATAAATGCGAAAAAAAACAAACCAAAAAAAAACATTTTTTTTAAGAGTGTAGTAAGTACAGATTGTTTCAGATATAATACAGAAAACAAAGCAGCATATTTTAAAGATTTGCTTTTGATCTGCCAAACTTTAGTAAATCCTGTCATTAGTTCATTCTCAAAACTTGTCATGGTCAGCTAATAGGATTAGAGCTTGCCAATTCAAGAAAGTCTTTTCCATTGCTGTCGTCAATCAGCGAATGGTCATCCGAGGCTGAGAAAGTCAAACGTTAACTAATTTCTTAGACCTGTTTTGGATAAATCAACCAGTGTGTTGATCATTGTTGGAATTGTTTCAGATGACACGTGAGATGAAGTACTAACAGGAATAATTTGATTTAACCCTGTTTTCTCTCAGGTGATCAGAGCATTTTCATGACAGAAGTGGTGTCTGGAGGAGTAGCTGATCAGGCTGGTGTGAAGCTGGGTGATCGTATAGTGGAGATAAACAGTGAGAATGTTGAGAGTCTCTCACATGATCAGATTGTGCAAAAGGTAAGTTAAAATTATGCTTTTATTGTAACTCCTGTCTAACATTACCTCTTTATCACCAATTTTATAATGCAGTAAGCATTTTAGAGAAGCTTTAAAGGGATAATTCACCCAAAAATGAAAATTCTGTCATCTTTCACTCACGCTCATGTCATTCCAAGCCTGTATGACTGATTGATGGAACCCAAAAGAAGATATTTTGAAGAATGTTGGTAATCAAACAGTTCCAGGTCCCATTGACTTGCAGTGGAAGTCAATGGGACCCAGAATTTTTGGTTACCTACATTCTTCAAAATATCCTCTTTTGTGTGCAACCTGAATGGATGTTGCTGAAGTACTTGACTCGACTGTTTTACCTTACATTACCCCCAATATCAGTGTTTGAGGAAAATATTATAATAATGTTATTATTATTACAGGTAAAAGCAGCAGGGGAGAAAGTGATGCTTCTGTTGTTGGATGAGGACGCTGACAAATTCTTCAAGAGCAAAGGCATTCGACCAAGTGCAGCTCATGCCACAGTCAGACACCTCCCACATAAGCCACGCATTGCAGACATGACCAAGAGAGCAGATGGTTATGGCTTTATTCTGAAGGAAGATGCTAAACGTGCAGGTAAATGCTTGCCATGTGTCATGGTGTGGAAGTCAACATGTAATACAAATTCAGCCTAAGACACATTGTGTTATCAAACTGATTTAAGGCCCTGTCAAATTTAGCCTAATTGTAGTCTAAATTAAATCTGCTTCAGTTGTTCAAAAGAAAGTTTAAAACAAAGTATTGGTGAGGCTTTCCTAAAGTACCTTTTCAGATTTGTCTTGGTGGCTTAACTTTTGGTTCCTGCTGACGGAAATGTTATAGCAGTGCAACTGTATCTGACCAGCCAAGAAATGTAAAAGAGTTGTAGAATTTAAAATAGGTCACAAGCTATTTATTCATTCTTTTGTGCGTTTTAAGAATTTCATCCTTTATTTTATTTCACCCAAAGTGGCTTACAGTACACTAATTGCAAAGACATCTCTCTGGAGCAACCTGAGGCTAAGTGCACTACTCGCAGACTTGAACTCAGGGGAAATACAGCAGGACTGTAATTTCCTGGGTCCTGGAAATTTGGTGTTAGCAGCCTAGATTCTCTTTGCATTACCATTGCATTACTTTCATTAGTTGTTCTGTTAATTTTTGTCTCTAGCATGGTGGTGCCATATGAGCTTAATGAAGGTTATTGCAGTGTAAGGGCAATGTGTTCATGCTGGATAATTGACATTGCGTAACTGTGATTCAAAGGAATTTTGATGATACTGTACAGTGATATGCAAAGGTTATCTACTGAAATGCCTCTAAAATGCTGTAAAAAAAGATTAGCATTTTAAAGTGATTTAATATCACAAGATGTTCTTTTGTACAGTAAATGATGTAGGGCGCAAAAAAGGGCATTTTAAAAATATGATTAAAAACTTATTTTACCAGCTTTGGCTTTCATTTTATATATATATATATATATATATATTTTTTTTTTTTTTTTTTTTTTTGAGATGCACCAGTATATATATATATATATATATATATATATATATATATATATATATATATATATATATATACCGGTGCATCACAAAAAATGTGAATATCGTGAATATCGTTTTTGTTACTTATTTCAAACTTTGAAATAAGTAACTTATTTTCAAACTTTCATATATTGTAGATTCATTACATGTAAAGTAAAACCTTTCAAAAGCTTTTTTTGTTTGTTTGTTTGTTTTAATTTTGATGATTAGAGCTTACAGCTCATGAAAGTCAAAAATCCAGTATCTCAAAATATTAGAATATTTCCTAAGATCAATCAAAAAAAGGATTTGTCAAACAGAAAAGTTTAAGTTCTTTAAATTATGTTCATTTATGCACTCAACACTTGGTCGGGGCTCCTTTAGCATCAGTGAGGTGTGGCATGGAAGCGATCAGCCTGGGGCACTGCTGAGGCACTATTGAGCCTTGAGCTCGTCTGTATTGTTGGATCGACTATTTCTCATCTTTCTCTTGAAAATATCCCATAGATTCCATATGGGGTTCAGGTCCGGCATGTTGGCTGGCCAATCAAGCACGGTAATATCATGGTCAGCAAACCACTTGGAAGTGGTTTTGGCACTGTGGGCAGCTGCTAAAGTCCTGCTGGAAAAGGAAATCAGCATCTCCATAAAGCTTGTCAGCAGATGGAAGCATAAAGTGCTCCAAAATCTCCTGGTAGATGGTTGCATTGACTTTGGACTTGATAAAACACAATGGACCAACACCAGCAGACGTCACGGCATCCCAAATCATCTCTGACTTCGGAAACTTCACACTGGACTTCAAGCAGCTTGGATTCTGTGCCTCTCCAGTCTTCCTTCAAACTCTAGACTCCAGACCTTGATTTCAAAATGAAATGCAAAATTTACTTTTATCTGAAAAGAGGACTTTGGACCACTGAGTATAAGTCCAGTTCTTTTACTCTTTAGCCCAGGTAAGATGCTTCTGACATTGTTTCTGTTTCAGAAGTGGCTTGGTAGCCCTTTTCATGAAGATGTCTGAGCGTGGTGACTCTTGATGCACTGAATCCAGCTTCAGTCCACTCCTTGTGAATCTCTCCCAAGTGTTTGAATTGGCTTTGCTTGATAGTATTCTCAAGCTTGCGGTCATCCTGTTGCTTGAATACCTTTTCCTACCCAATTTTTTCCTTCCTGTCAACTTTGCATTTAATATGCTTTGACACAGCACTCTGTGAACAGCCACCCCTTTCAGTAATGACCTTTTGTAACTTACCCTCTTTGTTCAGAGTGTCAATGATTGTCTTCTGGACCATTCCCAAGTCAGCAGTCTTCCCTATTATTGTGGTTTCAAAGAACAAGAGATACCCAGAATTTATACTGTAGGGATAGTCATTTAATGAAACGCAAATGTAAATATTCTAATATTTTGAGATACTGGATATTTGACTTTGATGAGCTGCAAGCTGTAATCTGCTAAATAACTAAATGTAAATGTAAATGTAAGCTCTAATCATCAAAATTAAAACAAAAAAAAACGTTTGAAATGTTTTACTTGTAATGAATCTAGAATATATGAAAGTTTCACTTTTTAAAATGTTACAAAAATAAAATGAACTTTTTCACTATATTCAAATTTTTCGAGATGAACCTGTATATGTGTGTATATATATATATATATATATATATATATATATATATATATATATATATATATATATATGTATATATGTATATATATATATATATATATATATATATGTATATATATATATATATATGTATATATATGTATATATATATATATATGTATATATATATATATATATATATATATATATGTATATATATATATATATATATATATATATATATATATATATATATATATAAAATAAACTTTTCATTACAAAAATTAAAATAATACATTAATAATTAAATTGGTTAAATTCATATTCTTTAAATGTTCTCTATAGATCCCACTTTCTTGCATGCTACGCTTGGTCAATTATGTATTTAGAATTCCAGGATGTATGGTCACCCTAGATAAATTGAGAAATACAAAAATATTTGTTTTATGTTTTAATATTTGATTCATGTCATATTTTGTTTTCTGTCTCAGGTCATTACATTGGAGAAATAGACAAAGGAAGCCCTGCGGAGCGAGCGGGACTGAAGAATATGGACAGACTACTGGCTGTAAATGGACAGGAAATAGATAACTGCAGACATGAACAAGTGGTGGAAAAAATATCACAACAAGGAAACAAGTGCACTCTCCTGGTGCTGGATGCTGAAACAGAGAAAATGTACAAATTGGTGAGTCCTTTTCATTCACTAAAATTTCTGCAATACAACATTGATTTGAAACATTTACACTGATACTGAAGAGTACATTGGTGACTGCATATGTTTAATCTTAAATTACATTTTATATTAAATTGTGTAATACTTTGATGTATAGGGTGGTGTTTCTCCACTTCTGTACTGGGAGGAAATGAGAGGATCTCCACCCAGCTATCCTGAGCATGAAGCTGAAGCCATACCTGCTCCAGCGGTCCCTGCTCCAGCGGTCCCTGCCCCAGCAGATATGGACCACAAACCCAAACTGTGCCGACTGGAGAAGACCGCTGCTGGATTTGGTTTCCATCTCAATGGCATCCAGGGAGTTCATGGACAGTACATCAAAGAGGTGGGCTCTGAGAAATGACCTATGCTGATTGCTGCCATTTCTATAGAGCTTTCCTTGATCTCTGTATAGGTTCAGTTTTTGAATAGGTTCAGAGGAGTTCACCCAAAAAAGTCTGTCATCATTTTCTCATCCTCATGATATTCCAAACCTGTATGACTTTGTTTCTTTAGTTGAACACAAAAGGAGAATTTTTAAAGAATATCCAAACTGTTCTTGTCTATTTAATGAAAGTGAATGGGGACTGGTGTCTATCAAGCCCCAAAATATCAGAAAAGTAACATAAAAGAATTATAAATATATCATAAATGTTGTCCTTAAACCTTATATTCCAAGTCTGCACTCTAATAATAATAATAATAATAAATAGATTTATAAATAATATTTAAAAAGTATTTATGTATTTGAATTGCATTTAAATTTCCATGCATTTGAATTACAGTTTTAACATTAACAAATTAGTACATATAATATGATTGGTCAGCCTTACATAAATAAAACAAGTCAAAACTAGATTTCTGTAATAGTAGTAATAAACTGAATGTGTTTTAAATACACAATAACCAGGTTTACAAATTTATCATCAATAATTCCAATTTGATTCAATCCCATACATTTTAACTGAATATTGCTTGTTTTATATCTAGCCATATTTATATATATATTAACCATGTTCATACTTTTTTAACTAAATAAATTCAATTGTTTTTACAATGAACAGGTTTATGCTGATTTTAAGCTATTTGAATAAATGTGTTTTGAAAATAAATTGTTAGAAATAAACTATGCCATGAGTGCTGACTTTTTTCTTACCTGTTGCATTTATGACTAACAATGTAATCCAAATGGTTGGAAATGTTAAATGCAAATACATAAATTGTAAATTTAGGTCTAAAGATTTTTTGAGCGTATGACAGTTTTGTCTGAGAATCTGAAATTTTGATTGCAATTTAATTTGTTATTCACTGACATATATTAGAAATAAGAAAACGTAATTTTTGAATGAATGAATGAATGAATGAATGAATTCTAATTTTCAGTGATTGAAGAATTGATTTTAATTTTGAAGTTTGATAGATTCACCCATTTACTTTCATTATATGTAAAAGAGTGGACATGATATTCTTCCTTTAGAACATCAGATTGAGTAACTGATTTTCATTTTGGGGTGGATTAACCTGTTAACGTGTTTTTTCTCAGGTGGTGAAAGGTGGAGCAGCAGACAGAGCTGGACTGGAGGATGATGACATTGTTGTGGAGGTGAATGGGGTGAATGTGGAAATGGGCACACATGAGGAGGTTGTTAACCTCATCCGCAAGAGCGGGGACACGCTGGTTCTCCTAGTGGCTGAGAGGACGGCCTATGAGTACCTGAAAGCACAAGGGATCACCATCACCCCTCAGCTGCTGGATAAAGAGCCCTCCGCTGATGTCCCAGCACCAGCTTACGCACAGGAGGATGAGAGGAAAGATACAGGAAGTGACAACGAAAGGCCGGCCACTCCACCTTCTCAAACCCGGTCAAGGGTCAGTACTGCTTTTCAGTATTTTTAAATGTTTTCAGAATTTACAATATACCTCACAATACTACGTTTTTAATTTTGCCATCACTTATGTCATTCCAAACCTGTATGAGTTTCCTTCTTCTGAGGAACATAACAGAAATTTTGAAGAACTGTACTGTTTTTTTTTTTTTTTTTTTAAAACAAAAGTGAATAGGAATCTGGGTCTGAAAACCAAAAAAGTTCAAGCAAGAATCCTAAAATATATTTCTAAATGTAGTCAATACAACGTGCATATTCTGAGTCATCTGAATATGTCAATAACTTTGTGTTTGGAATGGTATTAACATGAGTAAATTATAATATTATAATTTTAGGGTGAATAATTCCTTTAAACTGTTCAGTTCAGAAGTGTATTTATTTATTTATTTATTTAATTCATTTAATAATGCTTTTCATCATCTAGGATGCATTAAATTGATCAAAAGTGCAGTAAAGATGTTTATAATGTTACAAAAGAGTTCTATTTTAAATAAATGCTGTTCTTTATTATTATGCATCAAAAAAAAAAAAATCTAAAAAATAAAAAAGTCTAACGATTTCCACAAAAATATTAAGCATTATCAACTGTTTTCAACACTGATAATAATAAGAAATGTTTATTGAGCACCAAATCAGCATATTAGATTTCTGAAGGATCATTTGACATTGAAGACTGGAGTAATGACGCTGAAAATTCAGCTTTTCATCATAGGAATAAATTACATTTTAAAACATATTAAAATAGTAAACTGCTATTTTTAAATTGTAATAATATTTTGCAACTTTATTGTATTTTTGGTCAAATAAATGCAGCCTGAGGTATATTCTGAGGTAAATCTATTAACGAATCCTTTAAGGATACAAGCCATTACTAAATCCTAAAAGAGCTACTAACTCTAAAAAATTTTTTATTTTTTTTTTTTGCACCCTAGTCATCGTCGTCTTCATCCTCTTCATCATCATCATCCTCAGCATCAGAAGAGGACGACAAACTCTGAACACACCACATATCTGTACCAACAGATTCTTCCAATACTGTGATTTAGTGACAGGTTGACACAATTACCTGATCAACTACTGTACAATCTATTAAGAGGAGAAATGCCCCTTTGAACAAAAGACTGTAAGATCACTGATTAAAGAATGTTTTCAATGTGAATTTACATAAAGTGACAATATCAAATGTAACAGATTATTTCTGTACTGCTTTTATTGGGATCTACAACAACAATGATCTATTTGAACTGGCTTTATTATGCTTGTGATACATGAAATATAAAATTACAAGTAGTTATGGTCCTTTAGGCAATGCATACGTCTTAATATATAATTTATTCAACAGAATGTTTTGTCATTTTCTAATGGATGCCTATTGAATAAAATCTCTTTATTTGATGTGATGTCAAATGTATTCTTGCCATTTTAAAGGTGTATTTAATAGTTCTTTAGCAAATGTTAACACCAAAGTTCTTTGTGTATTTTAAGTATCAATAACCAGTGCTTGAAGTGGAAAAATACTATATGCTACTATATGGATCCACCGATAATGATAATGATTTGCACTTCAGCTTTCAATGACAGAATTATATTGTACTTATAGGTCATGTTTTATGAAAATAATGAATTTTTTTCACATAAAGAAAAATAAATGTTAGTCAAAGCAAATCTACATCATGAATTAAAAAATGAATATTCACTTTCTATATTTGTAGCTCCAGCTTTAATCGAATGAAGCCAAGGACTCCCAACACTAACAAACCTATATTTTGTAGTTTTGGGGATCAATCGTTTTATGACTCTGAGAAAACTGTTTAAACAGTCTAAATTTAAAATTGTCTCAATGTTTGTATTTAAACTAAAACCTGCTATACACTGCGATTTTTTTTTTTAGATTTTTAATATAACGCAATGATAGATTGAACGATGCACACTGGTATAACATTCTGTACTTGCTTTTTTAAGTTCAATGCAGCAGTGCAAAACAGTGAATCTATTCACCATACTGGCATAAGTTCACTTAAGTGGCTTAGATGAGTTTGAAGTTTGGTGTTTAAAAAAAGTGCAAACTGATATTGATATTTCTCTACACAATGTAATAAATGATATTATCAGTAAGTCATGGCAATTTATGCTTTTACATTACTTCAATCAAAATAAGTTGAGCAGTTTTATGAAAGTTATGTTAAATTATATGAAATTCAACTTTTTCAGATCGGTTTAATGTCATTTAAGGTTAAATGACTTGGAAAACTTTAAGGCAGCAACTGAACTTAAGTTTTTAAGTTGAAATGGGTGGACATTTTTTACATGAGTATAGACATTTTTCTAACACCAAAAAGTTTCTCTGAAAAATATACAATTACCATTATTCTATGAAGTCTTTATGTACATAAGTATTTGTAATGAATATGGTGAGATTTAGTGAAACACTATGTGAGTGGTGGCAAATTATCCATTCATCATTCAGGTATTTCAGTGCATGCAAGCCTAAAGAGCCGTCACACTGTAGTACTGTCCATTTTTTACACTGCCACATCTTCATCAGAGGCTAAAAATTCATTGCAAAGACTATTAATTTGCCATTGGTAAACATGTCAAACTAGGCAACTCACAAATTTAAGATCTCAGATTTTTGATGATAAAATTTTGGACAAAATTGTACAGTGCACACCGGGTTTAAGATGTAATGTATTAGTAGATTGACTGGAATGTTTAGGAGAAGTTGATAATCAATTTTTGCCCCAGGGAGCCAGGTACCCACAAGAAGCACCCATGTCCGCAAGGTTCTAACAGGGAGCACCTGTGTCTGTTGGTGACCCGAAGAGAAGAAAGCGGAGAAAGCAAAAGTCTGTTGCTGAATCAGAGAAAGCATGCCATTTCGGGCCCTGTACAGAGAGAGTCCCCACAGGCAGCACTTGTGCCTTTCTTTTCTTCAGAGAGAGCACTAATGCCCTCTTGGACCCATTAGAGAGCACCAATGCTTATCAGGTCCTCACAAGAAACACTTGTGAAGGACTGTTTTCCAAAGAGAGCACTTGTGCAGACCTCTTCCCTACATGGAGCATCCAAACCCATCTTTCTACCTCAGGTAGCACCCATGCCTGCTTCTTTCCAACAGGAACAAAGTTCCTAGTCCAGTCGGAAGAGGCAGTGCCCATGGAGCACAGAAGATACGGTTAGTCCCAGCTATCTCTTACTTTAATTTATTTCAGATTTATTTTTAAAATGGTAGATGAAATGTCTTCTACTCATTAAACCTGTCGATCAGCTGCCTCCATGTAAAAAGCAGTGCATGCCAGTCAAACGAGGAACAAAAGCTCATCTACATTTTACACATATTGTAAACAGGCTGTAGTTATAACTATAGGAGATCATGATTCTCCTGTTGTTTCTGCTGGTAAAGCTTGATAATAAATGTTTAGTTGCTTAATTTTTGCTCTTCACATCACCAAACACCAATATGCTAATAGCGTATGGGTAGAAGCGGCAGCCAATGATCTTCGCAGGTCACGTCATTTCAAAAAATACCAAATACACTGAAGGTGTGTGACCCACACAATACATAATTAAATCCCTTTTTATTGTATGAAGACATCATGCGCATGACTCTTCACAAAACACTACTTATTCCTGTAAAACGTTTTCAGCATCGATCTACTGAATATACCAGCAAGAAACAGTGGAAATGTTTGAAAAAGCCTTTTAATGGAAATCTGAGCTTCCTGCATTTGAGCAGAAATCCAAGACAGTTCCATCTCTGGCATGTAGACATTGCCATTTCAGTAAATCAATGGCACCTTTCCGTCTAACACACACACAAAAATGATAATACAAAAGCCCAAAATACATTTATTCTTAACCCTTTTCTAGTTGATGTGATTTCAGCAGAAGATTATGACTCTCACTCAATACAGTATCCACACGTGAATCATTACACTTCTTAATGAGACATGGAATGATAGTAACAGGCCTGAAAGAAAAACAAGAGTACAGCAGTCCACTGTAACATCACTGGGTGTTGCTGAGATATAGATCTGATGTCTATTAATGATAGACAGTCTTCGAGATCTCCACCCGGAACCGCTTCGCTCCCCTCCGCGAGACGGAACGCGACGCTGTGATCGTGGGAGACTCCATCGTCCGACACGTCCGTGGTATGTTAGCTGAAGGTAAAGCGCACACTCACTGTTTCCCTGGTGCTCGTGTTCTCGATGTTTCTGCGCAGATACCCGCGAAGGACGACGAAAGCGTCGGCGCGATCGTTCTGCACGCGGGGGTGAACGACACCAGGCTGCGGCAGACAGAGACACTGAAGAGGGACTTCAGGAGCCTGATCGAGACGGTGCGCAGCGCATCACCCGCGGCGACGATCATCGTGCCAGGACCACTTCCCACGTATCGACGAGGACACGAAAGGGTCAGTAGACTTTTTGCTTTAAATGAGTGGTTATTGTCATGGTGTAAAGAACAGAAACTGCTCTTTGTTAATAATTGGAATCTTTTCTGGGAGTGTCCAAGGCTTTTCCGCGCTGATGGCCTGCACTCCAGCAGAGTCGGAGCAGAACTCCTGTCGGACAACATCTCCAGGACTCTACGCTCCATATGACTAGTAAGCCCATTCTCAAATAACTGCTATGATGACTTTTGTTCTACCCACTTAAATGATAGAAGTACTTGTGCTGTCCAATCTATAAAGACTGTGTCTGTTCCCCGAAAAGTGAGGCCAAAATATAAATTTAATGCAGGATCTAGAAATAATCTGATCTTGATTAATCCAGAAAAAAGCAAAATAAATGAACAAAAACTATTTTTAATGTTTGGGCTCCTAAACATTAGATCACTCGCACCCAAAGCAGTTCTTGATGTGCTCTGCTTGACTGAAACCTGGCTCACACCAAATGATTATATTAGTGTAAATGAGTCTACTCCACCAAGCTACTGTTATAAGCATGAGCCCCGTCAGACTGGCCGTGGCGGCGGTGTTGCTACAATATATAGTGATATTCTCAATGTTACTCAGAAAACAGGATACACGTTTAACTCATTCGAATTACTTATGCTTAATGTTACACTGTCAGATATGCAAAAGAAATCTCTCCTATCTCTTGCTCTGGCTACTGTGTATAGACCGCCAGGGCCGTATACAGATTTGTTAAGAGAATTTGCAGATTTCCTCTCAGACCTATTGGTTACTGTTGATAAAGCATTAATTGTCGGAGATTTTAACATTCACGTTGATAATACAAATGATGCATTAGGACTTGTGTTTACTGACCTAATAAACTCTTTTGGAGTCAAACAAAATGTCACCGGGCCCACTCATCGTTTTAATCATACGCTAGATTTAATTATATAGCATGGAATCGATCTAACTGATATAGATATCGTACCTCAAAGTGATGATGTTACTGACCATTTTCTAGTATTGTGCATGCTGCGTATTACCGATATTAACTATATGGCTCCGCATTATCGTCCAGGAAGAACTATTGTTCCAACCACTAAAGATAGACTCAGAAATAACCTCAGACTCTCTATCCATTAGGCCACGGCTGCCCTACAGGTAGTCCAAAAACTAACTTGGAAGTTTTTAGAATTGCATGGAAAAACAGTATGTCCAGTTATAGACAGGCTCTAAACGCTGCCAGGGCCGAGCATATCCGCAAACTCATAGAAAATAACCAAAACGATCCAAGGTTTTTATTTAGCACAGTAGCTAGATTAACAAATAACCAGACGCCACCCAATCTAAATATTCCCTCACAGTTTAGTAGTGATGACTTTATGAATTTCTTCACAGACAAAATAGATAACATCAGAAATACAATAACAAATGTAGATTCTACAGCATCTAATACTTCAGCTTCATTCATTGTACCCAAAGAAAAAATGCAGTGCTTTACAATTATAGGACAGGAAGTGCTAAATAAACTTATCACTGCATCTAAACCCACAACATGTTTATTAGATCCTGTACCCACGAAATTACTGAAAGAGTTGTTACCTGTAGCAGAAGAACCGCTTCTCAATATAATTAACTCATCGTTATCTTTAGGTCACGTCCCAAAACCATTCAAGCTGGCGGTTATTAAGCCTCTTATTAAGAAACCACAACTAGATCCTAGTGAACTGGCAAATTACAGACCCATTTCAAATCTTCTGTTTATGTTTAAAATTCTAGAAAAAGTTGTGTCTGCTCAATTGTGCTCCTTCCTGCAAAAAAATTATCTCTATGAAGAATTTCAGTCAGGTTTCAGGCCCCATCATAACACAGAAACCGCACTTGTTAAAATTACAAATGACTTGCTTCTTGCGTCAGACCAAGGCTGCATCTCATTGCTAGTTTTACTTGATCTTAGTGCTGCGTTCGACACCATAGATCATGACATACTCATAGATCGATTACTAAACTATACGGGTATTCAAGGGCAGGTTTTAAGATGGTTTAGATCCTACCTGTCCGATCGCTACTACTTTGTTTATTTAAATGGGGAGTCATCTCAATTATCACCAGTAAAGTATTGAGTACCACAAGGATCTGTCCTAGGTCCTCTGCTATTTTCAATATACATGTTGCCCTTTGGTTATATTATTAGAGAATACGGGATTAGTTTCCACTGTTATGCTGATGATACTCAACTATAAATCTCAACAAGACCAGATGAAACTTCTAAATTATCTAAGCTAACAGAGTGTGTTAAAAATGTAAAAGATTGGACGACCAAAATTTTTCTCCTATTAAATTCAGATAAGACAGAGATATTACTTATTGGACCAAAAAATAGTGCACAGAATCTCTTGGATTACAATTTGCAACTAGACGGATGTACTGTTACTTCCTCTACAGTCAAAAATCTGGGTGTTCTATTAGACAGCAAATTGTCTTTTGAAAATTATATTTCCCATGTTACAAAAACAGCAATTCTTCCATCTTAGAAACATTGCCAAGCTACGAAACATGTTACCTGTTTCTGATGCAGAAAAGCTAGTTTGCATTCATGACCTCTAGACTGGACTATTGTAATGCACTGCTAGCTGGTTGTCCTGCATCTTCAATAAACAAGCTACAGGTAGTCCAAAATGCAGCGGCTACAGTCCTTACCAGATCAAGAAAATATTATCATATTACCCCAATTTTACAGTCTCTGCACTGGCTACCTATTAAGTTCCGTATCGGATACAAAATATTATTACTTACCTATAAGGTCCTTAATGGTTTAGCTCCTGCGTACCTAACTAGTCTTCTACCACGCTACAATCCATCACGCTCCCTAAGGTCACAAACTCTGGACTTTTGGTAGTACCTAGGATAGCAAAGTCCACTAAAGGAGGTAGAGCTTTTTCGCTCCCAAACTCTGGACTAGACTTCCTGATAAAGTTCGGGGTCCATTCACGATCGCGGACCTTTGGGGGGGGCGGGGGGTTTGCTTCGGGGTCCCCCTCGGTCCATTCGCGATCGCGTTCCGGGGGTGGGGGTCCCCCTCGGTCCGTTCGCTGCGGGGCCCCCTCACAGATATACAAATAAACTTGAATTGAATTAATGATAAAAACTGTCTCAAGAGTAACTGATTTCATGGTAAACAAACTAGTGAGAGCAATTAGTTTGTTCACCTACCGTGGTAAACATAATAACACCTGGTTTGGGAAATTATATGCTCTTTACTAAAAAAAAAAAAAAACAAAAAAAAACAATTGAGAAAGATTACACCTACATTGTATACCATTTTGTCCCCTCCATTAATACGAGTCTATTTAAATGATACCCAAAGTCAAATAAACACTGTTTCTGGGCCCCTCCTGATTCAGGAAATACAGACCCAATTATACTCATTACAAAAGTCCTTCAGACAGGAGAGACAACAGAAAGAGACACTTCGGTCCTGTGCGTTTCTTTCTGATGAGGTCACTTGTGAGGTCACAGGTTCATGTGCTTCTCAGGTGCCTGTTTATGGGCCAGGTAGAGGAAGAGGATGCTGGAGAGAGCACTGACCAGGAAGATCACATCAAACCAGCGGTGGTAGAAGTTAAACTGCAGTTCTCCCAGGACCTCTGTCACTATGGTGCGGTACTCTAAAGGCATGCTCATCCGCATCAGCAGCACAGACGACACAAAATACATGCCCTACAAACAGACAGCAGAGAGTGTGGGAGAGAGAGACAGAGATGTCACAGCATTTTATTTACGGTGAAGATTTATTTAAAATTACCTGCACTTTTTAAACAATACTAGAACCAAATGATATGACATTTTAATTTGTTAATGGGTCTGGAACACATATTGTGAAGTGAATTCAGAATTGGAACCAAGAAAGATTAATATATTACTGTCTATGTCATATATTTCATGAGACAACACTGATTCTAATATAATTCTAATATTAGAATTAGATGTGGAAAAAAATTTAAATGAAAGCAGTTTAACATAAGGCAGCAACATAACAAAATGTGAAAAAAAGAAGGGGTATAAATACTTTCACAAGGCACTGTATATACAGGTGCATCTCAATAAATTAGAATGTCATGGAAAAGTTAATTTATTTCAGTAATTCAACTCAAATTGTGAAACTCATTTATTAAATAAAGTTAATGCACACAGACTGAAGTAGTTTAAGTCTTTGGTTCTTTTAATTGTGATGATTTTGGCTCACATTTAACAAAAACCCACCAATTCACTATCTCAATGAATTAGAATACTTCAATAAAAAAAAAATAAAACATTTTTAGTGAATTGTTGGCCTTCTGGAAAGTATATTCATTTACTGTATATGTACTCAATACTTGGTAGGGGCTCTTTTTGCTTTAATTACTGCCTCAATTCGGCGTGGCATGGAGGTGATCAGTTTGTGGCACTGCTGAGGTGGTATGGAAGCCCAGGTTGACAGTGGCCTTCAGCTCATCTGCATTTTTCTGGTCTCTTGTTTCTTATTTTCCTCTTGACAATACCCCATAGATTCTCTATGGGGTTCAGGTCTGATGAGTTTGCTGGCCAGTCAAGCACACCAACACCATGGTCATTTAACCAACTTTTGGTGCTTTTGGCAGTGTGGGCAGGTGCCAAATCCTGCTGCAAAATGAAATCAGCATCTTTAAAAAGCTGGTCAGCATAAGGAAGCATGAAGTGCTCCAAAATTTCTTGGTAAATGGGTGCAGTGACTTTGGTTTTCAAAAAACACAATGGACCAACACCAGCAGATGACATTGCACCCAAAATCATCACAGACTGTGGAAACTTAACACTAGACTTCAAGCAACTTGGGCTATGAGCTTCTCCACCCTTCCTCCAGACTCTAGGACCTTGGTTTCCAAATGAAATAAAAAACTTGCTCTCATCTGAAAAGAGGACTTTGGACCACTGGGCAACAGTCCAGTTCTTCTTATCCTTAGCCCAGATAAGACGCACAAGAGGAATACGACAACTGTAGCTAAATTCCTTGACACGTCTGTGTGTGGTGGCTCTTGATGCCTTGACCCCAGCCTCAGTCCATTCCTTGTGAAGTTCACCCAAATTCTTGAATCGGTTTTGCTTGACAATCCTCATAAGGCTGCGGTTCTCTCGGTTGGTTGTGCATCTTTTTCCTTCCACTCAACTTTATGTTAACATGCTTGGATACAGCACTCTGTGAACAGCCAGCTTCTTTGGCAATGAATGTTTGTGGCTTACCCTCCTTGTGAAGGGTGTCAATGATTGTCTTCTGGACATCTGTCAGATCAGCAGTCTTCCCCATGATTGTGTAGCCTAGTGAACCAAACTGAGAGACCATTTTGAAGGCTCAGGAAACCTTTGCAGGTGTTTTGAGTTGATTAGATGATTGGCATGTCACCATATTCTAATTTGTTGAGATAGTGAATTGGTGGGTTTTTGTTAAATGTGAGCCAAAATCATCACAATTAAAAGAACCAAAGACTTAAACTACTTCAGTCTGTGTGCACTGAATTTATGTAATACACGAGTTTCACAATTTGAGTTGAATTACTGAAATAAATTAACTTTTCCACGACATTCTAATTTATTGAGATGCACCTGTATATAGAGAGAGAGAGACAGAGAAACCAGGTTTCAAAAATTATTAAAGTTATCCAATATTTCTGCTGAAAAGCACTAAACTGTTTTTACACTACTGTTCAAAAGTCTGGGGTCAGCAGGGTTTTTTTTTTTTTTTTTTTCACGTTTTTGAAAGTCTCACCAAATCTGTATTTATGTGATAGAGAATACGGTAAAAACAGTAATATTGTAAAATATTATTAACATTTAAAATGACTGTTTTCTATTTGAATATATTTTAAAATATAATTTATTCCTGTGATGCAAAGCTGAATTTTCAGCATCATTATCCCAGTCTTCACTGTCACATGATCCTTCAGAAATCACTCTAATACACTGATTTGCTGCTCAAGAAACATTTCTTATTATCAATATTATCAATGTCGAAAACAGTTGTGCTACTTAATATTTTTGTGTAAACTCTGATACTTTTTTTTCAGTATTATTTAATGAATATAAAGAACAACATTTATTTGAAATAGAAATATTTTGCAACATTATAAATATCTTCAAAAAATTTATCAAAAAATCTTACTAATAATTAACTGATAATTATTTGTATATCATAATAAATTTTTTTTTTTAAAAAATCATACATTTCATACACCTTGACTCAAATGTTTGAATGTGTATGAAACGTATGACATTTCTTGTTGTTTATTATATACCAGTAATAATCAGTATTGGCCACTTTTGCTGATGTATGTATATGTCTTAAATTAGTGCAGATTTTTTTGTTTGTTTGTTTGTTTGTTGTTTTTGGTCTATTTTATATTAGTCTCACCATGATCTGAGCCAGGACGAGCACAATGACATTGGAGGACTTGCTGCTGGAGATGGCATAGAAAAACTGTGAACAAAACATAAAGAGATTAACCAAAACTGCTTTTCATGAGCTTTTAACATCATTAATACTTCTCAGAAACTGAATTCGAGCAAGACCATGTTGCAGTTGCTCAAGGAAATAATCTCCTCCCTCTACACCGGCTCAACCAACACGCCTACGCACACGCACAGTAATATGTGACCGTTCCCCCTTAAGTGATAAGACTGAATGAGAAAAAACATGTTCATCCTTCATTACCTTGGTGAGTGTGATTAAAAGGCCTCGTATGGACGTGACTATGATGATTCCCACCAGGATAAAGGAAATGTGCTGAGACCAGAACTTGACCTGTGGGAAAACAAAGGTTTAAGTTCTTCTGCACATAAATTGCAAGGCTTTATCCATTAGAAAGGGATGAGCAGCATTTGCGCTTATCAGTAGAACGCAAGAGTGAAGCCGGACACAGATTACATGTTTAAGAGGCTGAATCATTACCTCCTCGTGGGGAAAGATTAAACCATCATTTAACAAGCTGGGGAACAATTAACTGCCAACCAAAGCAGTAAATGTCAGCTGACACAGCACACACAATCACAGCATGCATATACAATCGCAATAAGGAGTATAAAGTCTATTAGAGTGGATACGCAACAATTATGTACATGAATGTGGACTAATAAATGCAATCATTAAAAAAAAACTATCATTAAATAAGTAAACAAACAACTGGTATGGTAATTTTTCCAGCTGTGACAATGCAGTGCTAACATCTGATCTGTCTACGGTTTTATATATTGGCCAATAGGGGGCATAGAAACACAAGCAGGAACAGTTAACCATAAGATAAAGAGACATTAAAAATTTAAAGGGGGTTTTATCAGCAAAAAACATAACCTACACTAGCGTTTGAAGGATACCGTTTAAATTATAGTATTTTAATTTTAGGGTGAAGTATATAATGTTTCAAAATATTTCTATTTCTAATAATTGCTGTTTAAACTTTCTATTAATCAAGAAACCTGATACAATCCTGTTATGAATAACTGAATAAACTGTATCAGGTTTCCCAAAAATATTAAGTAGAACAACTGTTTTCAACACTGATTATATATACAGGTGTATCTCAATAAATTAGAATGTCGTGGAAAAGTACATTTATTTCAGTAATTCAACTCAAATTGTGAAACTCGTGTATTAAATAAATTCAATGCACACAGACTGAAGTAGTTTAAGTCTTTGGTTAAACTACTTCATATATATATATATATATATATATATATATATATATATATATATATATATATATATATATATAAACTACTTGATATATATATATATATATATATAGATTTGAATTGAAGGAATTGAAGGTGGGGATTGTGAATGAACAGCACTCTCTCTACCTTCGATACCATGACTGAGGTGCCCTTGAGCAAGGCATCGAACCCCCCGGGCGCTGGAGCAATGGCTGCCCACTGCTCCGGGTGTGTGTTCACGGTGTGTGTGTGCATTTGTTCACTATTCACTGCTGTGTGTGTGCACTTGGATGGGTTAAATGCAGAGCACCAATTTCGAGTATGGGTCACCATACTTGACAATATGTCACGACTTTCACTTTCATAAGGCAAGGTTAAAAAAGAAATGATTGATTTAGTCAGTGTGGAAGAACTTGACTGGTCTGCAGAAAGCCAAGTCCTAATCCAAGCTGAACACCTCTGGTGTGACTTTAAATGTAGACCTTGAGCCAAAAACTCATCACCAAACACCAATGACTTGTACATATGGGTACAGTCATTTTAGACACTTCCAAAAGTACAGAGATGGAAATACAATTTTTAAATGCATGCATTATGTTTCCATCTTTGTTGCCAGTTTTGGAAGTGCCTTTTTCTTTTCTAAAGAAGGGGGTGTCCCAATACGTTTGTCCATATAGTGTATGTACAAGTCATTGGTGTTTGGTAAAGAGTTTTTGGCTCAAGGTCTGCATTTAAAGTCACACCAGAGGTGTTCAGCTTGGATTAGGACTTGGCTTTCTGTAGACCAGTCAAGTTCTTCCACACTGACTGATTTCTTTTTGAACCTTGCCTTATACACAGAGGCATTGTCATGTTAGAATAGAAAGGGTCCTGTCCAAACTGTTGCTTTAAAATTAGAAGCACACAATTCCGTAGAATATCATTATATGCTTAAACATTAAGATTTGTACTCATGGAAATTACTAAAGTAGTCAAACCTGTTCATTAGAAGGGGGTGACCCAATACTTTTGGCAATATAGTGTTTATATATAAATAATATATAATATTTCACTATATTACTGTTTTTACTATATTTTTGTGAACTGAGACTGGGTGAGTCTGGGTGAGATATGTATAATATATATAAATAATATATAATATTTCACAATCTTACTGTTTTTACTGTATTTTTGTGAACTGAGACTGGGTGAGTATAAGAGGCTTCTTTATAACTTCAAAAACATTTAAAAAAAATCTTATCAACCTTAAATTTTTTTGAACAATCATAAAATTCACCCTTAATACTCACTACTAAGTAAAAAGAGTTGGATAAAAGAAGAAAAAGAATAAATAAGGGCACTTCTAAAAGTCTAATAGGAAAGCTTAAAAGAGATTGAAGTAGCCAGTATATAAAAAGCAGCATAAGCTGACAGTAACATACATCAAACTGAATGCCAAGATAGTTGACTGTGATCTCGATTCCTCTTGTCACTGGGTCAGTCTTCCCCACACGATCAAACACTATGTTTATAGTGGCCTAAGAAGAACACATTACGTTATATCACTGATTAAGACACATTCTTACAGTGGTCTATAATACATGCCAAACAAAATAAGCAAAAACAATTCTTACCATGAATATTTTCCACACACAGTAGATGGAGAAGAAATATCCTAAGAAGTTGAAGTATTTCCCTTGAAATGTTTTTGAGTATTCTATCCGTTCCTTGGGATACAGAGACATAAAATCATTATAGTGTTTTTAAAATTGACTTTTATTTATATAAAAGATTTCAACACATTTGACCAAAGAATTTCCATGACTATACTGTGATTAATGGATATTTTAAAGCCCCCCAAAAACCTAGATTAACTATAATTGTTTATTTTTAGGATTTTGTTAATTTCCATGTCTGTCCTGGAAATTACAGTGTTTTAAATTGACTGACCATGAAATCCCTGTATATAGAAATAAAACAATTTTTCATTTAAAAATTGTATTTGTTAAATACCTTGGTGGCTTGCAGGTCCACGGTCTCCAGGAAAAGCTGTCTACTGAGCTCCTCCAAAGCATCCACTTCCTGCTGGATCAGAGAAAGATCTGCAGTGTTAAGGTTAAGAAACAAACATCCCTCAGAGGAGCCTGTGGTCCTAAACTAGTGCATCACCATCCCCCAAAGATTTGTGCTCTCAGCCTTAAAAACAATGAACAATATTACTAAAAGAAAATACAATCCAGACTGTATTAAATATGAATTTATAGCCAATTAAAAAAACTATAAAATTAACACATTTCAATGTCTGACTTTGTGAAAATTATTATTTGCTTTTGTAGATTAAAAATATGCATTATAAAATCTAGCTGATGAACCAAAACCAATTAAGAAGCATTGTTTTTAGCCTGCAGGTTAACCAATCTACTTAACATGCACATCCTCACACATACAGACATTATTTACTGCCTATTAGCTACTGCTTTATATTAAATTGCTGTGGCAGTCCTCTAGGAGCAAATGGGAGTTAAGTGCTTTGTTCAGACACTTAGGGCACAATGGTGATGAAATGTGATCTCAGTAACTCTCCAGTTGCTGGGTCTCTTCTAAATGAGACTGAATTACTAACTCAGGACCTGTACTATTAGCCTGCTACCACAGATGAACTGGCTCATTAAGGATACTCTCACTGCCTGATGGTGAGGAGGTCACACTCTTGATCATCCCCCAGAATCCCGTCTGTTTATTCTGCTCCTCTCCACGCTGGTGCATCTGCCTTCTTGTCATTGCAATCCTACAAAGAGACATTAAAAATTTCTTAAAAAGAAAAATCTTGTTCTGTTATGGCAAAATTAAACTATACAAATCTTAGGTTATTTACTACTTTTGGTTCATATAAAATTCATATAAAAGATTTTTTTTTTCAACATAATGTTTTAAAGTTTTCAGCATAATAAGGATCAGGTGACACTGAAGACTGGAGTAACGGCTACTGAAGATTCGGCTTTACCATCACAGGAATAAATAACATTTTTTAAAAATATATTAATAGAGAAAACAGTTATTTGAAATTGTAATAATATTTCACAGTATTATTGCTTTCACTGTATTTTTCATTATCAAATAAATGCAGTCTTGGTGAACAAAAGAGACTACTTACCAAAAATAAATAAATTAATGCATGAATAAATAATAACTTTTGAACTGTAATGTGTATATATAGAGCTATTTATTTCTGTAAATATTTTATTTAATTTCATATTTAAAATATATATCATACATATCTCTTTAAAGAATAAAGATGAAGAAAAAATGTTGATGCTAATTAATACTGCAAATAAACAAATCAATAGTAAGAAAGAAAGAAAGAAAGAAATTCCCATGATATTGTGAATATGTTTCCCCTGTCTGATTGGATCCCTCTCTTTATACTGCTTACCTTTTCTTTTTACTGACAATCATGTCCATAGTCTGAAGAAGTCTTCTCTCCAGGGCCAGGATATCACTGTCTGTCACATTTCTGAGCAAACAAACCAAACAATCATCTAGTATCTTACATATAAAATATAAACACAACAGGCTCTTCTCTGTTGTTTTATGTGTCTAAGAGCACAGATACCTCAGGAAATATGACATGTATGTATAAGGACAGTTCACAGCACCAAAGCCAGACAGCAGAGCCATCAGTGTGACCCCAATGACCCCCACACGACTGATCAGCTGCTCTATGGACAGAATGCCTGAGAATACAAGAAAAAAGATACATTATTATTGTTAATACATTTACATTTTTAATGCACATTTCTTGTCTTAATGTGAATCATCGGTGCACATTATTCCAAACATATCAAATGCTTGTTATTAAAATCTACTAATTTTTCATATATTAGTCAATTTTTATTATTTTTTTTTTCTTGTTAAATATTATGTTACAGTCATAAATACATAGAAAGGAAAGTTTTATGTTGACAGTGCCTACCATGTTTTGGACTAAGTATAGGGAAAGGATCTCCCAGTTTCCAGAAGAAATACATGAAAGTGAACCAGACCACACATGAAAAAAGCAACCTTTGTCTCTGCACTGTAAAAGAGCAAAAACATAGGGTGCATAAGCAAACTTTGAGCAAATTTAAAAGAAATAATTCATCAAAAAAATAAATATTTGCTGAAAATGTATTCATTCTGATGGCACCCATTCACTGCAGAGGATCCATTTCTGAGCAAGTGATATAATGCTAAATTTCTTCAAATCTGTTCAAATGAAAAATCTCATCTATATCTTGGTTTGTCTGAGGGTGAGTACATTTTTAGCAAATTTACATTTTTGGGTGAACTATTCCTTTAAACAAACACATGGAAAAGCTACAAAATATACAGAGAACAAAGTCGACTTACATAATCGTATATTACTGACCACAAAGTAGCCAATGTAGAAAGGCACCACAAATATTAGAACCAGTAATATTACATACAAATTCAGCTTCCAGTGGAAATATCTGGACCTGTTTTAGAAACAAACAGCATGTGAGCATCTAATGTACAGTTCTCATCACTGATTCAATCAAAATAAGTCATGAATACTTACATGCTGCTTAATACACCGAGGATCTCAAAGATAATGAGCTCAAACATAGTGCAAGAAAAGGCAAATGTGACAGAAAAGACCACCTGCACAACATACTGTCGAACCTGAGGAGGAATCGAGACAGACATGTATGATAAATACTGAAAAAGCCAGAGTCAACAAAACTGGTCTGAATATACACTCTCATGCACAATACCTCATAATCTTTAAACAACTGTCTCATGAAAAACAGCCACCCAAACCCGAAAAACAGCACCTGTGGACAGAAAATCGTGTTAGCTGGAGAGTTTAATACATCCTCCAAGTGTTTCTAGAACATATGCATATGTCAAAATATACAACTATTTTAAATTTACATTTATTTTAACCGTTTTAAATAATGTTGTAAAAAGCAAAAGGGATTTTACTTATATATATATATATATATATATATATATATCTATTATTATTATTATTTGGTATCTTTTACAAACAAACAGACACAATCAGACACCTTTTTAAATGATTTAACTGTTGTAACGTTGTGTAACATGTTGTTTATTATTCAAATAATGAAGTATTTGTGTTGTAGCGAATATGCTTTTTTTTGTTTAATGAAAGCGAGATGATACTTACCTGAGAAGTGAACATAATCACTGAATCTACGAAGAAAGACATGGTGTAGCACGGAGTAAGGAGTTTATATACACAAAATGACAAACGCACGCTCAGCTCATTATGTTAAAAACGCTCTGTTAATACAGAGAAACAAATATTGAACAGAAGAAGTGTCCGACTGAGCTGTCAAGCCACTGACGTCATGACATGGGACAAAAAGGTCTTCCGGCGCACAGTAATGTCATCATCATCATCATCATCATCATCATCTGGTTCATAACTTCACCGCTAGAGAGCGTCACCACCTCAAAAATTATGAAAGACCCACAGACAACAGTGCTGTTTATCCGAGATATGTTGTTGTTAATAAATAATAATTTGAAATTATTTATTTATTTACTAATGCTTTGCTAATGCAAAGTTGCTTTTATACTGAGAGACACAGAAATAACAACAGAGAGAGAGAGAGAGAGCTATGGTGTGTGACTGAGGCCAGGGGCTGGGTGTTTCATTATTAAGATGGAAAGTCTCATCAGACTGAAGCGACATATGGAGCAGAGAACATGGGAGTCTTGGCTAAATCTCATCCTGTGAAAGCTGTCACCACACAGCAGTCCCAATGGCTTAGTCCCCAACAGATTACACTTCCATTCAGCCTGTGGTGTGATTTTCATAACATATAAATATATCAGAAACTTACATCATTTGCGGTTCCTTTTCTTTGCGTCAGTATGTTCAGTTACAAGTCAAAATTCTATTAAAAACATGGTGCATTTTGTATATTAATGGACATTTTTGATAACAATTACAGGAGTTGTTTGTTATAGAGAGCAACAATACTGTGATCAAATGGAGACGGTAATGGGGACTTTAGATTATTTGGATTTTCAAAGGAGATCTAAACAGTATCTCATACATATAAAGTCTGCAATGAAAAATCAGAGGTTTCAATATGAGCTGAAATGTTTTGTTTTGTTTTTTTTTTCATCAAATTTGTCTGCATGCTATCCCCATTAAGTTTTTACAGTTGCTATACTATATAGAAATATTTCTCAATAGTTATGTCAGTTTAAAAATAAAAAAACCTTCATGTAGTGCTCTTTACTAACCTTCAGCTTGGCACAGATGTAAAGTTCACATCCAGAATGCATTAACACAACCAAAACACTTCATTCATGTCTCAAATTAAGCCATTTTTCCATAACGCTAGCAAAGATTGTCGCTGTTACTCATAATACAGTGACCTCAAAAAACAGCAACAACAAAGTATATGTTTTGTTTTATAAAATGTCTTTACAAAACAAGAACAACAGCTTTCTACTGTTAGAATTCATGTTACATGGTCTTTGTTTACATAACAGTGCAAAATTATTACTAAGTTGTCCCCTATATATATATATATATATATATATATATATATATATATATATATTTATATATTGTATAGATTGTAATGAAATTGAAAGGCTAACACCTAAATCTAATTATTTTGATAGCATTTATTTTTTTAGATTTGGAATATATTCCAATACTGTAGAAATAACAACAAATAATAACACATTGCTGTCTTATTCAGTTTTGTATTACTGAACTTAATATAAACAGTTGCTGGTCTCCACTGACTTCCATAGTGTAGAGCGTATATCTTTTGTGTTCATCACAGGTTTGGAACACCTTGCAGGTAAGTAAATCATGACAGAGTTTACATTTTTAGGTTAATTAAACTATCCCTTTAATTTTAACTTTTGGGGGATACAGTTTTCTGTATTCATATAATTGTGTTATATAATTGAGTAAAAAAATTAATAATGCATTTTTAAAGATGTAGTCACTGAACGCATTTTTATGCCAAAGCAATGATGAATGATCCACAGTTTAGCCCATATAGATTATTGTGCTCACTGTGTGAACAGTTTTTGAAAAATCTACCTAAAATGGGTCCTGGCAATTAAAAAAAAAAACTTGTAGTGCTTTACTGTATGTCAACAATTATCTTAAAAAAAAAAAAAAACCTCTGATAGAAAGTCGACTAGAACATATGTGAGATCCAAAATGCGACTTCTGAGCAATAAAATCCTGTTTCCTGAAGCAAAACCCGCCATCACTCTCCCTTTGCTACAACTCACCCAAAGAAAATAAGCATTAAGTCAAGACCTCCCACAATAGCACAAAAGGCTTGACTTCCTCACGGCCCCTGAAGAGCTTCTTGACAGTGCTGAGGTGTGAATTGAAACAGATGCTCAGGTGTCCCACAGCACTGTCAGCACACAATTGGAGTTGTCAGAGAGTTTTCTAATTCATTGGCTGATTTATTTAGGAGTCTAGGACTGGTGTGTGGGGAAGCATCCGCTGTGGAGACTATGAAGCGATGCAAGCGTTTCTGATGAGCTTTTGGGACTCTTGGGAAGGCAATATTGTTTGAATGTGAGAGGGCTAAAGAAAGACAGTCTCTCAGGCCTCTTTCAGCTCTGAGGTTTTATTTTCATATTTACAAATTTATACAGCAACATTGATTGTCTGGCGGTATCTTTTAATGTGAATATGCTTTGTATATGCTAATTGAGAAAATGATAAACACAATAAGCATATAGAAGCGTTAAACTATGCAATCAGTTTTAACAATCCATTTTTTAGCGAGTGAATGAGTTTAATTGGCTTTAATGTCACATACTAATGATCAGCATCTGGGTTTGTCATCCATGTCTCAGCAATGGTGCACCACCTTTATTTATTTATTTATTTATTTATTTATTTAATTTCATTTTTAAAAGGTAATTTTATTTTCAGAGGAAGGTTTTATCTCTGAAGGGGTTGTGTGTCTGTGTGCATATGAGCGGGAGGAAAAGAGAAAGTCTGAAAGCATGTTTGTGTATGTGTGGGAGGAAACAGCTGTCACACACAATCTGTGTCAGAATCCTCTTCTGTGAGAGCTAAATTAAGCCTGTCCCACATGGGCACTCTTAAAGACACCTCCGTAGCGGTGTACACACAGCTCAAACGTCCATTTCATGGTTCAGGGCATCAGTGTCAGCTTTAACCTTCAGCTCTGGTGATTAATGTTATAATTCTATACAAATCTGCTTATTTCACATTCTAAATCTGTGCAAATGCAACGTATACATTTGCACAATTTTTAATAAGTGTCATTGGTTGAGCCGGTGTTCCTATGTTTTGCTGTTTGGGATGTTTAACAGATTTCAACAAATTTAATGTATAATGGCAGAAAATATTTTAACATAAAAATGTTCTATTCTATTCTATTCTATTCTATTCACAGAATAGTATCTGATGACAAACAGAATGATTCTATTCTGTTCTATTCTATTCACAGAATAGTATCTGATGATGAACAGAATTATACTATTCTATTCTATTCTATTCTATTCTGTCATGTCCTGTCCTGTCCTGTTCTATTCTATTCACGAAATAGTAACGGATGATGAACAGAATTATTCTATTCTATTCTATTCTATTCTATTTAAGGAACTGTTCTATTTATGGAAGAAAATCTGTTGAAAACAGAAGGATCAACTGTATTATTTTTTATTCTATTCTGTTCTACTCTATTCAAAGAACAGCTTCTCATGAAAAGAGAAATATTATATTCTGTTCTGTTCTGTTCTTTTAACATGGGATGTTATATTCTGTTCAATTAATTGAACTCCATCTAATGAATTGAGAAGGATCTATTCTGTTCTGTTCTATTCTGTTCTATTGAAGAAACAGTATCTGTTAGTGAACAGATGGATTAATTCTATTCCATTCTATTATTATAACATAGGACTGTATGTTATATTCTAATTCACTGAATGCCATCTGATGAACTGAGAAGGATCTATTCTATTCTATTCTATTCTATTCTATTCTATCAAAGGAACAGTATCTGATAATGAACAGATGGATATTTTATTCTATTCACACATCACCTTAATTATTCTATTGGTTATAGTAGAATATTTAAAATTAGGCTTATTAAAATTTACATCTTATAGCTGTTTTTAAAAAGGCAATAAAATTTGATTGTTTATTCTAATTAAAAATTTATAGTTTATTCTAATTATTATCTTACTATTTACTGTTTATTTATAATATTTATTCATTTTATCATATTACTTTTTTTATGAAAGCAATAAGCCATTTGAGGTTGTGTTTACAGTGATTGTAAGGGCACCTTGCTTTATTCTAGGCAGGGCTGCACATTTTTTTTTTTTTTTTTGAAAAGAGGTTAATAAATAAGAGCATAACAAATATGTAATCGTGATAAGATTCAGTTTCTTTCTTTTTTCTTTTTTTTTTTTTTTTTTTTTTTGGTCTGAAATATGCAACGTGGAGGTGTGTTTATTTTGGCGCTGGTATGCCGTATGATTTACAACCTCTACAGTGTGTGACAGGAGACGTGTTGAAGCAAAGATACCATCACACCACTGACAAACGGCTTCACCACACACAGATAGAGTGAAATAAGGAGAGAGAGATCTAAAACAGACAGAGAGAAAGAGGGTCTACTATTGCTTTACACATCACAAAAATAAAGCATTCCCCTGGGCTGTCATTTCAGAGCTTCATCAATGCAGGGTGAAAGAACTCTCTTCCCCAGGACAGAGAGGACGAAATATTTCGATCTGCTTGTTTGTGGTAATTAGAAGCCAAATGGTCTTGTAAATTCTTTAAGAGGCTACAAGGGGTTAAAGAGGTCAGGGGAGGATTACACTAGCTGTTGAGCAGTCTGGGAAAAGACTGTACATAGACTGAGTATAAGAGACAGCACTACAATAGCTAATTCTCCTCCTTTGTTTGCCTGTTCATCTGGAGTTTGTTTGGAATTTGCATTTTACAAAGTCATTTGTGATGTTTGGCATCATATTTCCATTTAGTTTGGCTGTATACATGCATTAGGTATCATAAGCAACAATAAACAAACAAACATTTTTATGTCGTTTAAATTACTATTGTTTTGTGCTCTAAATCAGTTCATTAAATTTGTAGTAGTCATATAACATTTCTATTGTGATTGTCAGTTCATTAATGAACATTATTTTGACAAGCTAAAAATGTATTAACATGCAGTAATTAACATTAACCTAGATTTACACGTCCTGTAAAAGTATTGTATATTGTTATTTCATAATACCTAATACATTAACAAATTAAAACTTGTTGTGAAGTGTTACATCAAAAAATAATCACTAAATGAAGTGAATATCTAAAATTAATAGGCTGTTCCTCTATTATCTAAGTGCTCCTTTATATATCCTTTTTTGCTGTAAAGGGAAATGGCCTGAACACTGCACCGGATCATTGCCTACCATGGGACTAATCTTACAAGGCTAATGTCTTCTCTGTGTATAGGATTAAAACCATTTCTCATCTTACTTAAAGGATTAGTGCACCAAAAAATTAAATTCTATCACTATTTACTCACGCTCATGTCATTCAAAACCTGTATGACTTTCATTTGTGGAATCAATCTTGAGTTTTTTGGTTGCTTGTTTGCTCTTTCAATGCATTTACAGTGAATGGAGAATCTTTATCATTAACCATGGAAAACAATCAGGTATTTTTAATACCCCTAGGGAAAAAGTAATGTATTTAAAATACATGTATTTCATGCTAAGTATAGTTCAAATCTATTAACATATTTACTGACATATTGCTCGAGACTTACTGATATAAAAATTATAATTAAAGTTTATTTGGAGTACTACTTGTGCACAATGCACATTTCTTAATATTACGCTCAATATGTGTTTAAATGTCACTTTTGATGAGGCCTTAAGTATACTTGCAATTGACCTTAAGTATACTTGCAATAGTTCCACTTAAACACAATCAAATATACTTAAGTATCTCTTTAGTTGGACTTCAGCACTACTTCCACACAACTGAAGTGCATTAAGTACAAAATTAGTTGTTACATTTTAGCAGACTGTTTGAATAAGAGGTGTGTGTGTGTGTGTCTGTGTGTGTGTGTGTGTTTTGTATGAATTTGTACAAGGAGGCAAAAAAGCATGAAAGTCCATCCCTAAACCTAACCATCACTGGTGTAAACATATTGAATAAAAATGCATAAATGAGATTACACAAATTAATATGAATTAGCCACCAGTTTGCCAAAACATAAAATAGTATGAATTGCCATGAGACTGTGTTGGATACTCTACAACTGGAAATTTGAGGAGAACTGACTTCATCCAGTAAAATGTTATGTGAAATAACATGAAACCAGATGTTAAAACCAGTTTATTCTATCCTGAAGTTCTGACTGATCTCTACATCTATTTGGATGAAAGAAGAGGTCAATTTATGAGGATTATCACACCTAATTTAAAATCTGTGTGGTGAGATAGAGGAACTTTTAGTGGGCAAATGATCCTCTGGACTTCAAAGTCAGAGTGAATGAAAAGAACAGAGAGGAAGTGCGAGAGCTGAGTTCAAATGAAGTTCATTGAGTTTGAATTAACTGTAGATATGTTTCTTATGAAGCATGAGACACTGAATCATTACACAGACAGATATTTTCCAGGAAGTCATTTGCTGACGTATATGTGAGAGATTACAGGGTCAAAAGCTGTCTGCTGAAAATGGTTCATCGCTTAGTGATGAGTTACGTCAAGCACTCATCTCACTTTCAGCTTTATGCCTTGACCTTTGGTCACCCCTTGGTCTCTCTCTCTCTCTCTCTCTCTCTCTCTCTCTCTCTCTCTCTCTCTCTCTCTCTCTCTCTCTCTCTCTCTTTCTTCCAGATGTTGAGTGATTTCTCTAATACCCCCTCTAAGTCAGACTCATAGCACTACACAACTCAAATATATCTAAGTTAAATTTGCTCAGAAGAGTGGTTAGTTCTGTAAAAAGATCTAGATGTTTGACCAGGGACGTGCACAGACATTTGGAGGGGCAGGGGCTCAAGTGGAAAAAAGGGCACTTCTCATATTTACCTTATTTTTTTTCTAAACAAAAGGTTAAATATATTAAAACAACTCTGACTTACTTTTTTTTATTTTTTATGATGCTTTATTGTCAACATGTCCCACTATATAACAAAAACATTTCACATGCCTCAACAAGAAGGAACAAGGAAAAAGAAAAGAAAGAAAAGAAGAGAGGGTGCATAAGCATTAGTTTACAGACAAATATATATTATACATATATTTACATTTCAATGCTTTTTTTAATACAGAAAATATACTTTGCAGGTCAGCACCATTATTTTTTTTTTAAATGTGAAAATGTTAAAGGAGGAGCATATATTAATTGTTTAATTGCCTTACTATTTTTAGATTTTGACATCACATCTATATACATTTTAATCTCTTTTTCAAGCACCAAAAAAAAAAAAAAAAAAACTCCCCAGAAAAAAAGGGCACTTTCTCTCGAGGAACAAAAAGGGCAGGTGCTCAAGCCCCCTTTGATGTCTACGTGTGCACATGCCTATGTTTGACTAAAGCATCAGAATCATTTTTGACTCACTTATCTAAGTCTCACTATTAATATGTTCTCTCTTTCTCTCTCATTTTGAGTTTCTCTCTTGGTTGTAACCAAAGTCTGTTAGTCTGGTTTTTCTCAGGTACTGAGAGGGTGTCTATCTCATGATTACAGAAGATTACAGGAGTTTCCCATTTCAACATGGTCTTCGTGATCCACATACAAACCAGAGTCTTTTCATGATGTCTCAGTGTCTCCCGTAGGATCTCGTTCTGTTTGTTTTTATACTTCCATCCTGCTGTTTTTACCCACCCTCCTTGACTGGGTTTTTAAATGTACATACAGTATATGAGATTGAGTCATGTGATTTCCTCTGTCATTTAAGCTGCAGGAGAGAGAAAAGATTAAACACACAGATTTTATTCCGATGAATCTTGTGTCTTTCACTATTGGTTACACCGAAGCCAGTTTTCAAGATTCTCATATTATGTTTCAGTGAGAGAAATCCTGCTATAGAGGAACTGCCTTTCACTATCTTCCTCTTCCTTCCTCCTTGTAGAGAGGAAATCTTGGAGCAATATTTATAGTAACTAGAGCAATATGTATAGAAATAAATTATAAGAATTGGTTTGAGAGGACTGTGGGATATGGCTATTAAAAAGTGAAACTAATGTTTTTAGAAGAATAATAGTTTCAGAAATTAAGGGATGCAAAAATGCCAATGTGTCCCAGATATGTAAAATGTGTGGCAAAAAAAAAAGACCCTATAGCAAATTCCTCTGTGTGTTTTATTTTATTTTATTATTACTTTTTATATTTGCTATATTAGGCAAGCACTTTTTCACACAGGGCCATGTGGGTTTGGATTTTGTTTTCCCTTCATAATAAAAAACTTCATTTAAAAACTGCAAGTTGTGTTTACTTGTGTTATCTTTGATTAACATTTAAATTAGTTTGATGATCTGAAACATTAAAGTGTGACAAACATGCAAAAAAATTAAAAATCAAACAATTTTTCACACCACTGTATATATACATATATTTATATATCACATGAGAAGTTTCAAAAGAAGAATTTATTAAAATTGATTGATTTAATTTAGGTTTAAAAAAAACAAAAACAAAAACAAAACAAAAATAAAACATGAAAATCAGTTTCAGGGGCACCGACACCGCAATAGAGTACAATACAATTCGCCTTTATTAACCCACAATAGGCCATTTAGTAGTGTTACAGTATCTGTTAGTGTAAGGTTACAAAATCTTGAGAGGATTGTAAATTCCTCAGGGAGTCCACAGAATATCCTATGATCCCACCCTTATCCATATACAACATCTACACATAAACATGCATATTCAGAGAGATTCTGTATGCTGTTAGACAACAGAATCAGGGCATCAGATAAGCCCTCCCTGGAGAAAGAGCGAGAAATATAGAATAATCCTCCTGCATTCACCAATATAAATGCTTATAAATCAGTGCAAACCTTTCAAAGAACCAGTCATGGCCCAATTTATGGCTTTCATTTTGGATTGGCAGACTCTATCAGCCTTTCTATCAGTTGCAATATTTCTCTCCCTCACTGTTTCCCATCATCCTTTGTTTAGGCCTATACATTTCCTTCAGTCTCTCTCAAAAACTTTCCGCATTTTTAGAGAGCACATTATAGTGGAGACTTGAAAGCAGGTTAAAATGACTTTCTCCTTGGATGACCAAGAGTTTTTCATCAGCAGTAGCCATTTGCTGATTATTTTTTGTAATTTTAGAAGACTTTGGATATGGAATTAAATGAGAGTGTAAATGAAGAGTAGAATAATGAAGGAATTTTCATATTTGAATGAACTCATTCATCTCAATTCACGCATTCATATTTCAAACTGCAGTTAAAAAAATAGTTTGGACCAACTTAAAAACAAAACAAAACAAAACAGAGTGTCTATTTACACAGTGCATATAGCCCGCCTTGTTGGCAGAGGCTATTTACACTAACTCCGCCCACCAATGTGTGATTGGGCTAGTCAACACTACAAAAGACGCCTATCAAATATCAGTTCCAGTGGGGTAAATGGTAAAGTGTGTGCTTTTTGACTTGATCAACCCTAGTTTGAATCTGCCTTTTGCCAAACTTTTTTTTTTCTCCCTTTTTAAATCTCATAAGACATCGGAAAGGCATTTATTTTAAATAAAAATTAAGGAAATAATCAAAAGATTGAAAATAAAGTATCGGGTTGAGTTAGAGCAAAAATTATAATTTACACTCAATATGTTATTGCATACTATTTTATAATGTACTACAATACTGAGGTGCAGATAATTGCCACTATTTGCTATAAGTAGTATAAATAGCAGAAAATCATGCTATTTTAACATAGTGTAAATAGAATCTGTAGCTATTTTGCACTTGTGTAAATAGTCACTGCCAAAAAAAAATTGTAACACCCAAATTTTTCTCAAGTTTTTGTCAAATTATATTTATGGTTTTGTTCAAACCTTAAATTTTGATTTAAAATGAATCTACAATATTTTGCAACAACAAAAACATTCATACGTAACGTAAAATATTTACTTATTTATTTGACCGATATAAAAATGCACTTTAAATAAATGTTGTGGCGCTTTTTTTTTCTTAGCTTCTTTCAGTGTTATCATTCTTTTTTCCCGTTCATGATACTTTAATTGTTTTGTCTGCTTGCCTGTCTATTTTTCTGTCTTCCTGTCCCTCATTCTCTGGTTCAGTGTGTGTCATGCCCTGCTGTCTCCGGCTCTCAGGAAGGGAAAAACAGACAGTGCAGCTGCAGCACTTTTTCTGCTGCATCAGGGAATATCTCAAAGAAATCACCCCAGTATACACACACACACTTCATCATCATTTCATTTGAATTTATTCACATTACAAATCACGCTTTTGTCACACTCATGTTGTTCATGTTGTAAATGAATTATTCTATTGAAAAATTCAAATAATTTTGAATTAATTTATAATCATTGATAACTCTTTAATGTATCAGTTGATATAGGTCACAAAACCAATCTGAATGATTCATTTATTGGTTTTCAAGTTCAATTCACTGATTCAGTGATCTGGTCACAGCCATTAAAGGGATAGTTCACCCAAAAAATGAAAATGTTGTCACTGACTCACCCTTGTTTCATTCCAAATCCATTAAACTTTTGTTCATCTTCCAAATTTTTAATGAAACATGAAAGACCTGAGATCCCTCTATTGAAGTCCATTACTCCAAAACTTTGCACATACATAGAGCACATAAAATATGGTAAACAGAAACTAACTGAAGCCATTGAGGCTTGTTCACACGTCAAGCTCTTATGTTTGAATGTTTGAGCCTTGTTTGATGTGCTCTTTATGTGTGTTGATTAATGTCAGTGAGTAACTGATGACAGAATTTTTGGATGAACTTTTTTGGGTCAATCATTTTAACAGCTTACAATAGGGAAAGATTCACAAAGCTATTGTATGACTTCAAATAAGTTAGAATATAGTTCACGAGTAGTATGGACCACTTTAATGATACCTTAGCCATGAATTGCATTTATACATTCCTCAGATTGTCTCCTGGATGTATTTTATGTTTCTTGGACTCTTATTTTGTCCTGTTGTTTTTGTATTTTCCTGTGTTGAGGGTTGCTTGGTTACAGATTAATCACACACAACTGCACCTTGTCATCCACTCATCACTGACATTTAATATCTATACTACAGAGTATATATCCTGTTTCTTTAGAAATTCCCTGTAAATATGTATCTCCCACAGGTGTTCCTAAGAAGATAAGTAATCCTGTGTGATCTCCTGTGATATTCTCGGTGCTTTCCTGTATTCCCCAAAGTGTGTCCCTGCAACAGTGATTACCTGTGATCGCTCACCTGTGCTCCTGCATCATCTGTGATATTAGCCGTTCATCCTCTTTGAGCATTTGATGAGACATGTGTTTCTGCGTGTGTTTCTTGTATTACCCACCTCTGTATTCCCGTCCTCACAATAAATCCCGCATGTGGGTTCACCCTCATCTTCTGTATCTCTGTATATCATAACACTGCAACATCCTGAAGTAATATGACTGTATATAAGAACTGTATATGAGTAAATGGGTAGCACTTTACAAAAAAGTTTTATTAGTTAATGGATTAGCTAACATCCCTTACAAAACAATATATGAGGTTATACTGGAAATATAATGCAATATAAGCTATTAAATAACATATATCCATATATATTTTTCAATATTTACATATAAGAAAATATAGGTGGAAAATGAAATTTGACATTTATATCTTACTGGATGTAGTATATTTAGGAATGTATGTGTATATTTATCACAATATATATTTTCCTCATACAGTGCAAATACATGTTCTGATATAAACGTGAGTGTGTGTGTGTGTGTGTGTGTGTGTGTGTTTATTGTAGTATATTAACACAATATATTATTCTGTGTTAAATAATTTAATATATTGAGCATTCACATATAAGGAAATATATTTTCTTTGCGTAAGGGTAACTGACAATGAGTAATACATTTCTTACAGTATTAATAATCTTTATTAACATTAGTTAATGAAAACACAACTGTGCTTAGTTAGTTCATGTTAGCTTAGGTTCATTAAATAATATTAACAGACACAACTTTTGATTTCAATAATGTATTAGTAATTGTTAAAATTAACGTTAATTTTGTAGAGTGATACCAGTTTTAGATGAACTAATCCTTTTCATTTCTCATCTGCCATCCTCTTCTCATTTACTTTTCATGTGCTGTTGTTGAGTTGTACATCATCACATGCTCAAAAACACACATCCACATACAACACAGCTGTGCCGCCACACACACAAAAATAAACTTTTTGCATGACCTTTCTAGTTTGAATGATCTGAGCATGTCAACACACTGTATTGTGTGTTTATGTGCCCAGAGGCCAGAGTCCCAGTGAAACTCCCAACAGGAAACCTGGGATGAACCACTTCCATGGAGATATTACACTTGTGTGAACAGTCACTTCAGACAAAATGTTCACTGTCACATACAGTACAGCTCATCAACTGAGGTTCATTACATTTGACTTTTCATGATTAGATACACTTGCTGTCCAGATGAGGTAACATGTGGTTGTGTAATTTGCTCATAGATGGAATGACCTCAGGGGTCAAGGGACATATGTCATTCTTTTAGCTCAGTGCTTCAAGATGGCTTAACTTATTTCAGTTCTAGATATACTCACGGAATATCTGATTCTGATTGGTCAGCTATGGCATTCTTTGGTCAAATTTGCTTGTAAAACTACCATTCAACTAATTGACTCTCGTCACTGGCAACTTATTAACTGTTCAGTTTCATTTCTTATGTATTTACAGTTTTATGTCGCTTCTCTCCTTCTTATGAAATAATTTCAATTTAAATCAATATTTAATGTCCTTTTGTTTGTTTATTAAGCAGCTGTGTAATAAGCGGGCAGTCACTATCATAAAGTAAAGCACTTCTGGGTGATAGAAAACCGGATCGCCCTGTCAGTGTTTATTTAGCTATAATCAAACATCATCCTTTATTTATTCCAGAACTCAAACTCTGTATCTCCAGACATTAGATTCCAAAAATTAGGCTACGTTTGGAGCAAAATCAGGTTGTGTACAACAGATCTATGGGCTAATTTTGCCCTGTTTCACCTTGTTTTGCAGTTTCTGCCTGATTTGCCTATCTGTATTTTAATGGGATTTTACTTGCAAATTACTCAAATGTTTTAAATGTTTTCATCATTTAGACTGTGCTTATATTTAGAATAAGCACAAAAATAAGGTATTACGTATTAAGAGATAACAAAAAACTAAAGTATACAGTTCATTCGAGTCCTCAATTTGAATGGCCTAGCAAGCCGAGAGACGTTCCAAGAGTGTTGATATAACCAACAAGCTCATATACAACAGTTCAAAAGCACTGGGACACTTTCCATTATTTGTATCACTTTGCCTTTCTGAGAAGATGGTGAGGATTTTTGCAGCAGGTTACATTGTTAAGTGGGTTGCAGTAATGAGTAAATCTTCTGAATCATTCACTCAACCAACTTTAGGAGTGAGTTATTGAATTATTGATTCAAGCTATTCACCTGCAAACACTTAAAGATAAATGCACATATTACTCTTGCTATTTCTGCCATTTAACAAACGATGCAGTATGCTAGTATGCCATTCCACATTCAGCCACTTATTCATTCAGCAACAAAACAGCACTACTGTGTGTTGCTTGGAGATACTTACTGGGTAATTCTGCTGTGGCTTTGTTTGGAACTACTAATGATAAATGGATAAATAGACTATTGCCAAATTTGCCATTTTAAGTGTTTCCATCATAGGGCCAAACATCTGTAGTGACATGAGGATGGTTTTCCTCTGTAATACAGTATTTTTCTTCATTTATGCTTTGTCGTCATTGAGGTACATTACACTTGTTTACCCTTTAAACTCATTCATACAGCTGTAAATCATGGCACAATCTATATATATATATATATATATATATATATATATATATATATATATATATATATATATATATATATAAAACTCCTGATATCGAAATGTCACGGTGGAAAAAGAAACTATAAAGGTCCATTCACACAGAAAGCGTATTTGCGTTCCACTGCACTGTTTTTCCATTATTTTTATATAGCAATGTGCACTAGACAAATGCGTTTGACCGTTGTGCTCAGGTCTTGCACATGACTTGGTGTTCTTCAAGTTGTGGTGCTCAAATTAAAAGACGTTTAGATTTTATAAAAAAACCATGTCTCTAGATCTTGCATCACCCTTGAAAGGTCAGATTGGGAGCAAAGTCATTTGATTAAAACAGGACTAGCTGGATGAGTGAGATCTTTTTACATGTTAATCTTGTTTTTCTCTCTGCTGCTAAGGTTTGGAAAATTTACAAGAATTTATCATTCGTCTTTCTCATCTGTATTTGTTTTTGCATTGTCTAAACATGAATGAAGCTCTGAGAAACACCTGGGCCACCATTAATATCTATGACAGCGGGATAAATGAAGGATTTCATTCCAGTGTCATGCTTTGATATCTAGAGATTATGCTTACAAGATTTACTTTGCCTCTGAACTCTCAGTGAAACAGCACAGACTTTTCTTTTCTCAGCAGTCTTAACTTTGCCTTTGTGTTAATTCACTACTAAAGAAGAACTGAATAAATTCTTTTTAAAAACATCACAAAATCCAATTAGATCATTATGATTAAAAAACAAAGAGTTGCCTAAAGCTTAAACAGGTGATCTCATGAGCAAACCTCATCACTCATTTAGTGTCTTCTCTTTTATTTTATCTTCCGAACTGAGTAAACATTTATATAATATATATCATGTGTCAAGGAGGCATGAATACAAATATGACAATGGATAAAATGCTCAAATTAGTTTCCCACCATCTCCACCCACCTCAGCCTCACCCTAGAAGTCTGGAAGGGCTGGTGTTGAGTTGGTGTTGGGACCAGCTGCCACTGGATCAGTCTGAACATGGGTGAAGAAATGAGCTCACATGCAGGCCCTGAAGCAATAAGCACTGAGAAATGAGAGTTTTGACAGCAGCTCTTCATAGCAGCATTTGTACAGCAGGACAGGTTTTGAGCACCTACACTTATAAGACCTAAAGCAATAGGAAAACTGCACTAATGTTAAGAGGTTAGCACTTCAAGCTAGTTTCTACTTCCTTTCTACTTCCTCCATCTTGTTTGTTTGTGAACATAAATGCCAACTACAGAATATAACCTTGTAACAACTTAATTGGCTTAAATTAACTAAATAAACCCACTTGTAATGTGTAAATTTGAAGGGATAGTTCACCCAAAAATGAAAATTCTGTTATTAATTACTCATCCTCATGTTGTTCTAAACCCGTAAGACCTTCGTTCATCTTCAGAACACAAATTAAGATATGTTTGATGAAATCCGAGAGCTTTCTGACCCTCCATAGACAGCACCATGTTCAGGGCCCAGAAAGGCAGTAAGGACATTGTTAAAATAGTCCATGTGTCATCAGTGGTTCAACCTTAATTTTAATTTTAAATTAAATTTGAATTTTATTTTCTTATTTTTATTTTCTTAAAATGTACCACATACTAGCACAGAGTTGTCAGCTAGTCACAATTCTCTGATTTTGTGGACTGCAGATAAAACAATGATAAATGCAAATACAGTTTCCATAGATATGTGTAGATGTGTGTAGATATGATGGCAAAATAAATAGCCTTACCAGTTTGTTGGAGCAAATTCATTTACAGAAACACAAGCTAGTCAAATTAGGGGGATGCAAAACCGATAAGTAGTGGGATGTCTTTGTCCTTGAAAACCATGAACAAATCTATGCAAAGTATAAAAATATGACCAATGCTACATTATAAACATTTTTTTGTGCAGTTAATTATTGACCGTTGATAGCATGAAACCTTGAAATTCTTTTTTAATTAAAAAAAAATAAAAATAAAAAAATAATAGAAAAATCAGTTTTCCTATACAGCTTGTGTATTGTTAATTATTTGAATATTGTTTGGCCTATACAGTATTAATAAAATTTCAAGGACATTTTTATTACTTTTGCATGATTTTTGGTACTGTATTCCCCACTAACAGGGAACATTCAAAGAACATTCTGGCAATGTTCTCTCAAAGTTATAAATAAATGTTCTTCAGCAACATTAATAGAAAAAAAAAAAAAAGTTCTTAGAACATATTTTTGTGTCGTTTGCCACTTGATGTTCAATGTAAAATCTGGGGCCTGAAGCAAAACCAGATGAAAACCACTGATCTAAAACCTCAGGGCTTCAGATTTCTTGGTGCTTTGATTAATGCTATCAGTGATATAATCAACTAAAACTCATTTCTGTATCTCACATTTGATCCATTTGATCTGAAAAGAATGAGAGCTGTATTTTCACATTGGATCGTAGACTGTTAGAAGCGCGTCCTCATTTTGCACATCCATATTTTACTGATCACAGGCAGGAGAATAAAAAATTTAAATATGCTAATATGAACAGCTTTGCAGAAGTCTCTAAGCAGCACCTCCTTTTGTTTTCTTTCATACTGAGATTATGCTTATGCACAAAGAACAAGCAGCATAAACTCAAATGACTTCATAATGACCTAGAAGAAACAGGTTTGAGCTCTATTCATTTGCGATGTGTTCATAATATGTTTCACCCAGAAATATTTGTTCTGGGAATTTGGTGAAAACATGCTTATACACATATAGTGTGTTTCTAGCAGTCCTTCCACTTTCTACTTTCAAGTATAAGGTTCCACTTTTCAGGTTTAAGAATGTGTCAGCTAGCATATCCAAGATCCACAGTGACCTATTTATAGGGTGTTTACTGTATACAGCTTTTGCTTACAGTAGATGTTTATGTGTTTGTTTATTGTGGTTATATACCTGCAAAGAAGTCAGTCTCTCATTTTTTGCCTCTTCGGGCAAGCATCAGAGTGCAGAGTCAGTAAGTGATAGTGGAGCTGAGCTGCAGTTTTTTATTTTTTGCACCTCAGGGGCTGGACACAGGAGACAAGAATGAGATATGTAAGAAGTACCAATACTGTAGTAAAAGCCGCTTAAAGTATTATACTTTAATGCTATTTCTGCCAGACACTGCCAGGTAAGTAGTAAATAAGTCATCATTTAACTGCTGCTTTTTTTTCAATCCAGAGTACATCTAATACAGGGCGGGTCTCATCGGAGAAAGCTGGAGTTAAATATCTCGCTCAAGGGAATTGTTACGGGGCAAACGAGACGTGAGACGTGTGGATTCATGTGCAAAGCTTTATTTAGACAGAGACGTGGTCATAAACACAGGCAGGGTCGAACAACGGCAAACAGGTATGGCATTGGCAAGACACAGAGTAATCCTAGGACAAGCGAGGGTCGACGATCGGCGAACAATATCCAACAGGGCAAGGCAGAGAGATAATCCAAAAACAAGATCAATAGTCCAGGCGAGGTATAAACAGAGTCCGAAACAGCAGGCAAAGGGTTAATCTAAGTTACACAGGCAGAAGATCAAGAAACGAATGACTCAGGCAATAAACTAGATAAACTAGACTTAGACTTAGAAAACACGGAAGGGCTCCGTAATGTCGCTATCACTGGAAGAGAGATATACGCAAGACAATACCCGGCAGTGACAGAGAGGAAGTCCATGGTTTATGTAGAGTGTGTGATTGTGTGATTGGTCTCAGGTGTGAGCGTGTGAGTAGTGAAATGGCTGATGGGAAATGGAGTCCGGGGTAATGAAAATGGTTCATAATTGACCTCCATGGCTGGCTCAGGACAGGACGACAGTTCAAGAGCGGCCTCTGTGGCCGTGAGAGAACTGAACAAGCTTTCAGGGACAGCCCTTCTGGCTGCGACAGGACAGGACAAGGATTCATTGACGGCCTCCATAGCCGTGACAGGGCAGGACGAGAGCTCACAGACGGCCTCCTTAGCCGTGACAGGACAGGGTGAAAGTTCACAGATGGCCTCCTTAGCCGTGATGGGGCAGGGAAAGAGTTCACATACGGCCTCCTTAGCCGTGACGGGGCAGGGCGAGAGTTCACAGACGGCCTCCTTAGCCGTGACAGGACAGGGTGAGAGTTCACAAACAGCCTCCTTAGCCGTGACAGGACAGGGCGTGAGTTCACAGGTGGATACTACTGACACCTCCGAAGGTTCTGCAGCAGTTGCCGCCACCTCCGGAGGTTCTACAGTGGTAACAGTCTCTTTGACCACGACACGACAGGCTGAGAGTACATTGCTGGGTGCCACCACCATAAAAGGAGCTGAAGCGAGCACTGCCGCTTCGGGAGGTTCTGCAGCATGTGCCGCCACCTCTGGAGAAGCTACAGCGGGTGCCATCGCCTGGGGCAGTTCTGAGGTGGTATATGCAGCCCAAACGCAACATAAAGTGATCCCCATCATGGGAAGCGCTTCGGACAGAGGAATTAGAGCAGGAACAGGAGGATTAAAGTGAGCTGGTTTGGGGATACCAGCTGCACGTGCAGACACCAGTGGTGCATCCCTCACACTGGATACCAGACTAGAATACTGAAGAGCTGACCTTGAATATCTGGGTGTGGCAGACAGGACGTGACAAGACTCTGGCTGATCAACTGCAATGTGACGTGGTTCTGGATGGTCAGCGGTGAAGTGAAGAGACTCTGGAAAATCCGTTGAGACGTGATGAGACTCTGGATGGTCAGCGGTGACGTGAAGAGACTCTGGAAGATCAGTGGAGATGTGACGAGACTCTGGCAGATCAGCTGAGACGTGACGAGACTCTGGATGGTGAGCAGTGACGTGAAGAGACTCTGGAAGAACAGCGGAGACGTGAAGAGACTCTGGAAGAACAGCTGAGACGTGACGAGACTCTGGCAGATCAGCTGAGACGTGAAGAGACTCTGGCAGATCAGCTGAGACGTGAAGAGACTCTGGAAGATCAGCTGTGACGTGAAGAGACTCTGGAAGATCAGCTGAGACGTGAAGAGACTCTGGAAGATCAGCTGAGACGTGACGAGACTCTGGAAGATCAGCTGAGACGTGACGAGACTCTGGATGGTCAGCGGTGACGTGAAGAGACTCTGGAAGATCAGCTGTGACGTGAAGAGACTCTGGAAGATTAGCTTTGACGTGAAGAGACTCTGGAAGATCAGATGAGACGTGACGAGACTCTGGCAGATCAGGTGAGACGTGACTTGACTCGTGATGATCAGCTGTGGCTTGGCTTGACTCATGACGATCAATGGTGACTTGACTGGACTCACGAAGATTAGCTGTGACTTGACTGGATTCATGGAAATCATCCATAACTTGACTTGGCTCTAGAATGACAGCTTTGACATGACGGAGCGTCGTTGTGGCCGCCATTTTGTGAATGGGCTCTGCTACGGCCGCCATTTTGTGAACGGGGTC
The DNA here is from genome assembly GCA_039654775.1 of Spinibarbus caldwelli. Classification (NCBI taxonomy): domain Eukaryota; kingdom Metazoa; phylum Chordata; class Actinopteri; order Cypriniformes; family Cyprinidae; genus Spinibarbus; species Spinibarbus caldwelli. Next base: position 25,367,464 of record CM077232.1, on the reverse strand, counting down.
TGCTACGGCCGCCATTTCAGTCACAGATGCGGCATCGCGTTCCTCCTCCGCCACACTCACAGTAAACAAAGAGCCAACAGACAACAAAGCATAATCCGTAAACTGCACGATTGATGAGCGTGGACCATCGCGTCTAAGTTCAGACTGTAAAGGCTTATTTAACCCATCGCAGAAAATCTCAATCAAGATAATGTCCGGTAAATCAGAATAATGACCGATGGCTAAAAACTGTCTAATATGGTTCTCCAGTGATCGTGGGCCTTGTTTATGGGCAAACAATAATCTTGTTGTGTCCATACCTGACAAATGTCCATCTGAAAAGTTGCTGAATCCTTGTGTGGCTGGGTATTCTGTTACGGGGTAAACGAGACGTGAGACGTGTGGATCCATGTACAAAGCTTTATTTAGACAGAGACGTGGTCATAAACACAGGCAGGGTCGAACAACGGCAAACAGGTATGGCATAGGCAAGACACAGAGTAATCCTAGGACGAGCGAGGGTCGACGATCGGCGAACAATATCCAACAGGGCAAGGCAGAGAGATAATCCAAAAACAAGATCAATAGTCCAGGCGAGGTATAAACTGAGTCCGAAACAGCAGGCAAAGAGTTAATCCAAGTTACACAGGCAGAAGATCAAGAAACGAATGACTCAGGCAATAAACTAGATAAACTAGACTTAGACTTAGAAAACACGGAAGGGCTCCGTAATGTCGCTATCACTGGAAGAGAGATATACGCAAGACAATACCCGGCAGTGACAGAGAGGAAGTCCATGGTTTATGTAGAGTGTGTGATTGTGTGATTGGTCTCAGGTGTGAGCGTGTGATTAGTGAAATGGCTGATGGGAAATGGAGTCCGGGGTAATGTGAAATAGTCTGTGCAATGTGAAAGTCAATATGACGGAAGGGTGACCTCTGGTGGCTATCGGGCGGAAGGCCACAGACCGGATTCGTGACAGGAATAATCCTGACATCTCATACAGCAGAGATTCAAAATCAAATTTAGACCTGGAAATGAAAGGAAAGCTTAAATATTTCACAACTCATTTCATTCTCAAATAAATTTGTAACTATTTTACATTTTGGGGAATTAGTTGCGAATTTGTATAATCAAATTTGTAAGATTTTGTAAATCTGTGTAAGGGTTAGGTTCATGGATTGAGCACATTTGACCTTCATGCTTTTTTTTTTTTTTTTTTTTTTTCTAATCAAATCTTTTCTAATTTTTTTTCCCCCCAACTCATAAAATATGTATACTCATGAAATAAGGTTAGATTTCTTAAAATCCAAAGCATGTACAGTGAATAAATAACAAATATTTCAGATTCTGCACTATTTCTAGGCCATTAATCAAAAGTAAATTTGTCTCAGACATTCTGAAATAATAATTTTAAAGTTCACATTTTCACCCAAATTGTTTTGCTGATAAAATAGTTTGCAATTAAAAAAAATTATTGCAATTAAAAAATTTATTAAATTAGAAAATTTAAAATCCAAAAATCAACAATAGAATTTTCACTTTTTGGACCCTACTATACAGAATATCGCTCCAAAAGTTTTAATCTAGAACCTTTTTGCGTATCAATTTAGATCTTTAACCACTGATTCACACCACTCCTATAGGAAAGGAAGCATAAAGGAAATATGAAAATATAAAAATCATGTAACATTTATCATGCAACATGTAAAATTTTCCAGTAATGTTATAGAATGTTTGTTCAAAGTAGAGGTGAATGGGGTTTGTTAGTAAATGTTTGTTAGAGGTGAATGGGGTACAAATATGTCCTTTTAAAGGTACTGCCCCAGTGACAAGCTGATAAATGTAGATTTTTTTTAACATTTATTCTGCTGTGTATATCTCATTCTGATCATATCAAAAAAAAAAAAAAAAAATCCAAAATCATTTCCCCCTTCTGAAATGGCCCTTTGGCCAGCAGGATCTCTGTCCACGACTGTTTAAATAGGACATTAATGTTGGGAAAATGTTATCTCAAGGACTTCCAGTCATTTGAACGTCCTGTGCCAGCCTGGCACCTTTCCTATGAGCAGTCGATGAAGCAGGGGGCGAGCTCCATTCTCTGGCCCCTCACACACGGATGAGCAAACACAGAAGCTCTTATCCCGCTGCTGTTTCACTTTCTGTAATGGAGCCTAAAGGGGAAAATCTTTTACTGGAAGGCAGTCAGGTGGATGACAGATAAGAAACATCCGTTCTGTCTGGGGATCTGTGCTAAACACATTACCCCTATTACACCCAGAGCACTGTAGGTCATATGGGTCATATATTCATTCAGCCACTCCGTCCTGCCAGTATTTTTCAAGAATAAGTACAGTGTGCAGTGTTGGGTGTTGTTGGGCACTATGCCATTTTTGCATTGCTGCATGCAATGTTTATTGTACATAAGGACTTTGACAGACACACTAAAATTGAATTGAACAGGCTGACAGTGCCATTTATTTTCAGGGCTTCCTGCAGAGCCTAAAGAGCTGATTTAGGTGTCTGGTTTGCAGTCCAAGTCAGATTTTTGGGTTATGCTGCATCCTCCACAACCAAACACTGGTGTGTTTCCCAAAAACATAGTTAGCCAACTATGGGTGCAACTTCCATTATTACCGTCATAGTTCAAGGATATGGTGTTTCCTGAATCCAGAGTTTTCCACCTGATAAAAACAGCTGATAAAAACATCACAATAATCCACAAGCGATCCACACAACAAATCCATCAGTTAGCCAAACGTCTTGTGAAGTGAAAAGCTGCATGTTTGTAACCAACAAATTCATGATTAAAATGCTCTTCAAACTGTTGCTTCCAGCTAAAATATACATCATCTATCCATAATACTGATTTCTTTGATGAAAAAGTTGTCTCGTCTGAATTAGGAGAGAAATATGCACAAATCAAGCACAGTTTACAAGCAACAAATAGCCCAAAACTTTTCTAAGTAAATATGTCTGTGGATTTTGATGTGAGAGGACAACAGGGGATGTACTATTTTTGGTTTATTTATTTATTTATTTATTTATTTATTTATTTATTTATTTATCTATTTATTTATTTTAACTCGAAGAGGCAATATTATGGATTATAGACTTGTATTTTGGTCAAACACAACAGTTCACAAGACATTAACTGATGGACTGGAGTGGTGTGGATTACTTGTGGATTATTGTGATGTTTTATTAGCTGTTTGGACTCTCATTCTGACGGCACCCATTCACCGCTGAGGATCCATTGATGAGTAAGTGATGTAATGCTAAATTTCTCCAGATCTATTCTGATGAAGAAACAAACTCATCTACATCTTGGATGGCCTGAGGGAAAATACATTTTCATTTTAGATTAATTATTCCTTTAAACAGATCATGCACTTGAGCAAAATAACAACGAATGTGCAACAAAGTTCTCATGTTTTTGGGAAATAGTTGTAGCTAGTTTCTCCATCAGTGCATCATGGTAGTTAAGCAACGAGTTACACTGTTGTTTGGGAAACACACCCCAGGACCAGAACCACAATGCAAGTTGGGATATGTACCGTGAAATTTTTGTTCAGCACTAATTGTTGGATGTGTTCATGCTCTTACGTGATTTACATAATTCCTTTAGTGAATTGGGTATAAAACAACACAGACAACCCTATCAGCGTGCACAATTGATTCTTAGTGAATTCCCCTCTGAGTGTTTAAGTATTCTCAAGGTACCTTCTCTCTATATCTCTATTTCTCGTCCTTCCTCTCATGCGTACACGCAGCAGTGCTTACAGTAAACATGTTTACATTCACGATGAGGATGTTAGGCTTTGGCTTTGTAGATTTAATTGGATTGCTTGGCCTTGCATTATTCAGATCAGCGAGAGTCATTTCAGGTAGCGGGGTAAAGATGGTGCTTGCCTAATCTAACAAGCAGAAAGAGAGAGAAAGAATAGGGAATAAAAACAGATACTACCCTCACGGTACCATGGTACCACCATATAGTACCTTTTTTTTTAAGGGACAAATAAAAATACTTGTAGGTAATATTATTATTATTATTATTATTATTATTATTATTATTATTATTACACTGAATGACAGAAGAGCAAGGTTTTCTTAAAACTGACCCCTTTAAAACCCTTTTAAGTTAAACCAGAGACCAAATTTCATGTGTGTATTTTTCTATGGGTACATTGTAAATGTATTGTAAAAGCCACTGTGTCAAATTTCCTTGAAAACACTGTAATGATGTGTAGCTCATATGACAGCATTAACAGCATTCAAATAGGTCTTGAGGTTATATGGTCAAATACAAATCAGACCAGAATTACTCAAATCTAAATGGGTAAAACAAACACTACGAAAATTAAGTTAAGACATTTCAAATGAGTAATATGTTTCTAGTGTTTGTTTACACAGATCTGGCTAGCACAGAAAGCATGAGGTAGAGTGAACATTTTAAATGTTACCATATGCATGATTTTATTTTATTTTTTTTTTTAAAGAAATGAATATTTTTATTCAGCAAGTATGCATTAATGTAATCAAAGGTTGACAGTAAATACAATTTCAAACACATTTAAAACTTATTATTTATCAAAAAAAAAAAAACCTGAATAAAAATGTGTTAAAGTTTACAATAATAAAAAAATACTTCTTGAGCAGCAAATCAGCATATTAGAATGATTTCTGATCATGTGACACATGTGACATGTGTCAAGATTGGAGCAATAATGCTTAAAATTCAGCCTTGCCATCACAGGAATAAATTTTAAAATACATGTAAATAGAAAACAGTTAATTTAAATTGTAATAATATTTCACAACATTACTGTACTTTTTATTAAATAAATGCAGGTTCGGTGTGCATATTTGCAAAACTTTAAAAATCTTACATACCCCAAACTGTTGAACAGTAAGGTTAAAAAACACCCCAATGAATGCCTATATCTTGTACAATAAATAGTTTATTTCTCAAAACTATTTTCCAGTCAAATTTGTCTAAATTCTAATTTCAAGATCATATGTGGTATGCAATGTAATGTGAGAAACAGTCATTATTTTACCAATTTTGTCTGGTGATACTAGATGGCTTAGCTGTGCAGAAATGACATTTAAGTGATAATAATAAATCGATTACACTGTAATTATACTTTTAAATGATAACTATAAAACTGTAATTATTATGGAGGTCAGTAGATGTTTAGTTAGCATGTTTATTACAGCCATATCACATGCATGTTGCTGATACTGCTCCTTGCTTATGTTTTTTGACTTCCTTCCCATGTTCATTTACAGCAAATATTCACATTCAAATCTGAGCTATCTGCTTTTGCAGCTGCAGATGTTGTAAAGGGATAGGCTGAAGACACTCGGTTTGAGCAGAGCGTGTGTGATTAGTGAATGGAGCCCTGAGAGAACATCTCCACTGAGCTCTGGTGAGTGCAGCAGACTAGAGGACAGTGGGGTTAATGGTTAGCGCATGCATATTTCATGCCTGTATGAACTCCAGCTCAGAGGATGTGCAGTGCTGTTCTTTCTTACTCATTCTTTCTTTGTGCTTAGCATTCATTATCATGCTTGATGTATTCACTCTTGGCAGAGTAATGTAAGGTAATGAGAGATCGGGTTTGGGCTCTGTTCTAAAAACAGTCAAGACCGTTTACACCAAGGATGATAACTATAATGATAACAGTAAAGATATAGTTTTAAAAATTGTTCTAAATTCAGAAGAATGGCAGAGTCCACAACACAGCTATAATGATAAAAACACAGAGAAACAATAGCGCTGGAATCAATTTCAGAACTTTTTTTCCTCTGTTGAACAATAAAAACATTGACAGCCAATCAGAATCCACCCAGCTTTAAAGAGCTCGAGCATTTAAAGTGGCAGATGACAAAACTGCAGTGCGCTTATAATAAACAGAATGTTACGATGTGTTGGTACGGAGACTAAAACCCAGCTAACAGGGAACGTTTTTTAAAAGTTACAGAAATGTTAGGACAAAACATTCTTATAGTAATATGTATGGTGATATTGCGTTTATACAACAGTTCGACAGCAAGAGTCTGTAAATGCATAAGAAACAACAACGGAGTGTCTTTAAATGCCCTCTTTTGTGCAGAACTACTTCCTTCCGCCACAGATTTAAATCTAAAGTTGACAATTTAACAGCTGAGCCCAAACATCCGTTACTAATTCCAAAACGTCACTTTAGAACTAGTAACAAAGGAACGTTGAGTTGCTTCATTGAAAGCTCATTGTATTACTATATTAAAAGCTCACTGTATTATGTAGAGTATTATGAGAGATGGTCTGAGCAAGTGTGATTACCTGCATCTAATACAGCATTCATTCTTCAGCTCAATCTCATATTCACAATAAAACATTAGTTTGAATATCCGCTGAGGTAATCTTTGTCATCTATCTTTGTTGTAGTATCCTTTCATCTGTTAAGGGTGATTTCCATTGACAGTGCTGCTCAGTGCATTTGTTGGCTGCGTCTTACAAGCTGTTGTTGAAAGTAAAAATAACTTCCTTGTTTACAACCCTGTTTCAGTCTCTTTCAACATAAAAGTCTTTACTGCTGACTCACTCATAAAAACAGTATCTCGTCACCATCTAATGGCAGAACAATGTAACTAAAATCACCATCATGAACACACACACCATTTCCCGATACTAAATACTATTATTAAATACTACTATTAATTATATAAATAATATTTATATTATTAAAAACAACAACAGCCATCATAAAAGTTGCTAGGTAATTCAGTCAAAAATACAAAGGCAGTGCTCTGACATACAGCATTAAATTTAGGCTACATAAATATAACATGATGAGATTTTGCCCTCAGCCAAATCTATTTGTTCTGGAACAAATAATAGATTATTGAGACCAAAGACAGCCTGTTAGATTTACCCAAAATGAATTATACTGTATCTCATGTAACCACTGTAGAGACTTCAGAGCCAGCGGCAAATTCCAGAAGATCTGGCCGAGGTAAGGCTGCTCTCGGAGGGTTCATTAGTGCTGAACACCCGCTGACGCCCTATAGCTCACATCTCCGATAACGTCAAAGCAAATTTTCAAATAGACGTTATCTTTATTAACAAATCGCATATTTGAAAGCTAAACAACTACATTCTCTCCTAAAAAATGTATAAAACTACATTCTGTGACACAAAAACAGTATTATTTATAATATTATAGTGGATTTGGGAGACCGCCATGACAATTCGCTGTAAGAAATAGCGCAAGCGCAGTGATTCAAAGGGTGAAACGGTTGGAGCTGTGTTATCATTAGAATATCATACTCTTATCATCCAATCAGATTCAAGGACCAGAAAAAAAAAAAAATAATAATAATAATAATAATAATAAAGAAATCTTTAAAATAACACTATATTTTGGGTAAAAATAAAGTTAGTAGAACACTGCAAAAAAAAACATTTTTGTAACTTTTAAATAAAATGTTATGAACTGTTAACAATGTTCCCACAATTTTTTTTAACCTAAATTACCAAATTATTAACTAAATTACTAAATTATTAACTCTAGTTACCTAGAATTTAACCGCTTTTATTTAAAATAAAAACAAGGCTGCGAGGGATAGACTTACAGTCTTTACAATGACATGTTTTAAAGTGTTTTTTCCATAAAAACATTTCATCAGCTGAACAATCATTTTGTTGTTAAACAACAGTACAATGCATTGAATGCACTGCAGTTCAGTCTTTTACAGCCTCATTTTCATTCCTGTCAACAATTAAATATGACGGTACTCAACTCTAAGGTCCATATAGTTATAGTTATCTTTATAGTTATCGTTCTTGGTGTGACTGTGCCTTTAGGCATACAAATATAAAATGAGACCAGAAAATTAGAGATTTTGCGCTCGTACATGCACAGGGCCTCCTGCACCGAGCTTTGTAATTGTTCCAGGCCCTGCTAAATATATTATGCCAGTTATAAATTACTGACTATACCTCAGTCTCCCAAATTGTGCTTTGCTATTTTTATTTTTTCCTGTCTGGCTGCAATTTAAGTCTCCCTATAGCACCGTTCGTCAGTCATTTGGAGGTTGTTAAAGGAGAAGGCACTGCAGTTCTGTAACTGACCCAGGCAAAATGTGAAATTACATGGTGCTCATTTAAAACATGCTCTGCCTGCAACCACTGGTTGTTGTAGTTAGGAAAGGACTTCACAGAGAGATGTGCACTCTTGGGTGTTTCATCATTCGCTGTTTTTAGCTTTTAGTTTTACAGGGTTCGTAAGGCAACACTGCATTGATATTCCTTACACATTCTGCTCAGGGTTTGTGCTAAACCTCTGACAAGTATTAAACTTTGGCAATTAATTCAGCCTAAACAATTCAACTACTTTATTCAATGATGTTTTGCAGATCATTTTAGCATTGGGTTCACTTTTTTTGAAAGATTTATATTTTTTAAACAGACTGAATTTAAGGCTTTCTCACTGATTTACATTGCAAATATAACTGAAGGTCATGACAAGGTAAAAATTTAAACATTTTGAATATTGAATATTGTGTTTGCACTTGTTATACTGTCAGTAATGTTTTACCATTTACAGCTTTTTTACGTTTAAATTTGCATTGCTTTATCTATTATATTGAACCCTATTCAACAACCCTATGTGTAGTATAAATACATGTCCTGACATACTACATTCACCATCTTGCCATCCTTTTTAACATTATTCTTTATGACCCATACGTTCTTCAACTTTTGACATATCAGCGATCATGACAGTAAAGTACTCATGTTGTTAAAGTGGTAGACTATATGTTAACCTTGAACAACAGTCTTGGTACCTATTGCACTTGAAAAGAGCCATCTGGCTCACAGTTTTCTGCCTCTTTTCAGTTTTCCAAAATCTGACAGCTCTTCAGTTCCCATGTTCTCTTGGGACAGTAAAGTGTCCATCGGCTGTGCATTTGAGAATCGCTGCAGATGCATAGGTCATCCATATTGTACACTTAATTGTTTTATTAATATAGCTTTTGAACCATTGTTGATATTGTTAACTAAAACTAAAACTATTAAAAATATTGTTAATTAAGATGAAATACATTAAAATAGAAAAATAAATAGATGAAAAACTTACTTGCCTGGGCAACTAATTAAAATGAATTAAAAATTATTAACTGAAAATAAAAATAAATTAAAACTACTTAGAAACATTAAAATTTATAATATTAATATTATATAAATAACACTAAAATAACATTGATGTGGACACATTTGCTAAACTGTAAGGAAACATGCATAGGGGTATGACATATTCGGGGTATGTCTTGATTGTTGTTTCACGACAAGTTTCCTATACTGTAAAAAGTGATTTTTCGAAGTAGTAAATAAAACAAATTATTATTGTAGTGCAAGAAAAGGTCCCACTTTATATTAAGTGGCCTTAACTACTATGTACTTACATCAAAGAAATAAGTACAATGTACCTACTGTGTTCATATTATATTGCAAAATACAATTCCTGCTGTTGAGGTGTGATATGGGTAAGGTTAGGGACAGGTTTGGTGGTATGGGTAGGTTTAAGGGTGGGTTAAGGTGTAAGGGATGGGTCAACAGTGTAATTATAAACGTAATTACAGAAATTAATTACAGATGTAATTACATGCAGGTATTTTTAAAATATAAGTACGATGTAAAAACATATGTACACAATATGTGCATTATACCAAATGATTAATTTAAATGTAAGTGCATAGTAGTTAAAGCCGCTAAATATGAAGTGGGACCCAAGAGAAAACTACTTCTGTTTTACTACTTCAAAACTGTACATTTAATTCAGTGTTTTTTGTTGTTTCCTTGTAATTGTTTGTGAAATTTCTAAATGAAAATTGTTTCTACACCAATTTATTTATTTATTTATTTATTTTCAGTCTGCACTCTAAGAAAAGTCCATAATAATGTGCCCAATGTGAAGGAGCTGTCCATACTGATTTTTCACAGGTATTTTACCCATATTTTGTATTACATATTGTGTTGTGGTTTAGGGTTTAAGGAAATAAACTTAACGGAAAATGTACTAGTAATTTTCTGCCAGAACAGTATCTGTTTCCTTACTGATTGTTTTCTTACTATGTTCATTTCTCCAGAGTAAAAGCCTAAAACTCACACTTACCTAAAACCATAACACTATTGTTGCCTTGCAAGCACTAGTATTTCGTTTAAGAAATATAGATCTAGTCCAAAATGTAGTTCAACGTTCTTGTATAATCTACGACTCATTTTACCAGAAAAAACCCTTCATTTATCATGCACTGAATTCAACACTACATGTTCAAATTTGATGGCTACTGAAATTACATCTACTGTATATGACCTCTTTAGAGAATAAATACTGGTAATAATATTTGGTTTAAGATGCAATTGTATAGTATTTAAACAATAAAAACACAGGCTGTGGGAAACCGGCACTGATGAAGACTATAGCTGTATTTCTGTGTGTGCAACCACGGCCTGTTGTGGATAATTACCACATAAATGCTTACCAGCCACTCAAAACAGATGTGTGCAGCTCTTCAACACAGGGGGAGGGGCGGGAGAAACAAGAGTAAAAGGAAGAAACTAAAATACCAAGGTTATCTTGGGCCAGTTTCAGTGGACACATTGTATAACAGATGAGGAAAATATGCAGAAAATACCTCCACGCTTCTCTGCTTGCATGCGCAAAATAAGTATAAACAAAGCAGGCTAGAAGTCTTAGCGTGTCCAGATTGCCATTCTGTGCAGTTCATTCCACACTGGATCAATTGATATGCCAAGATGAGTGTGTTGTGATCATGCGGCACGATTTTTAGATTGCAGGATTATTCACTTCCCCTTCCTCATTGGGATTCCACTCAAGGCCACTTTCATGTTGGACCAGCACACATAACGCATGCAGTCGTGTCCGTCACTGCCTTTGTCGCCATGGTAACAACCTAGTTTTCCTGCTGGTTAAGGGGAGAGAGCGAGCTTGGCTCGTCTAATCGCTGGGAACTTAACAGACAGTCAGAAGGTTCTAGAGATGGGAGGTGTTACACTAGAACATTTCCCACCTCCTCTAAGTACTTACAGCAGCGGCCTATGGATAAGCTAATCAGGACTTCTGGAGCTAAATCGGCTGATCTGTGAAGGGCAATTCATCCCCATAAACTTTTCTTCTGCTTTCACATATAAGCTGTGATGCTGTGCCTACCGTATAGCAGAAATGATGCATTAGATTGAACATTGTTGTTTGAACATAGATGAACATTGTTGGAAATACTGTAAACAATTATGGATAGGGTAAAAATACCAGAAGGCGTTAGCGTAATGTTAAACACTGAAGACAACGCTTTCTTTCAAAGCCCATTAGTTAGGAGCAGTTAATCTGGCAGTGCTGATTTGATAATGAACACATTATCATAGACCAAGCTGATAAGTAAATGAGCCGGATCTGACACACTGGGCATTCAGTGAGAGAGAGATGCTGAGACAAGAGGATCATGATGGAGCTGTGTATCAACACGATTATGATGATCTAATAAGATAAGACATTATCTCCCAGACATTAGGATCAAAATGCATTTTGTCTCTCTTAAGGATCTCAACTAAATATCTCAGAATTTTGACAGGGATTCCTTCAGATAGACAGGGATTTTAATTTCATCTTTACATGATGACATCAGAGTAAATTTACTGTGATGTAAAAAAATTCAGTGACGTGTAAGTGAGGGAACATTTAGGGACAGTTCGCAGTTACTTTGTTATTAGGGATGCATGGCATATTGTATCATATCGGTTTTGGATATTGATGATACAAAGGATTTATCAGTGTCAGTTGATATTGGATATTTAACTGTGCATGCTCATTTATGCTATTTTTACATTTAGATTACTGTTGCCATCATCCAACACTCTCGTATTTTAAAAACGCTAATATTTAATAAATTAATAAGACTGCTAAATTTTATCTTCAGCAAATTTCAATATGAATATCAATGATTCATATTTTCAGGCTTGTATGGGAAAAACTCCTTTTTTCCTCTTCAACTGAAGCCTTTTCAATCACGCAGTGAAACTGCACGTCCATTGGTTCGTGCAGTGCTATAAAAACGAACCAATGGCTCGGCGGCGGCGACGAGCGAGCCTATGGCTGAGCAGCCCGCCATAGCCCGCCAAAACGGGCGGGGACTGCGGCTATATAACCGGCCGCTTCGCCGCCTGATCTCAGGTTTCTTCTCTTTAACGGCAAAGCTTCTTCCTTGCTGACGCCAAGATTCGCCGTCGAAATGCCTCAGCAGCCGGGTTGGACCTTTTGCAGCGCTCAGCTCGCATCCCGGTCAATCCCCTGCCGCCATCTGCCGACTGTATAAAAAGAGCCTCACAAAAGAGCAAATTTTAACCGCGTTGTTTCAAATGCCGCGCTGTCATTGTAAGACGTGCAGCACTCCACTGCACGCTGATGACTGTCAAGCTGAGTGTGTGTCATTTCTTTGGGAAATCCCACGCTGACGCTGCGCTCAGCGGGACTGACTGCTCTCATTGCGAGACTTTCAGTCTTGCCTCTCTGCGCTCGAGGATAGCTTTCTTTTCTGAAAGCGATTCTGCCCCTTGTGCCTTCCTGTCTTCCTGCCAGGGGCCTGTGAGGAAAAGACAGCGGGGCAGAGGATTCGAGAGTCCGGGGATGAGCGAGCTCACATCGGCTCAATGCCCGCGTGCCTCGCCGTCACCGCAGAGAAAGGATTCACCGGTCCTCTTCACTCAACCTGATCAGCGTCCCTCCGCAGCTGCGAGCGACATGATCTCGTTCGGTGGGAGTGACGATGAGATGGATGACAGTCTTTCTCTAGTGGCTTCAGACGTGGAGTTATCGGGCTCGGTGTCTGACCCCGCCCTCTTGCCGCCGTCCTCTTCACGCAGCACCAGACCCAGAACGGACGAGGAGCTTGTCCGTGTTATGAGCTGTCAGTGAGCTCGGGCTCGAGTGGTCTCCGCCTGAGCCGTCTCGCAGCAGGCTGGACGAGTGGTTTCTCCCGGGGCGCCAGCAAGCCCCCCGCCAACGCTTGTCCCCTTTCTTCCCCGAAGTCCACGACGAGCTTACTAAATCGTGGCACGCCCCCTACTCGTCTCGCATCCGTCCTTCTGCTTCCTCTGCCTTCACCTCCGTTGATGGTGCTGAAGAGAAGGGATAAGAGCACCTGCACCCTCTGGATGAGTCCATGGCCGCGCATCTCTGCCCGCCCACGGCTATCAGATGGGAAGAGAGGGCGAGCCATCCGTCCAAGCCGTGCAGAGCCACGTCTGCACTCGCTGGACGCGCCTACTTGGCTGCTGGACAAGCGGCTTCGGCGCTGCACTCTATGGCTGTGCTCCAGGTCTTCCAGGCCAAGATGCTCGCCAGTGAGGAGACCGGTCTTGATGTAGCTTCACTCAGGGACCTGAGGAGCACGACGGACCTGGCGCTGCGCACCACCAAAGCCACCACCCAGGCTATCGGGCAGTTGATCTCCAGCCTGGTAGTGTTGGAACGCCACCTTTGACTCATGTTGGAGATGAAAGAAGCTCAGGTCCTCGAAGCTCTGGTCTCATCGAACAGCCTGTTCGGGCCAACTGTGGAGGGCTTTGCGGAGTGTTTTACAGAGGCTTAGAAGTTGTCTCAAGCGACGCAACACTTCCTCCCGAAACACACCAGCTCTTCTGCTGCTTCTAGTTGCCCCAAGCCTGCGCCGACTCAGCAGCCCACCAAGCCAACGCCGCCACTCCCGAGCCCCGACCTCCTAAGTATCGGCAGGATTAGAGGGCGTTCCCGCTCGGGAAGATGCTACCCATTCCCGAAGCGCCAAGGACCCCGGCCCAAGATCGCCTTGGATCCGGTGCCTCAGAAGTCCTCCTGATCAGCCAGGCAGGAAGAGGAGGGGCCCGAGTCTCACTACCGCTGGACTACCCCGCAAGCAGCCTCTAATGTATCTCTTGTCACCCCGCTCAGCGCTGGGTGCAGAGGGAGGTGTGTTATTGGTTCCCCACGGGCCCACTCTAGCGCCCGGGCGTCCAACCGCTGTGATAGAGGACAAAATATAAAACATACATTTTAAAAAAGAGAGCAAATATCCTCTTCTGCCTACCATAAGCATCCTGCCCTTATGCAGCCAGTCTTTAGAGCCTATTCAGCCTCTTGCCACACGGGCCAAGGCCTGGCAGGCCATCCCCGGTGTGTCAGAATGGGTAAGGGCTACGATAAGATGAGGTTATTCACTCAAATTCGCTCGAAGACCACCACGCTTCCGCGATGTGGTCGCCACCACACAGGCCTTACAGGCCAGAGTCCTTTCTGCTTAGTTTGCCGCCTCCGGCTAGTTTAACAGGCTTATGGGTTCACTTGACCAGCATTGTTCAAGTCCCTCCTTCACCTGGATGGTCCATATTATATGGATTCCAGGTATAAACTATAGGGGGCGACACCCAGGCCACGGATGACCCTGATGGCTCAGCCTGTGCTTGGTGTATTTCATTGACTCCCCTGGGTCTTCTCCAATGGGAGTCTTGGTTTTGAGTCGTTCCCCATCATAGAACGGTGTGATTGTACTGGGTCCCATACAAGCGTCTTACGACGCAGTACGAGTGAAAATATCGACAGGGAACATACTTGGATACTTTTGTAACCTCGGTTCCCTTAGATGTGGGAAGGAGTACTGCGCTCCTGGCCATGGTATGAGCTGCACGCCTCAGTCGCTTCATTTGAAGAAATCTGAGATGCGGCGGCGAAGCGTTTTGGCGGGCTATGGCGGGCTGCTCAGCCATAGGCTCGCTCATCGCCGCTGCCGAGCCATTGGTTCGTTTTTATAGCACTGCACGAACCAATGGACGTGCAGTTTCACTGCGTGATTGAAAAGGCTTCAGTTGAAGAGGAAAAAAAGAGTTTTTCCCGTACAAGCGTCTTACGACGCAGTACTCGTTCCCATATCTAAGGGAACCGAGGTTACGAAAGTAACCGAGTACACTTAGTCTTTTAGTTTCAGTTTCATTTCCTTGGATGTTTAGTTTGTTTTTCCTATGTTTGATTACTGCCTGATGTATAATTCCTCATTTACTAGTGTATTTATAGGGGCTTTCACACTAGAGAAACATTTTCATAGTTCCTATATTTACGTCACTTACGTCTCATATTTGCGGCTTACGTCACTTCAGAGTTTCTACTGGTGGCGTGAATGCAATCAGGAAAATGGCCCTAGGAGAAAATTTAGTTCTCGGTGGACCGCCCTGGTCCTATAACTGAGTTCCTATAACTACCCGGTGCAAAACCCCTATGCCTTCAGTTCCTTCAGTTTTTTTGTTCAGGTATTGTCTTTATGTTGCTTTGTAGCTGTTACGAGTATCTTTGTTTTGATTGTCGGAGCAATTGTGTTTGCTGAATATAGATCCTCATCTCTTTGACTCCCTTTATCTTGCCTGACCCATCATAACACGTACTGTATACCTGAGTGATTTGAGAAGGGATTCACAACAGCTTTGATGCCTATAAGCTCTCCTTCCTTAAATCTGCATTGTTCTCTTTGTTTGGTTGGCGTATGGGCAATTACATGCTCTAGAATAGCTAACGATACTGTTGCCAAATATCTATTAGTCTATAGGAAATCACCAAAATGCACTTGATGCCAGACTAATTCAACTAAATCAAATTAATAAAAAGTAAACCATAACTGTATATTTTCATGTTTTTCTCAAACAAAATATTTTGTGAAATGAAAAACATATTCCTGTACATTTTGACATACACGGTGTACATTATCTGGCAACATGGATTAAATCACATCTAAGAACAGAGCACAAAAAAGGATCAGAAAATGAATTTTGTCTACAAATAAGGTAGGAATATATCCTCGTCATTGTGTCTTTGAGTTGTCCTAGTTATTGAACTGTGTCTCTATCCACCTTATTTTTCAATGTGGAAGAAGCTATTTCCTGCAATTCATTAGCCACTATAGGTTAAAAAAAATAGAAGAATAACAGTAAAAGTGCAGTAATAGATAAAACTCTTCAAATAAGTGTGATTATGATTATGATAATATGATAACAGATACCAGAAAACTTGCACATTCAAGTTAAAAAATGAGGGTAGATACCATTGTGTTAAGTTACATAATAGCTTTTTGAATGTTACAGAGTTATAAGATTACATTTTGAAATTATTTTTTAAAAAAGTAATAGAATTTTGATATCAAGCTATGTGTCAGTTATTAGCCGTAAGGTACACATAATTATTTATATGTATCAACCAGAATTTTTTTTTTTTTTTTTTTTATTGTTGCATCCCTGTTTATCGTTATTATGCCCCACATTTCAGAATAACAGTAAGACATCAAAACTATGAAATGGAAGTATGAAAATTCTGTACTGAAAAATACTATGAATTGTAGACTCATATTTTGGCCAGAAGCAACGGTTTTTATGATGCCTTAGTTGCTTAATGATGCCTTAATGATGGACTTGTTTCTTATAAACATGCTGCTTTTCGTTAATTGATTAACTGGATTCATGTGGATTACTGGTGGATAATTGTGATGTTTTTATCAGCTGTTTAGACTCTCATTCTGATGAGAAAGTGATGTAATGCTACATTTCGCCAAACCTGATGAACAAACTCATCTACATCTTGGATGGCCTAAGGGAGAATAAATCTTCAGCAAATTTTCATTTTTGGGTGAACTGTTACTTTAAACAAATTAACTCAACCAACTTCGTGAGATGCATTCATTTAGGAAGTAAAAATTCACACCATTTAAAAAATGATCATAATCTTAGCAGTAAAAACTATATATATATATATATATATATATATATTTTTTTTTTTTTTTTTACTGGAAAGAAATTCCTTTACAGGCACAATTTGCAGACTAAATAGTACAAATAAATGTCAAGCCTTGAAGTCTTTTGATTAAATACATTGTCTCATTATGAGAAATTCAGTCAGTTGTGTCCAAATCTGTGAGAGCACAAGGGGATTCAGTTTAAGTTATCATTTTTCCAAGTTATTCTCGTGCAATCCCTAGACACCTCCTCTGACCATGTGTTGGATCAAAAAACAAAATATTGTGTAAGCACTTTGTAGGCAGACAAAGCAACACCACATAAAAAGAACTGAGAGCTCATGTCAGTGGCATGTGCAACACTTCCTGTTCCCGGCATTGCGTGTTTACTTTAGGAGAGCTGTCTCCACCAGTTTACGCTGGTTCTGCCAAATAGATTCATCTCAAGAAAGCAGGAAAAGGCTGTTGGGGCCCAGTAGGAGGCTGTAAGGGATGGCTGAGCTCAGCTGGTGATCTGCTAACTGTAGGAGAACTTTCTACGGGCAATGCACAACACCATCAACACCATTTGGCTCAGTCTGAACCACTTTTACAGCCGCCAGCAATAAGGGACAAAAAACAGACCGAAAGCGAGAGGTTTCTTGGGGTGCTGACATTTTCACTTCTTGGACGCTACAATAACCTTTGAAAGTTGCCTTTAGAAATCACATATGCTTCAGTGCCTGGAACACAATTCGAGAAATAAACCATTTCATTCTGCTTTTCAGATTCCACACAAACGGAAGGCTTGAATGTGCATGTTAAGATGAGTAAAGGCCGGCTCTGAGGGGTTAAAATGGGCCTCTTTGAAATGAACTGACCCACATTACATTCAATCAGAAGACGCTGATCAGAGCAGATGGGTCTCAAAGGCTAAAATGTCTTTTTTTGTGTCTCGCCAAAGAAGCCTGATTGACACAATCTCTCTGTCCCTATGGTTACCGTTCCTCATTCGGCTCTCTAACTGCCCTAATTATCATCCTTAAACACAACAAACAGAAATAAATCAGGGCACATGGGCAGATGTTAGGGAAACATTAGCAACGAATTTCCTATCTTTTCTTCCTGTGAGTCACTGAAATTAATGGAAATATTAAACAGATGCAGAATATACTAAGGATGATGATGATGATGATAATAATAATAAAGCTGATTGGAGAGTTACTAGTGGCTGTGATGATAATGAAGATGCTAAGTGATTCTGATCACAATAATGCTGTGCTGGTATTCAAAAGAAGGAACATGAGAAAGCACCCCTTCTTGATGTTTATTCTTTGATCCAAGTTCAGAGTCTATGCTAATGCGGATATGAGAGCATATGGGGAACAGAGAATAAACCATACAGTAAGCCATTAGACTGCAGGATCATTTACCACAGCAGTGAACAAATGGCTTGTCTTGATAAATAACAGTTGGTCATCCAGTGGAAAAGTCTCATTACTTCAGCCCCTCACTACATAATGTGCTGTCTCCAAAAGTGCTGATACTTTAAAGCGCCTCATCTTTAATGTGAGCACAGAGTAAGAAAATAGCTAGAGCAGTAACATTTCAAAGGTACAGGATGCAGGAGCTCAATAGATTTGAAAGGTAATGAGGCAGAAAATACAGAAGTAGCAGCTATAACTTTGTTCTGCTACCAACAAGTCAGCCCAGTGAGAGGCGAAGGAAAGTGGGAGGAAAGGAGAGGAGGCTTTGACTAATGAGGGATTACCGGGTAGGGAGGGATAAAAGGTGGAGAGATGCCTTTAAAGGTGGTTGAATGTTCAGCCTAAGAGTCTAGACCTGGTTTTAACCCAGAAAACTCAAACTTGGCTATATTGAAACCAAGAATTTGAAGAGTAAACAATGTTTAAAAGGGTAGTTCAGGCAAAAATGACAATTCTGTTATTATTTACCAACTCTCATGTCATTCCAAACTTGAATGACTTGAAGGAATGCAAAAGAAGATATTCTGAATAATTTTTCTGATTTTTCTTTGTCCAGACAATCTGAAAATTTAAAACTCTAAGAATGAACATAAAGAGCATTTTACATCTTCTGTCACATCAGGTGAGGCAAAAGAAGAGGACAAGGAGATGAGACTCTATAACAGCTGTTTACAAAAACTGAAAACTAATCTTTGACCACAAGAGAAACTAATGCAACAGCTTTGCAGCTAACACAAAGACAATAATGGGCAAAAAAACAGAACCAAACTAGTGGCTTAAATACAGAGTATATAATGAAGAACTAAACACAAGCAAAGCCCTATTCGCATGTTATTACCTGGTGACCTCTAGTCTTGTAATAATTGTGGAGGTTGTTTGTGATCTTAATCCCCAAATTCAGCCATGTGTGTATTTGTAAAGTAAAAATTCCCCCACAAATGACCTACTATATTTCGCCGAACACCGAGGTCCTGTGATAATATTACTCCCGTGCAAATCTGTGATTTGGCCAGGATTTGGCGGGGTTGTATATCATTATTTCAAGATTTTTGTTTCCTGTGCGCCTTTTTATCCATCTTTTGCGAAGAATGGAAGCTGCGATGGAATGTTTTTATAGTATTTTGGGTGCTGGGTCATATCGCTATACACCATGATTTAGATGACATGTATAGCAGCATCCGATAAGGAACATTCTTCTGTTTATGCTAGATAATGTATGTAAAGTATGGGACCCGGAGGACCTGCTGTTGGCATTATGGTACCAGTTACACCGAGAGACCAATTGCCACCAATGCCTCGACATGTGGATGCTCTCTTGTGGGCTAAAGGAGGTCCTATAGGTTATTAGATAGGTAATGTTATTAGATAGATCTATCTAATAATGTTATTAGATCGATAATGTTATGGTTCATCAGTGTATATATAATGGGGGCGCCATAACGGGGGGGCGATTCCAAGGGCCTGATGAGGAAGAGGGAGCCTGAACGCGATTAATACCAAATGCAATTTCTACCGAGGTGGACACCCAACACCCACCCCCAACAATCGAGGGGGATCTGAGTCAATATGCTGTTCAGGGGGCCCAGAAACTGTAGCGGCACCTTTTTAATGTATATAAACATTAACATCATGAGAGTGTTATTTTAGTATCATTGGGAATTTATTACAATTTTTTTTTTTAATTTTTATGTCAGTTATCGTTTTGATTATTGATTACATTCAGTTAAACAAAATGAAAAGGAGAAATCCTGCTTTGGCAACTAGCTAAAAAGTTAGTTTTACTCTAAGTAATGATGGTTTTAGTTAATTATAACAACCCAGCATGATATTCTCTAAACATGCTTTGAAACAATGTGTATTGTGTAAAAAGCACTATAGGCTACAGAATAAAACTGAGTTGACTTGTAAGTAATCCAAACAAATGTGATCCAAGTTGCTTGAAGCAACAGAATTATTGTAGTGATTGTATTGCTTCAGGCAGCTTGGATTAAATTACTGAATTTGTATGAATTACCTTGCATGATGAACAGACCAAAATTTTAGTGTTTGTTTATTCTGCGACAAATAATGTATTTTGTGAATGAGTCATTGAATCATTTACGCATTTTGTTATCCAAAAGCGACTAACGTTGCATTCAAAGAATACATTTTATGTTCATCTTTTAAGTTAATGCATTTCATGGGAAAAGATACCCAAGATCTCAGCATGCTAACTCTGTGATGTTTACGTAAATGTTGTATTGTAAATATTCGTATATATCATAAATACATAAATATTTTTGGCCTGAATTATAAATATGACACAACAAAATTGGATTAACATGCAGTAATTCAGCTGTGTATACTCACCTGGTTGCACCTGCTTACACAACCTTTTTTTTTTTTTTTTTTTTCCACACAGGTTTTCAATGCCGATGTCAAACAAATGGTTCAATTTTCTCCTCACCCTGGAGAAGCAATTGTACCCCCTCCCCATCATCAACACTAGCAGCGTGGCGAACATTGTCATCTAGGTTTCTCTCCACCGATGACCTTTCCGATCAAATAACACATGCAGTCATAACTGGAATTTCACTGCATCAATGTAATTGTGCTGCCAATGAAGCAATAACCTGTAATGGCACACAAATGAATGAATAACCACAGACTGGCAAGACATTTACTTATTGACATTTAGTAATGAAACAATTAAGAAGCAGACTGTTTTCACTAGGGGAGGTTAGCTTGTGCTCCACCACAGCATATCACATAGCAGAAGCTTCCTGCCATATCATGCCCAGGATTTTTTTTTTTTTTTTTTTTTTCATGAAAAAATGTTAGTTCAGATGACACAGCACTTTTTGAACACATGTACTGCATGATTACAGAGTCTTGCAAATTTCAAGGCTTTGTAAATGGGTATGACCTAATAAAATAACCGTTATGAAGTGTAATTAAATATAATTTGCGATAATTAGCTAGTCCCGTGTTAAATGTCTATAAGATTACGGAGTGAAGTCCTACATGGAACAGAAATCAGCATAAAGCTGTATTTGTTGTTGCAAGGGAAATGGGCGTATTTGAAAAATTGCTGCTTTTACGTGAAGATGTAACAAGTAATGTATCTATGATTAAATTTCAATAAATACACAAGAGTACTTTGGCACACATCTTCATGATGTTGTTTCAGTTTGTTAGCATTTCTGCCCAGCAATGATCACCATTCATATTACTCATGTCGGACTATATTACTAGGCTGCTGGTATAGAGCCGCAGTGCCAAGAAGTCAGGCTAACCCATAAGGCTGATTCACCATGAGTTTCCTCAAAAATCTCTATATTTGAAATGTTTTTTTTTTTGTTTGTTTGTTTGTTTTTGTTTTTAATATGATAGAGACTCTACTACACTCATATACCTTGTGAATTTGTTATGTTTGTCAAGTGATTATTTAAAAAAAAAAAAAATCTAATTACATAATGTGCTGATTAATTAATCAAATTAATCTCAAATTAATGAAATTAATTAATTAACATGCACATCACGTGCTGATTAAAGATAATAGTTAATTTAGTGTTATTGTGTTAATTTACAAAAACAAAACACTGAATAGACATTACAAAAAAAGTAGCTGAAATAAGTATTTTTAAAAAGAAATATGTTAATTCAACATACAAAAATACAAATAAATAGTGAAATATGGAATTATTTTAAAAAATGAAACTATACTCTAAATATAAAACTATATTTAGAGTATAACGCGCCAGTAGGTGGCAGCAAATTCCTGTCTTAAGCGAGTCATTCAATTCAATCGATTCGTTCGAATGGCTGATTCAATCAGAAACGAAGCAAGTGACTGCCTTTATGAATGATTCACTGAATCATTGATTCACTCAATGCAGTTAATAACCTGGATTCATTAATGAATCGCCGCTGTGTGTTGATCAAAGACGCACAACACTTCTCCTAGGGATTTTTTTCATTGGTTAAATTACTGACAATATGTCTAAATGTAATTAGCCTACCTTATCTTCATTTTTAGGTAAAAACTTTTATGTAACCTATTTTTGTCTTTCTACCAGCCAATTATGACTCTGAAAAAAAAAAAACGCGCACTTGTATTTCAGCCAGCGGTGCTGTTGATGTTAATATGGTTATTTTAGCAAATAGTTTGATCCATAAATTCCGTTCAACAGCATTAAATTTCAGAGTGTAAAATGTATCATTTGACTGAATCTACACATGCATTTTAGGTGCTCTTGCTCCGTCCAAGCAATAAATGCACGTCTTTGAATGAGCGCTGGAGCGTAGTCTTCAACCGCTCAGGTAATGTCAAAACGACCCATTTCAGGAGCTGCCAAAATTATATTTTAAAATCAGTTAGGGCTATAGAAATGCATATTAATATTTGCAAGTAAATCTCCATATTATGCGTAGGCTATAGCCTTCTTTCTATCTATATTGCCTAACTGCATAGTTAAAAAAACAAACACAGACATGTGGTTACAGACAGTTAAAAATGGCAAAAATTCTGCTTTCTTTCATATGAGCTTTAGATTTAAAAATAATGAAAGACCAGTCGTACTGGTCAAAACATGCTACTGTAATAGCAGCTCTAGAGCCCCTCTATACGTTTGTCCGATAATCGCTACTGTGTATCACCGTAAAACCTCGCTAATCCAATAGAGCGGCTGAGATGGTTAGAGCGCCGCTAACTGTCAATCAAGCGCTCTGTTTAAAGAAGCAGCTCCGAGACTCCGCCCCCTCCACAAACTCATCTGATAAAACACGAGAGCTGGAGGAATCAAAGACACCGACTACACGGTCCTCCGTTACCGCTGGAGCAGCACCGCCAGTCCCGCAGCACGCCTCCAGCTCTGTCTTTATCAAAGCACGCAAACAATAGCGGCTGGAAAGGATCCAGAGGAATATATTACCCTCTTAACAGAACAATGAACGCGGCGGGCTGATTTCTCAGGTAAGCCGCGCGCCGCACTCCGTTATATCAGCAGCGATTTGTGAACGCAAGATATAATAACCCTTAAATCACGGTGATTAGTACATTATGCACATGCTATTAGGATATTAGAATATGTTTATTTCTTGCACGATTGTTTTTATTGAGCTACATCCATGCTCGCCGTTATTTTACTCCACGTTGTTCTGTCGCCTCTGTGGACACAATTCTAGAAAGAGACGCGAAATTAGATTATTTGAGCGCGTGATCCAGCTGTGTGCAGTTTTGCAGTGATTGCTGCACAACATCTGAGTGCTTTTGCTTGTAAACCCTGTGTTCGCGTTCAAAACGCACGCAGTGTTGAGTTCAGTGTGCTTCATAACCCTTCCCCTCTGTGTTCAGTGACGCTTCGTTTGCTATGCGTGCTGAAGTTCAATTAAATACCTCACGGCAGCCCTGAAGTGCAGTCTGATGGTGTCTACAGGATTTGCAAACCCCTTTATCTGCCAGGTGAGCTGACTGGGGAGAACATGTGCTGGTTGGGTGGTAGGGGTGGAAGTTTTAAATGAATAGGCTGACTTCAAGATTTTAGTCTTGTTAGATGCTAGATGCATGCATGTATGCATGTAGATACATAGATGCATGCTGAAAATGTCCTTTGTTACGATGGCTTAGTATGGAGACCTAATTGAAAGGGAGTGTTGCTTTCATGGCTATAAAATAAAATTTGAATTCATCATATAGTATGATGTTTATGAGTGTGTATGTATGTATATGTGTGTCTATTTGGCTTATTTTTTTAGTTTTTTTAACATTTCAAATTTTTGGTTACTTTAAAATCTATTATTAGTATTTAATTTAGTCTGTCAATTAATGAAAACAAGTTTTTAATAGTGATAATAATGATTCTGGTCTATTTGCATCCTTTTGATAAATTTCGTATGGTTTGTGCAGCTGTTGACACATTATAGGTTGGCAGTGTTTGATATGCTTATCTTCTGGTGATATAAATGTATTGTTGTTATTAATAAATTATTTTGTATAGTTACATCAGGAACTGTAGAAGACTATGGAAGGTTTCTGCAAGTATAGGTGTCTAGGTTTGTGTGTGCATCTGGCTTAGTGGCTGAATCTAGGCGATTTTCCAGCATGACAAGAACAACAAGCAGTGTGACAGACTCGATCCAGATGAAGTCACAAGAACAATGGGACATTTTCTGGAGTAGGAAAAAAATGCCTATAATGGGAAATAGTGTCTGGAGACTATGGATGCGGATTTAAATGAGCTGTAGCAGAAGAAGACTAGATACAAAGCCTACATTGTGCTAAAAGCACAACCACATATACACACTGCAGACCTGTAAGAGACTAAATAAGGTAATGCATTTAAAATCAAATTAGTCCATTAAGTATTGACGTGTACAGCTATTTAATTCCAGGCGTTCATGCTGGATGCAATGTTTGTTAGTGCTTTGTGTGCAAGGTGATGTCTTGTATCCTCTTTGTCAAATGAAAAACCTGGTTAATCAGTAAAGTCTTAATGACTTTGGCTTTGCTTTTACAGTATTAATACTGTAGTTAAAATCACCAGTGATCCGTTAAAACTAGTTATCCTCGATCAGTGTTGTTTATGCCAGTTTCAAAACTACAACAACACACTTGCATTAACGTAGCTCATGGGTCTTGAGATATCCCGATTCCAGGCCAGCTCTCAGAGGAGAGACCGTATGATCTGCATATGAAAACACTGGCTGAAGATGCTGTAGGATTTCTGTTGGAGTTCATTTTTCAAA
This sequence comes from Spinibarbus caldwelli, assembly GCA_039654775.1. NCBI lineage: Eukaryota > Metazoa > Chordata > Actinopteri > Cypriniformes > Cyprinidae > Spinibarbus > Spinibarbus caldwelli. Next base: position 25,342,481 of record CM077232.1, on the reverse strand, counting down.
TGAAACATGACTATACAGGCTCTATTGTCCACTAGGTCAGATAAAAGTTTCAGACATGTGGCTTATTGACAGTCACTGTATCTTGCAGTTCCTGATCAATGATCATGTGGGTTTTATGTTGTATAGATTGTAAGTGGGGTCAATGGAACATTGTTGTCTTTTAATATTTTTCATGTCAGAGGTCTTTGCTTTTCTATATGTTCAATATGCAATTGCCCCCCGTCATAGCCGTTTGTTGTTAGCATCGTCTAGGACTCTTCAAAAAGGGGTTTTCTTGATGGTCATCTAATAAATGTAAATTTCTCATTTTAACTGATACTTCCAAATTTATCCAGATTTTCTTCCAAATATTTCAGTTCCAACAAAAACCTATGATATAGTTAATGATACATTGGTAACAAATTGGTGGTTTCATCAACTGGCCTGAAATGGATTGTTCTGTTATGTATCAGTGTGGTAAATGAAAACACCTCTTACTCCACTTTTTTTTTTTTCCTCTTTAATCTTTGTTTTTAAATGGCCATAAGGGTTTTGTTTTGCATGTTGAATGTGACATTGTCACACGGCATACTTGATTTTTTCTTTTCTCATTTGAAGCAATGAAGCAGTCTTTGTTGTGTGGGTGTTTTTCACAGTTGGAAAAAAAAGAGAACAGCGGAGCTGCAATCAGGTTGAGGTAATTAGAAAAGGCAGCAGGGTGAAGAACTTCAGCACAGCTGATTTGCAGATTTAATCAGTCATAAGTCATTGCATCCCAATGTACACAGAGTATCAGGCAAATGTAATTACCACACAACAACCGCTGTAACCTTAACCTGCCAAACAATAAAATCATTTAACTAGTACAAGGTCGTTTCAGAAGGACAGCGCAAACATCAGAGCTGGAACAGACAGCGTAATGGATGTTATTACACGCAAGCCAAAATCTCAGTTCTTCAGTCTTAAGGACCAAAGATTTTGTTGGCTGTTTGAGCACAATTTGTCCTGCCATTTAGTGGTGCAGCATTTGTTGAGGCGTATACAACACTAGTGTTTTTGCACAGTCTGATGTCCACTGAGGACAGTTTTACGTTGCTGACTCACTTGGTGTTTTAAAGGGGATGGTTCACCCGAAAATGAAAATTGTCATTTGCTCACCTTTGTGTCTTTCCAAACCCATAAGACGTCTGTTTGTCTTGGAACACAAATTTTGAATATTCTTTAATCATTTTTTGTTCATCCATTAAAATTCCACACAACCAAAACTTTAATGGATCAAAAAGTACAAAAAGACATTGTGAACATATGAATGGAGTGATTTATTGGTTGCGTGGACTTTAAATGGAGAAACCGAAATCTCTTAGGTTTCATTAAAAATATCTTCATTTGTGATTCAAAGAGGAATGAAAATCATATAGCTTTGGAACGACATGACGGTAAGTAATTGATGTCGTTTGGAAGTTGGCATGCTGTTAAAATGAGAACGTCTGAGATTTGTGTTTGTGTGCTTCATGACATTTTGTCTTAATAAAAGAACACTTAAAGTACAGCAAATGGTCATACTGGTGTCTTATGTTTTCCCAACAAATTCCTCAAACACAACCATGTTCTGCTTTGTTTTCTGCTTTGTTTTTGTCTTTGAAATATTCAGTGCTTATTAATTCTGCATGAGGAAGAAACCAAAGTCAAAACACTATTTTGCCTAGTTTATTCAGTGTTGTGTGCAGAAGAGAACGCTGCGATAATTACAAACCTCCACTTTGTTTTAAAATAAGCTACAGGCATCTAGCCGGGGTAAAAAGATGCACATGAACCAATTCAAAATGATAATGCATATTTAAATATTAATATATGAATATTGTCAATTTTTATTTGCCTTTTGGTTATTTGTTGGCTTTGTGGGACATGCCTTTTAAAAAGGATTCTGATACCTCTTGTTTTATATCCCTTTTGGTGTCCCCGCTTCAGCTCCCTCTGTATGGTACTGTACTGATTTCGCTCCCTGTTTTATGTAACGTGGCAGCCATATTTGTCAACATGCTCTTATGTCTTCTGATAAATGGAGTGTCAATGTTTGTCTATTGAGTTTGAGTCTGGCTGCTCAGTTGATAAATTGAGTTTTATGCTCAACCGTGCCCAGATTCGCACAATGGTGTGGTCGCTGTAGTCTTAGGGTTTATTTACACTTGTGTTTCAGTTCTTTTGGTCTGGACCAAAAAAGCAAATGATAAATTTGGTCCTGGCTCACTGTTACTTTGTTTAGCACTGAACCTAAAGATACAAAACAAAAAGCATAGGGCTGGGTAAAAAAACGTCACATTTACCTCAGAAAAAGCAAATTCGGTGATCATAAACTTGTTTTGCTAAATATATACACCATATAACATTATATCACTATAATTGTTATTCTTCAGTGTTTAGTTTGTTTGAATAAATCCAATTTTTTATAACAGCCACCTTTTAAATGTTTATCTTTCAAAAAACATAAAAATATAATTAATTGTAACTTTATTATAAAAACTTAATTGAGAGTAATTTGTGTTTGTGTACAAATCAGTTAGTTTTAATAGTAATGTAATACCAACTGATGAAAATGAGGTGTACTGTACCTGATATGTATCCAAAATAATCAATATCGAATTGAATTAGAAACTGAATCGAATCGCATGCTTGTGAATCAGAATCAAATCGAATCGTGAAATTTCTGTCAAAATCCAGCCCTAAAAAGGCATAAGAATACGGTCACAATCTGATTGGACAAGTTTTGACTTATTTTTTGCAAACTTGCCAAACATCCAAAACAATGCTGTGTTTTAGGCTAGATGCACTTTATATGTGCATATCATGGTATTTTTGCCAGCTGATAACTCACGCTTATAAAATGTGTAAAGAGATTGCCAGGAATTCATTTCAAGATCTGCTGAATAGACACTGCGGTTCTGACGCCTCTTCTCCCTTTTCCTGTTTATTGCATAAACTGTTTGATGGAACAATGGTTTCGGAAACATTTATATTTGCACTTACCATTCGTGTTTCTAAAGGTGCATAAACATGCTAGACCTTTTATTTTTTTTCATGTAACAAAATGGCACGTGTAATATTGGTCTTCATATCTTATTGCATTAGTAGCATTTCTAAATTTGTACGTTCCTGTTAACAGCTAACAGATATGTGGTAGACATGGTTGAATTGGTCACTCTCTATCTCATAAAATACCCATGCTTGTTTAGTTTTTAGGCCATTTCATCCAGTCTGACTTACAGTATGCTAATTATAGGGCAGAGTCCCATGGAGCACCCTAAGGTTAAATGTACTCCACAGTGGCACAATAGGAACAGGCTAGATCTTGATCACGGTAAGTCTTGAGTTCCTGGGTCACCGTTGCTTGGGATTAGACTTGAGCTTTCTGCTTTAACCTTCAAGCTACAGCCTACAGTCCGTCATATATAACCAACGGAGAACAATGAGCTGTAAGTACATGAATCTGAACTTTTGATTCCTCTGTAGTTTGCTTGCAGTAAGTATTATGTTCATATGAACATGTCGTCACAATTTCAGGAGCTGAGCACATAAAAGCCCAGAACTGAAAGGAAAAGCTTCTACTGTTGTAAACACTGGAAAGAGACTTCTAAGGCCTCAAACAGGAAAGAATCATTGCATGTTAACAATGTTTTCTTTCCCTTCTCTGAGGTTGTGCGTTATAGTTTCATTAGAGTGTGATTGAACCGTTGACAGTCTCAAAGTCCCACACTTTGAGGAATTATGACAAAGGAGTCTCTGTTTGAGCACAATGCTGTGCTGTTTTGTGACAGTGAGTCATAGTCTGGTCTTAATGCAAGAAGCGTGATTCTCAATCATTTCCGAGCTTTATGACATCTCCAGCTGTTCTTTGAGATTATCTCTATTCTACGTTTGTGTTAATTCATAATACTGTTTAGTGAAATTTCTTGATTCTCTAAAGCCAAGCATATTACTTTTGGCATGAGTCCAAAATACCAGTTTTCTATGAGTGTCATCTTTTGTTTAGTCAAACTTTTTTCCTTTCACAAAGCTGACATATCAGATTAATCAATATTTTGTCATATTTGTAAATGTAACTGTGAATAAAAGTAAAATGTGGTAGTGAAAAACCTGTCGAACTTTAACACCAAACTGAAAACTTTTACTGAAAAATATATAATCAACTATTAATTTAAACATGCCCCAAAACAAATGAAAGATTTAATATAAATAAAATACAGCATCTTTGAAAACCTGAGCTCCTGATAGCATTTGAATGAGTATACTGAAGTATCATCTACTGTTTAGAAGTTACTGTGGTATGAATTCTTCAAGCTATACTGTTAATAATTTTTGAAAGCACATCTTCAATAGCGTTATGTAGGGTTTTTTTTTTTTAACTGAAGTGTTTAATTGTCATGATATGTTTTCATGTTGTCTTTGTCATTCGCAGACTGGAAGTGCAATTTCACAATTCTTGATACTTGTTGCGATTTATCACCTTAATGTAATTATTTGAATTGATTCAAAACATGAGAAATGCTTATTGAGCATCCTTATGGTCATTAGTTTTTCATGCGACACGATTGCAAATTATTATAAACCACGATTAAAGTGCATAGTTCCTTTTAGGATTTGTATATTGAGAGAGAGTGAAAGGCCTGATTATGCTAGTATAATATTCACAGTGAGTGGAAAGTGGGTCAAAACAAGCCATTATTTTGAACGCATTTAAATGTTTTGCTTAACATTATACTCTTGTGCAATACTTGTTTCTAAAGCTGTAAAGAGGTAGTGTCAAAATACTGATATCAGTATTTTTCTTTCTTTATTTGTAGATTTATTTTAATTTTGTCTTACCAAAGTACTGGTACTTTTGACATCCCTACAAATGTGACATGGGTTGTTTCAGTTTATATTTTCTTGTTTCGGCGGCTGGTGGAGTGTGAAGCCGCCGAGCCGTCCATTACGGTGACTGAGGGATGGATGGCTCGCACACAGCCCTGTGTCGCTGCTTTACACTGCTCTCTGTGGTGCTGTCTAAAGGGCTGTCAGGTGTCAGGGGCAGCCGCTGCATAACACCAGCCAGACTCTGGCCCAGGGGAGACAGGAGTGTAATTTCAGATGACAGGCAAACGCTGAGGTTCTGGGCCAGACCTCCAAGCGCCAAGAGGGTAAATTTATCTGGGGTGGGCTTTGGACCTCAATGAAATTGAATAAACTTCAATTAGAAGTACACAAAGCAAGTGTAATTGAGTGTAAGGGAAAGCTTGTAAACCTCTGAGCTGGGTGTGAGACTGTGAGTAGGTCACTGTGGTGGCATGTTCAGGTAATTGCTAATTCTGCAGTGTCGAAAATACTATGCGCAGATGACTTGCCTTCCAGACATAGCAAGTTTGTGATCAGACACGACGCCTACACTGCTTGCAGACTGTAGTAGGTGTGAAGCGTGTGTTTATGGCTGTGTACATCTGAAGACCAAACTATCATTTCAGCATAGCAATTGTATGACTGATCTTAGTTTTAATAGTGCTTTACATGCATGCATATATAATAAAGCAATATTAAAGACACACATTTTGGTTTATTTTTTTTGGTCATGTAGAATAAGGCATTTAAATGTGCTAAATAAGTACTAATAAACAGCCAATATGCTAGCAATATGCACACTAATAAGCAACTAATTAATAGTAAATGGTGTTCTTTAAGCTAATGGGTTAACAAATGTTTTTAAGGTGGTTATTTATTTATTTTTTAATAGTACAGTAGTAGGAAATCCCGGTTTACATTTCTTAACTTCATTTTTGCCATTAATTGTAATAATCGTGTGTCTTTGAGATGTTGCCACAATTATGGATTTAGTCTCAGGTTTTTTTTTTTTTTTCTGTCTCTTTATGTAATTCCAGATGAGCTTGATGGTGGTGAGATCAGATCTCTATGTGGACCCCTTATCTCACTGGATTATTACAAGCCTAGTAGCAAAATGAGTGGAAACTAGGGCTGTCATACCTGTTTTTGCATTTCGAATGAGTCTCGTTGGTACTTTAATCAAAAGCTGTTGTTGAAGAGCCAAAATATACACACTTCTGTTAGTGTAATTATATATTAATGCAGCATTTTTTAAACTCCGTTTTTGCGTCATATTTCATTAGGTATTTTTACATGCACTAATTTTCATCAGTCGGAAAAAATTTATTTAGAAATGAAAATGGCCACTGCAGTAGTGTCACTGGAGCTACTGCAGACATAATTGTTATTTTGCCATGATGATATCTAAAGAGAAAGCTGACATGAGTCAAAAGTTCAGCAATATTTAGTAAATATTCAGTCTCCTCCACTAACCAGTTCATAACACACGAGGTTCATTCACATCATGGCACTGCAATTGTGCACAAAGTATTTTGCCTTTGAGAAAATAGTTGGATTCAAGTGTTTATTTTTTGTCTTTCTTGATTAAATTTTTTTTTTTCAGGTCTACATCACCCCTTCCTATCCGATCAAAATTTCATTCAGATTGAGCTCATTCGAATTGACTGAGGTGTTTACATGAAAGCTTTTCAGTCCGATTGAGCCATCAATCCAATTATAAACAATTATTTGGGTACATGTAAACATACATTGTTATTCAAATGTACAGCAGTTCTCGCATAGCCACAAAACCACAATACAGCACAGAAGAATCTATTGCAAAATTGGTTGAGACCTTTTTACATTTGCACAATACCTCTGCATGTCATGCGGCGCTATCAGAACAGTCAGAAGGCAAAGGTGTGGTTAATGAGGTCAGACATTTATGTGTCAATGCATGCACCACAAACTCCTATACCAGCCTGTTCACACGTATGCACTTGCAGAAGAAATGTTTTGTTAAAGCATTTTTCAAGTATCTGTTGTGACAAGGAGTCTTATGTAATTTTCCTTGCACATTAGTCGCTTTTATGATGTGTTTGATATGACAATCCTGTTTGATTGAAGTTGATATTTGTAATCAAATAGGCTTTATTTATTGTGTTTGTGTTGATATGGGAATACTGATGGATTTTTCCAGGTATTACAGACCTCCCTGATTACAATAGGCAGGAGTGTTATATATTTCACCCAGACGTATCTTGGGGAACGTGTCGTGTGTCGGCTGGTTGACAGTCTGTGCTGTGTGAAGACCTTTGTTGCTCCCAGGAATCTATTGAGAAGCGATCATCCTGCTGTTAGCGGAGGTAGAACGCTGTCTTTGAGATGCAGAGCTCTCAGTAATTTGTGAGAGACGACTGCTGAGAAGTTCAGTTTGTACTTCCTGGAAACTTTTCTTTAGCTCTTGGTTTTTGACAATCATTTCATTTAGCTTTTACCATTCTGTTTCTGGAAACACCCCTCTTTATCCAGTTCCCTGCATGTCACGGTTAAATATTGTAAATGAGAATATATCACTAACCACTTGGTTAATGTTTTCTTGTATAAAAGTCCTTTAATAAGGACTTTGTTTAATTTTGGTTTGTTTTTTATCATATAATATAATATAATATAATATAATATAATATAATATAATATAATATAATATATAATATAATATAATATAATGGTTTGTTAATATTTAGGGGGCTTTTTTCTCAGAAAAAAAAATCATGAATAGTGTTTTTTTTTTTTTTTTTTTTTTTTTTTTCCAAAACCATCTAGAAAGGAATTAAAATGCACTAAATGCCCTTAAAGATCTTTGCCATGGCAACCGTAGTTAATTCAAAAAATAACAATTACTTCATTATTCATGCTGCCACTTCATACAACATTTATTGTTATTGCTGTAAAGCCATAATTATTAAAATGTGTCTGCAGCTGTCTTAACACTGCAGTGTACAGTATATACCAGGAATCCTCAAATCTGGCCCACGAGATCCACTTTCCTGCAGAGTTTAGCTGTAACCCTAATCAAACACACCTGAACATGCTAATCAATGTCTTCAGGATCATTAGAAAATCACAGACGGGGGAGTTTGATCAGGGTTGGAGCTAAACTCTGCAGTGGATTGGCCCTCCAGGGTAAGATTTGAGGAACCCTGGTATATACCTTTAATGTTTTTAAATTAAGAAGTACGTGAAGCACTTGATTTTATGTATTCTGCAAGGATGCATTAAAGGTGACAGTAAAGACACTTATTGTTGTAAAAGCTTTCTTTTTCGAATGCTGTTCTTTTGAATTTTCTGTTAATCGAAGAATCCTGGAAAAGGTATCATGGTTTCCACAAACATTAAACAGAGCAACTGTTTTCAACATTGATAATAACAAGAAATGTTTCTTTAGCAGCAAATCAGCATATTAGAATGATTTCTGAAGGATCATGTGACACTGAAGACTGGAGTAATGCATGATTTTCAAAAACATGTAAACTTTTTCTGACCTCAATTTTTTAAACGGACGTGTATATGATTAATCATGATATGTACAGTCCTGTCTAATAATTTACTCGTACTAAACTCTTGAATTGAAGTGAATTATCTAACTGGTAATCTATGTTACTGCAGAAGTGCATTTGGACCAAACTTCCTTTACACTGAGGCTGAAACCAAGAGTCCAAGGTGATGATACTTCCTGTGGAAGCTTTGACTGTTTGCAATCTGTGCTGATAGAAGTGTTTAACTAGTCTGTTGTGGCCAGTGCCATCATCTTTACCATGGTGTGTTTGGTCAGCGGCATGAAAGAAACCTAAATAAACTTTAACAGAGTCATCATGAAGTCTGGCTCTGTTATCAGACACTGCCTTGGCACGTTGGAGGTGATTGCTGAAAGGAGAACTCTCTCTGTACTCCATCGTGTAGCATGAATGCCACCCTTTACTTGGCACACAGCTCAGACAAAAGAGCACATTCAGCAACAAACTGATTGCACCATCATGCATGAAAAGAGACAGGAAATTCTTTGTTCCATCAGCCGTCAGTTGTACAATACATCCCCCGCCTCAATATGTGAACAATCTGGCTGATTTGCACATTTTTATCCTTGCATATAATTTGCACCGTTTTCACTTCAGTGTAAAGTGTCCCGCTGATATTCCTACTGCTTTTCCGCTTGCTTTATCTAGAAAATCCCTTATTGAATGTTATTTTACTCCTGCTGTTTCCGCTCTATAAAGCGAGTCTGTTGTTGTGGTCACGATTCAACCTCATCTTGAATTTGAAGAAATCAAGTATACACAATGGAGATGGAAAATTGTTAATTATGCTACCTGTTCATTTTGTTGCAAAAGGCTGTCGTTGTGGTTGCATCACACGTTGTTCATGAGCAGCGGCGAGTATCGTGTGTGTGTGTGTGTGTGTACACTAATGCACAGTAGTGTTCAAAATTTTGGGGTCGGTGAAATATTGTTTGTATTTATTTTTCTTTTTTTTTTTATTTTTTTTTTTTTTTTTTTTTTTTTTTTTCCTGAAAGAAGTCTCTCAACGAACGGTCAGTACACATTTTGTTCCATTGACTTCCATTCATGTGAATATGGGAGACAGGAAACGCAAGCTCATGTGGTTGAGTTCAAAAGTTCATGTTTGGTGAACTTCGCCCTGCGAATTTATGTATCATGTCATATCAAAACGTATGACAAAGAGATGATTGGTGTGGCCTCTTAGCTGGATTAAAAAAAAAATAAAAAAAAAATGCAAACTTTAAATATGCAGGATTGCAGTAAAATGAAGTAGATTTATATATTTTTACAGTTTGGATGTATTCATATGTAGAATTATGTTTTTGTTTTTTTGATTTTTGTTTTTGTTTTAAAGACGCTATAGAGTGTGATGTCATATTAGTCCCGTTGCAGTGTCTTTATAAATTTTTGCGTGCTCAAAAATACAATAAAACTCTGTGAAATATTACAATTTAAAATAACAGTTTTCTGTTTTCATATATTTAAAAAAAAAATGTTTGAAAAGGGGTCAGATTATTTTTCTGGATTCTTAGATGAAGTTGAAAAGAACAGCTATTATAACAGCTATCTTTTGTAATTGTCTAAAGTAGGGTTGTGCCGATAGTATTGTGTATTGATGATAGTCAGAGAGATCGCCTGTAGCTGATGCCTTTGATATCAAGACCTATTATTATTATTATTATTATTATTATTATTATTATTATTATTATTTATGTATGTATGTATTTTATTTATTTATTTATATTGTTTTATTTATTTTTTATTATTAAGCTAGTATTACTATCTAATTAATATTAGGGCTTATTTTTCCCATCGTATTTCTTATGCGTTTTTACGGTGTTGCGTGTTATAACCAATTACACGATTCCGTTGCGTTTATGAATGCAATGGCCAATCAGAAGCGTTCAGATGAGTCATCGCTGAAACAGCAGAGTTTTGTTGAGTTAGCTCGCTGATTGAATTCTGCTCTCTTGTGAATTCTCTCTTCATAAACAACAAAGTGCAGATGTATGTGTGACGCAAGTATAAGAGATGGCTTCACTGATTATAACAGGAGTGTTTTTTGAAGTGCATAAACTCGTGCTAGACTGAAGTCAGTGATGTTCTATGATAACTTTAAGGGATAGTTCACCCAAAAATGAAAATTCTATCTGATCACTTCGCTCTCATGTCATTCCAAACCCATAAGACCTTTGTTCATCTTCGGAACACAAATTAAGATATTTTTGATGAAATGTGAGAGCTTTCTGACCCTCCCGTAGACATCAACGCAACTGTAATGTTCCCAGGTCCAGAAACGTAGTAAGGACATCAGTAAAACAGTCCATGTGACATCAGTGGCTCAACTTCAATTTTGCGAAGCTACGAGAATACTTTGTGTGCAAAGAAAACAAAAATAACAATTTATTCAACAATTTAAATGTTCTTTGCTTGTTTTCTGTAGCTGCTGTTTTAATAACTGTGTAAATGTAAGCATTAAAATTAGTAAATTACAATGTTTTTTTATTAAATTGCGATCATGTTAAATACAAATTACGGCTATTAAACGAAGTAAATAATTAAATAAATTAGCACGAAGATACCGTGTATCAGCGATCTCACAGGCTGACGATAAGACGAAATCTAAAGTGCATGCTTGATGAATAAGTGTTAATTTCTTTTCGCATAGACCCCAAGCTTTTGAACTGTCGTTTACAATCAACAAAAAAAAAAATTACATTAATTTACTCTCACCCTCATGTTGCTAGACTGTATGAATTTTGAACACATTTTGAAGAACTTTGGGGTCTAAACGGCATTGAATGACATTTGGTTTGCATTGTCTGAAGAAAGAACAAACTCGTTTCAAAATGTTATCTTTCGTGTCCTGCAGAAGTCAGTTAGTCATACAGGTTTGGAACAACATGAGGGTGAGTAAATTATTATTTTTGGGAGAACTATCCCTTTAGTTATACCAGGTGGCAGCTATAATAAGCCCTCAATCTGCCCCGCATGTGTATTCATGTGAGTGTGTATTCATATACTCTTCCTGGTTCATGGTAGTGGACTGTGGTGTATTTGTGGGTGGTGATTTGGGTGTGATTGCCAATAGTCATGTATGTGAGAATTGGCTTCTGTTCTTCAGAACAGTTGGGAGACTGTCTGTCTCCTCTCGTTTGAATACCAGACGTCATCCTGTGCCCAGGTACACGGGCAGCTTTCTAAACTGCCACTCCTCAGGGTCAGAGTTCATCCACGTTTCCTGTGGAACAGATGGAGCCCGGTATGAGTACAGGTGTGTGTGTGTGTGTGTGTGTGTGCAGACCTGGTGATTCTTCCATCTTCACCTGAACAAGCTTTGCTCTCTGGTTAGAAACAGTTTTGGGGTGCGTTTCTCTTATTTATACCATATAGACTGTATCGTTATAAAACTTGTAATTTTATAACACTCTGTAGGTCAGTAATTGTTGTCAGTTGGTTAATAACTGATATTAAAATTCTGGACGATAGAGATAAGCCAATAATTGTTTTGATGTTATAGCCAATAACCAGTCAAAAGTAGAAATTAATGCCTTTTTTGTCCAAATAATTAAAACTAAAAATGAAACCAGTCTTTTTAAACACTAAAAATTAATGTAATTTATACTTGTGTAATTATACAATCAATTATACATCAATACATTTAACACTGTTATTATATTTGTGTTTTTGAAGATTAACTTTTTTTCTTTTTTTTTTTTTTTCTTTTTTTTAAAGTTGTGAGTATTAGATGATAGTGAAAGGTAACCTAAATGTAAAAACAGGAAATGAACAGCACAGATCAATGTTCAGTAGGGTTATTATTTATAGTTTACGAAAATTGGAACTAAAATTTAAAACCATTAAAGTATAACTTGAAATAAAATAAATGTTAAACCATTTTTAAAAAAAAAATACACACACACACTTTTTATTTATTTATTTATTTATTTATTTATTTTTATTTCAGCTAGTTGACAAGGCAATATTTTTCATTTTAATTTTAACTTGATGTCGTATAATTGCTAAAACCTAAAATAAAAAATAAACTATATAGACATAAAAAACTAACAAAAACAGCTAAATTACTAAAAATTAAACTAAAAATAAAATAAGAAAATATAAAATAAAAAAAACAATATTAATAAATAATTCATAGTATCTCAATGATCCTTAGATAACATTGATCCAATATCAGCCAATATTAGGTGATTTTTAAAATCTCTAATATTGGTCAAAAAACAATATTGTACCAATATGATATGTATTTCAACCAAGTACTAAAGGAGAAAGGGTTCATTTGCACTTGTGCTCTTTTTTTTTTTTTTTTTTTTAAGCACCTTAAATCATGAGCTAGACATTTAGACAGCGTGTCAAATTAAAATGATTTTAAATATTAAATACCCAGAGAACCCATGCATTCAGTTTCATTCAGTTATGGAAATGATAAATTTGCTGCTATATTGTCAAAACGAGCCTGTACGGGAAACACTGTAGCGCTTTTTTTTTTTTTTTTTTCTTTCCCCCAGAGAGTCCCAAAAGGGAGACATTTTTCCTTTTCTCTGCTCTGACATGATCCAAAGCTGTTTGCTTTCTTTCCTCTGAGATAGTTGCTGTGCTTGTGCATCACTCTGAGGAGAGCCCTTATGGAGGACTTGGTTTAAAACCAGGCAGGGAGCTTGCCGTGTGTGTGTGTGTGTGTGTGTGCGTGTACGCTCGTGCATGACTGACAGTCTGCGAGATGGCTGGAATGAGGGCCGAAACGGTCGCCTGCAGGGTGAGTGCAATACCTCGTGTTGAGCGCCAACTTGGCACACACACATACTAGCTCTGTTCCAAAACCTAGTGAACTGCCTACTGCCTAGATAGGTAGCTGCCTTCAAAAGGCACTGTCCTAACTGAAAGAAAACCGCAGAAGTGTTTGATCTGGAACACTGCACCAGGACTCTTCAACTCCAGTCCTGGGGGGCCAGTGTCCTGTAGACTCTCACTCTAGCTTTAATTAAACACACCTGTCTGTAATGTGAAAGTACTTCTTAACACCGTGATTAGCTTGTTCAGGGGTGTGTCATTAAGATTCATGTTAGACTCAGCAGGAGCCTGGAGTTACAGAGCCCTGCTCTACATAGACAACAACTACATGTGCATAATATAATGTAATGTAATGTGTATGTATTCATTTCTTCTCAGTATGGAGTGAAATCATCACACAATTATCAAACTGTTTACCATCTTCGATTCACTGATAAATTGATTTTATTTTATTTTTTATTGTACTTTATTTTTTTTTTTTTGGGTGCACAGATATTTAGATTCTAGCAAAGACCACTTTTTTTTTTTTTTTTTTTTTTTTTTTTTTTTTTTTTTTCTGAATAAATAACTGGTATTAAAATATATATGCTGTTTTTCTATATAAATTTAAACCATTAAAAATTAATCTTTTTAGATATGAAAAACGGATATTAATTTAGAGGTTTTCTAAAGATTGCATTTAACATTAAATGTTAAATATATAACTAATAAATATAAATAATATAACAAATTTTGTTATATTAGTGTTTTTAAAGATTAACTTTAAGGGAATGTTAGATATGTAAAATAAATAAAATAAAAATAAAAAAACTGGGAAAATAAGCACCACAATTAATCCAATAACAGCCAATATATATCCAATGTTTACGGATTAAATTGGGGAAAAAAATATCTTCAGTATCGGCCAATAAACAATATAGTACCTGTATATTGTTTATTCCTATATCGCTTAATGTGATGACCGGCTTTCATTTAGGCTTTTTTTATGCACATCAGATATGGTAAACACAAGCAGAACCATACTTCCTTGATATGCAAAAAACAAACCTCATTGTGTTTTTGTTTTTTTTTGTGAAAACTCAAATGTGGTTTTGTGCCACAAAAGAACAAACCTCATTGTGGTGTAATGAACAAAACACTTATTGTTTGGAATGGTATTTGGAATGAATAAATAATAATGAAAGAATTTCCATTTTTAGGTGAACTATCCCTTTAAGGTGTGTGGTGTTTTTTTTTTTTTTTTTTTTTTTTTTTTAAAATATATTAGTTTTCACCTCATAATCGTGCCTAGGATAGGCCTACATAGGCAGCTCACTAGGTTTTGGAGCAGATTGAGTATGTTCAGATGTCAGGGTTCTAGTTTTACTGCCAACCTTTAGGTCACACTGCTGTTTATGGGGATTATAGCAGCCCTTCCTGTTCAGGCAAGTTTAATATGAGGATCAGAAGCAAAGAGCAGAACCAGACTTATTTAAATGTGATGATTTAGTCCAGATCAAAAATAGTGCTGAAACCAGAGATCTCTCACTCTGAGACAGACCGATAGATGAGGATCACGAGGGAGGAATGGGAATGGAACGCTTCACAGCTGTCCATGTGCAATGTTTAAAGCCCCTTTGACTCAACTTCATAGGGGTCCTGTCCTGCCCTCTTTTCCCAGGGCCTGTAAGGCACTCTGGATCAGCTGCAGCAGAGGTTAGGAGCAGTGTGCATTCACAAATATGTTGGGAGGCATTAGAGGCACCGCAACTTAAACGTTCCACTCCATGGTGCTAACACACCTGCAAGACGCACATCGAAAACCATTAACGGTGGTGAGTGGTGCTTTTTATCAAGTTTTTTTTTTTTTTTCTTTCTCTTTTTATGGTGTTAAATTACGCATGAACATGCATCATGCCTCATTCGAGGGTTCTTGAGTGACACTGCGTGCAATTATGAGTCGGCTCTCATGTTCCACAGGGCCTCGGGAAAGAGGGGAGCATGTGGTGGGAAATTCAATGGCAGCGTGATTGTGCTCCTCCTCGTCCTTTTATATGTATGTGATTACTCAAACAAAAGAAAAGATGAACTCTCATCTTGGCTCAATGGAGTATTTGACCTAAAAATCTGTCATCATTTTACTCATCTGCATGACTTTCAACCCGTGGGGCACATGTTTTCTACTGTGGAACACAAAAGGAGATGTTATGAAGAATGTTCATGCTGCTCTTTTCCATACAATGAAAGTCAATGGTGACCTGAATGACGAAAATCTTGCTTGAGAGCTCTGGTTCAATTTCATTGTATGAAAAAGCAACAAAGTCTTGGAGGTTTTGAGAAACGTATGGGAGTAAATTGACAATTTTCATTTGTGACTAAACTTTGAATTAGGCATTCTTTTCTCTCACGTTCTCTTCAGCCTCACTTTATTCTTCCTCTTTTCTCTTTCCGCTGAGGTATTGAATCGCTCAAGTGTTTGGCTCATTTTAACTCTATGAAGGCGCTCGTGTTTCCGTCATCATAAACTGCAGACGGATCAATATGGTGTACGAATTACACCTCTCTAATGAAAGTGTTGCTCCTTTACTGCCGCAACATGTCAAGCCAAGACCTCTGCATTGATGTCCTGCTCAAGTCATTGTTTCACTCGTAACAGTGACTAGAGCTGTAATTATCATCACATTTTGATGATTAAATGTCAATAAATTTTATTTGTTTTCATGAAAGTAAATATTTGTAAACAGATATTGCAAATGGTCAAATGACAAGTGGTAATTATTTTAAATATTAAAAGATTTCAAGGCGGTTATTTAATGTGTAAATAGGTATGTAAATATGTATGTAAATGCTTGTTTTACTTTAAAAATGACTAACAGAATCCAACTATTTAAATGTAAACTGTAGCTTAATTGGCCACAACTATAGACATTTGTCCTTTTGAAGATCAGTCACAACACAGATGGCAATTGCATTGATTAAAACATTTCAGTTCTATTTTTAATTTTGTGTATTTTTTTGTAAACAAGTACTGCATATGTGAAATAATTTCTTTTAATCTTACTTTCTCATTGGGTGCCTTTATAGATAATTTATGTCTATAAATAATTCATTTTTGTATGTGCCAAATCACATCCTGCGCACCTGGCATCTGTGCATGTCAGATGTGATTGCTACTGTAGCTTGTATGATGCAACATCTGGTTTTTACTGTATTTCAGTGATCTGCTGTGGCACATTTATGTGGACAAGCTGGCTTTTTACAGACCCCTTTTGACCCTGACTTAGCAAGGTTTATGAGAGAGTTATCATGTAAAGTTATGAATATTTTAAACTCATACATATTACAATTCCCTTCTGGATTCTCAGTGGTTTAGATGCAGGGCTTGATGCTTGCTTTTCCAAAGGAGCACATACTCTTAAGTTGAAAAATTTAGAAGCACATAGAAAAAATTTTAGGGAGCAATGAAAATTGAATGGTGTATTTTTCTTTAATGAAGGGATAGGAGAAAATGATTTAATCTCTTATTGTACAAAAAGTACACTAGGTTTTTAAATATTTCTATTTTAAAATGTACGTAAGATATATGCATACACAGAGGCTCTTATTTTCAAATGTCTTTCTGGCTGCTCTTTCAAACAAATAAGGGATAGAAGATTAGATGGAAATCTAACACTCTAACAACATACACAACATATTGCAATAAAACACCATGAAGTAAACACTCATCATTCATTAATAGTAGAGCACAGTAACAGTAACAACATTAAACAATCGCTTGCCATAGATGCATGTTATTCATTGATTGCAAACTGCTCTGAACTGCGAGTCTGTGGAATGGTGCATTTTTACTTTGACGTGCAGCTCTCATATTTAATGAAGTTATACCTTTTGAAGTTTAATAACATCAGACTGTTTCATGCTTCATATATATATTCCATCCCCAAAATTAAGACCTTTTAAAGGGATACTCCACCCCAAAATGAAAATTATCATCAATCACTTACCCCCATGTCGTTCCAAACCCGTAAAAGCTTTGTTCGTCTTCGGAACACAATTTAAGATATTTTGAATGAAAACCGGGAGGCTTGTGACTGTCCCATTGACTGCCAAGTAAATTACACTGTCAAGGCACAGAAAAGTATAAAAAACATCGTCAAATAGTCCATCTGCCTTCAGTGGTTCAATCTGAATTTTATGACGTGACGAGAATACTTTTTGTATGCAAAGAAAATAAAAATAACGACATTTATTCAACAATTCGCCTCGTCTCTGTCTCTCTGTGTCAGCGTAGCGCCATTTTGGAGAGCATCCGATGGACGCAAAGTGCGTACGCTATTCTCTGTCATCAGTAACGCATGGATACGTATTGTACATTTATTTACGCTTTGATTTGAATGGAAAC
>CM077232.1:25289907-25319907 GCA_039654775.1 Spinibarbus caldwelli | reverse complement strand
AATGAAATGTATTAATATTAGCAAGGTATTTTTAGCACTTTAACAATATATAGTGTGTGTATATATACAATATATAGGGTGATCTGGCCAAAAATATATAAAAAAAAAAAAAAATATATATATATATATATATATATATATATATATATATATATATATATATATATATATATATATATATATATATATATAAATATGAAGAGTTCAGATGCAAAAACCTAAGTGCAGTCTGAAATGTTCTTCTAAAATTAGCTTTTTTATAAGGTTCCTATGTCTATGTTCAATTATTTCACTTTGATGGCAATGACAAGAACCTATTCATTGCCATTAAAGTGAAATTAGTAAATAATTAGTTTGATAATGCTCATTTTAGAAGAGAATTTCAAACGGCACGTTTGAAATTTTATGCCGTTTGATGCTGATGAAACAACAATATTGACCACAGCTCTGAATTTTTTTTTCAGCTGCGTATTTGAATATGTCTGTGGTATTGGAGTTTCTGTGATATAGAGCTTTGCCAAATGTAATGTTTGCTTTACAGTGCAAATATCCACTGATATGCTCTTCTTTGAAATTTGTATTTATTTATTTTAAAGAGAAAGTAATTAAAGCCTGTATTGCAGTGATGTTGTTTAGTCTGACACCTGTTTAAATCTGCTAAATGAAACGGATCCAGCTAATGAAGCTTTGCGTAAGTGGTTTGTCATGCTAAACTGCAGCGCAGGTCCAGAAATGAGTGCTGTACCACTTCTACACATGATATTAATTTGTCTGAAGCGACTGCAGATGTTTCTAGGGAATGAGTTGTGTGTGTTTGTTGTAGCTTGTGTGTTTTAGTGTGTGTGAAAGTGACTTGCATAATGACCTGAAAGAGCTCTGGGAAGTCACCCGGTTTGATGGGTCTTGCGAGTCTAATGAATAATGTAACGGATGTGCTGTGTAAATCCCACGCTTCTCTCTGCTCTTTCACTGCCGTTGCCCCTTATGTCCTTCCCTCTATTTGTACGCTCTCTCGATTTCTGTCTATTCGCTTTTTACCGTGTCTTGGCCCAGTTGTATTGACTTGCACATGGGGTTTTATGTAGATTTCTGCTGTTACAGTGTGTTTGTGTCTGTCAGTTTCAGCTCAGGTTCAGGTGAAAGGAAATGTGGTAAGCAGACCATATCTGTGACGTTTTGTTTTTTGTTTTTTTGGTTTACTTTATTCCTCATTGGGTCTTTTTTTTTTTTTTTTTTTTCTCACATCAACCAAAACCGTATCCTGTGTTATGGCTTATGTGTAACTTCTAATAAGGAAATGATGCAGTGTTCTGCAGTATAACGTTAAAGCCTCTACATCTCATATTCAGATAAGGGTCTGACCCCGCTAAAGCTGCATATTTGTTTTTTTTGTTTTTTTTATAACTTCGACCATTTTTATTGTTGTTCAGTCATTGTCATTGATTTTACCCTGCACTTCAGCATTGAACTGTTAATGTCTTTCTGCCTTTGCTTTTATCTCTTAGTACTTTCGCAACGTCACACTTTCAATGTTCACTGATGTGAAAATCCTGTCACACTCAGTCTCTCCTTTGCTGTGCTCTCCTCAAAAACATGCACACGCGCGTGCACACACACACACAGAGCTGGTTCTTTACACTGAAAGTGCAATTCTTGAAAAATTTCTAACATTTTCTTAAGAACATATTTTTATTGAGAACTTCAGAGGAAGTTGACCGGTTTTGGTGTAATCAGAAGAATTGCTCAAGTCAATGAGAAACACCGCAGTCTGTAACATAAGCCATAAGTGGGCACACTATTTTCGTTATGACTGGCACAGCATTTCTAGCCTTTCATCAGTACTAGGGCACAGGTCCCCAGCAAAAAAGTGTCCACATATTTTAATACTATTACGAATATATAAACACTAATTGTCTTTCCCTTCAGTAGAGAGTCGTTCACAATCTGCACATGCAATAAAGTGCTTCATCACTGACAAATGGTAGATTTGTCAGTACTGTCAAGGAAAATGATTTTCCGGTCTGTACACACTGATCATCATCAGACATGGATTTATCAGTAATATTTTACTCTGCCACAGCAGTATTTCACTGGGTGATAAGGGTCTAAAAACACATGGTGACTGGCCTAACTGTTAATTAAACCTTTGGGTATTTTAAAAAGTTGGAGGTCCAACTATCCTTGCAATTCTTTTAAATCACAAGTTGTATTTGTGGATTACATCATTAAGATGTTAAAGGTATAGTTCACCCAAAAATGAAAATTCTGTCATGAATTATTCACCCTCAGTCGTTCCAAACACGTAAGAATGTCGTTCATCTTCGCAACACAAATTAAGATATTTTTGATGAAATCCGAGAGCTTTCTGACTCTGCATAGACAGGAATGCAAATGAAATGTTCCCAGACCCAGAAACGTAGTAAGCACATCGTTAAAATAGTCCATGTGAAATCAGTGGTTCAACCTCAGTTTTACAAAGCTACGAGAATACTTTTTGTGTGCAAAGAAAACAAAAATAACTTTATTCAAAACCTTTCTTCTTTTCCAAATCATGTCTTCCACCATTATCGAGAGTACCTCATGCACGTAAACAACGCATGCGCATAGTGCTGCTGATGTAGAACACGCATGCGCTGAGCCTTGTTTACAATCAGAGGAATGCACGTACATACATCATGGTACTCTCGATAATGGCGGAATACGTGATTTGGAGAAGAATTGTTGAATAGTCGTATTTTATTTTTTATTTTATTTTATTTTTTTTTTTGCAAACAAAAACTATTCTTGAAGCTTCGTAAAATTGCAAAAAAAAAATTTCTTCTCTTGGATTTCATCAAAAATATCTTCATTTTTGCTCTGAAGATGAACGAAGGTCTTATGGGTTTGGAACGACGTGAAGGTGAGTAATTAATGACAGAATTTTCATTTTTGAGTGAACTATCCCTTTAAATCAACACAGTGCTTCATGTTGGTCTTATTTTTTTTATTTTTTTTTTTAATGTCTGGTGTTGTCCTACAGCTGACTTGGTTATGCCTTGCTGTAACACGTTCTCTTTCTTCTGTGTGTGTGTGAATGAGGAAAGAGAGAAGGAAGGCTAAAGCACAGGAAGTGTATTGAGTCATAGTTTCTCCCATGTCATACCAGTTGGTTAGTTAGTCTCCGTATGTGAGAATAAATCCAGATTTGGGATGTACAAAATTTCAAATTATCATTATGGACTAGTCAGTCTGAACTCTCCTGGGTGCACAACGTCTATTTCACAATGTACAACAGCCTTTTTGAAGCATTCTGAGAAATACACAACACACCGTTCTTTAATCTCAATATACCTCACAAATAACCCTGTGAATTTTGCATAATGGGAGCTTTGCTCACCGCAGGCCATTTGAAGTCCCACAGCAGAATGTTTTGTTGAAGATGATGACATTGTTCTCAAGTACCGTTCTGATTGCTGAAGCGGTGCTGCTCTAAATGAGATGAATTTAGAGACCAAACTTTCAGTTATTAGGAAAATATATCTCCCTTTAAAAGCACCACTGGTAAGGATTTTAGATTCGCTAATCCAGTGATCTGTTGTTAGATGAAGAGTCCAGATGTTCTTGTTTGAGAAGGTGGCCACTGAGGATTTATTTTCTCCCACCACACCAACAGCGTGTTATTGTCACAGCCAGCGCTGTAGTGTACTGAAATCACGGAATCCACTATACTTCTGCTTTCAAACTAGACTTTTCTGGCAAAAGTGCACATAATAATACCAAAACCAAAACCACATGTCCAGTCTGTGAGTGTTTGTTCTAAGGAAGAGACTCATGAAGTACAGAAGCATCTTTGGTTAGAAGCTTATTGAGTGACATCAGTCATCTGAAAAAAAAAAAAAAAAAAAGCTTTCTTCAGCTGGTTTTTGGCATGACTTGCTGGAGGAAGCCATGTGACCAGCTAACACCAGCAAACCAGCTTATGCTGGTTTAAGCAGCAGGGATGATTCAAGTTTCCTCTCAAAAGACTGTTATTGTCTCTAATTGCTGTCTTCTTTTGTTTTACAGGGACAGACAAACTGTTTGAGGATAAATGGGTTCAAGGAAATAGGAACTACAGCGAGGTGTGTGAAATTAAACTTTTTTTATTTTATTTATTTTCTTTTTTTTTTTTTTTTTTTTTTCCTTTTCTCTGTGAGGGTTATATTTAGGGGTTGGCTTAGGGGGTAGAAAATATGATTATCTCTTTATCTAAACCGGCGTAACATTATGTATTTGAACTGAAAGTTAAATTTTCATCCATTTGGATTACAGTTTTAACATGAATATTTAACTATCCAATAAACTTAATATGATGTATATATTTGTCAGTCATATATAAATGAAATGGGTAAGGAACAGATAAGATGTCTGCACTCAAAAATCATGGCGTAGTTTTATTACCTATTTACATATTTTTTTTATTATATTTAAATACTCGTTTTTTCAAAAGCCCATTTATTTAAATGGCTCAGAATCAGCATAAATCTGTTCACTGTGAAAATTACATTTATTCAGTTTACAAAGTAATAACATGGTTAAAATGTGGCCAGATGTGGAACAAGCAATATTCATTTAGTGAAAATGTGAATATAATTTTTTTTTTTTTTTTTTTTTTCTCTCTAGTTCTTAAACCAGGTTATGATGTATTCAGATTCCTCTTATTAATACTATTACAGAAATCTTACCTGTTTTTATTTTTTTTTCCACAAACAATGGGAAGTGTGTTATGACAGCAGGTGTTCTCATGTCTAAATTGAGATCTGCAGTTAGAGAATAGTGAAACGATACAGAAAACTAAAGGTGTATCATGAGTGGTCTCAGGGGGATGTTTTCTCAAAGGAAAGAGAAAGCTGGCATGAGAGAATATCTTTCCTGTTTTTGACAGAATTGGTTACTATCTAGGTTACTGTCTGTTCTATGCCGCTTGTCAAGTGCATACTTTAAATTAATCCAGGTGATTTTGTTTGTTTGTTTGTTTGTTTGTTTTTTTGATATGAAATCATGTTAAAGTAGTCTCCCAATAACAGTCATTGTTGTACAATAATTAGCAAATATAACTTTATACATTTAATAAATCGTAATGAATGTAAGAGCCATTTGTTTGCTTGATACATGAGACTAAACTGGCTAAAGTGATTAACTTTTTAATAAATGAATCCTTAAGACATCACAAACATTTGGCTGCTATTATTTTAAGAGCTGCTGCTGCTGAACGTGATGCAAATCTGACACGCGTCATTTTCTCACAACGCGCGCTGCACTACGAGCACAGTGTAATGGATGACAGGACAGGAAAACACCTAATCTTTTTATTTATTTATTTTAATTACCTTTTTTTTCTGCCAGTAGTAGTAGTAGTAGTGGTGGTAGTAGTGGTGGTGGTAGTAGTAGTTTCTGTTTTTCTTATAGCTTAATATATATTTTAATCAAATTGTGGAACCTCAAATTAACTCACAGGTCATTTTAGAGTTAATGAGTGGTGATATCTTAATTTTGATTGTAGAAAATCAGTCGAAAATGTGAATTTGTGTCTAGAATATTGTAGTGGTCAACTTGGTTCATTTCTTTTCGAAGCTAGTGATCTGTGCCAAAATTGTAGAATGAGGATATGAGGTTAATCAGTCCTGTCCTGTTGTAGGCCTCCTGCTGACCCTTCTCCAGTTGGGTCTGGAGTGCAGCGGCGTGCGGCCGAGAGGACTTCTGAAAAATGAAGTCCAGTCTGAAACAATGGCGGCGGATCGCCCTCGGCCTCATGCTGGTCTGGGTGCTGCTGTTCCTGGCGCTCCTCTCCTACTTCATGGAGTCACGAGTGGATGACCCGCACTCAGCGGCCGCTCTCTCCTACACGGACACGCGCCGCCTGACCTCGCTGCAGGGCAACCCCCGCACCATAATGGCCACCCATTTGGGGCTTGCCACCTCCTCCACCCCCTCCACCTCCAGCAACACCCAACAGGAGCAAAGCCAGGAGGAAAACCCCAGTGCCGACCCCCAGCCCAGTCCGCTCAGCCAGGAGGCCTACCCCTATCCAGACCCTCAGAGCCTGGCAGCCTGGTCTGCATTCGGCACCCAGGACGTGGGCTCCAGATCGGCTGCTGTGAGTCGCAACCGTGAGAGACAAGAGTATACCCAGGATTCACCTCAACAGGATGAAGAAGATGATGAGGAAGAGGTGGTGGGAGGGGAAGAGGAAGATGAGGAGGAGGGAGACGAGGGCAGGAGGAGGAAGACTAAACAGGCGGCTATTCGTGACGACTCTGATCCGGATGAGTACTACGTTCCCAGGTCAAAATCCTTTGTGCGCGGCCTGTGGAAAGGGAGTTTGTCCGTGGGCATGCTCAGTCCTCGCCTGCAGAGAGCTATGAAGGACTACCTGAATAATAATAAACATGGTGTGGCCTACAGGGGGCACCGGAAGGCGCAACAGAGTGGCCAACAGGTGTTATGTGAGCTGAAGAAGGGGGAAAAGGTTCGAACTTTGGATGGGGCCGAGATGCCTTTCTCCAGTTTAGGGTGGCAGAAGATTGTACCTGCTTTACCTTTAAGCCAGCTCTATGGGCCAGGCTTCCAGACCTGCGCTGTGGTCACCTCTGCCGGAGCCATTCTTCACTCAGGCCTTGGCAAGGAGATTGGTGAGTTAATGTTGAAAAATAAAAGATTTTAATTTTGGAAACCCCTCTACAATACCTTTTAATCATTTTATTTCTGAAGGAATTACTTGAAAATAATTATCAGAAAATATGAGTGGCTTACTGGTATGCATGCACTATTATTATTATTATAATAATAATAATAATAATAATAATAATAATAATAATAATAATAATGGTAGGTTTAACCTGATTTTTATGGTGTGTGTTTGTTTGTTTGTTTATTATTATTATTATTATTATTATTATTATTATTATTATTATTATTATGCAAAAAGATAAAGGTAAACATGCACATTATCCAATAATATTTTTATTCTAATAATAATAATAATAATAATAATAATAATAATAATAATAATTATTATTATTATTATTATTATTATTATTATTATTATTATTATTATTTCTTGCATTTGGCAAAAGGATAAATGTAAACATGCACATTATCCAATAATAATAATACTACTTTTATTTTGATTAATTTAATAATAATAATAATAATAATAATAATAATAATAATAATAATAATTTATTATTATTATTATTATTATTATTATTATTATTATTATTATTATTATTATTATGCAAAAAGATAAAGGTAAACATGCACATTATCCAATAATAATATTTTTATAATAATAATAATAATAATAATAATAATAATTATTTATTATTATTATTATTATTATTATTATTATTATTATTATTATTATTTCTTGCATTTGGCAAAAGGATAAATGTAAACATGCACATTATCCAATAATAATAATACTACTTTTATTTTGATTAATTTAATAATAATAATAATAATAATAATAATTATTATTATTATTATTATTATTATTATTTTATTTATTTATTTTTGCACATTAACATTTAGGCTTCTTTTGCCATCAATCCTTTAAAAATACAAATTTAACAAACCTGCCAAATCTCAAAATGAACATGTATTTTCAATATGTTGCGTATTTTAATGCATTTACTGTAGGGGTGGGAGTCTTTTGGTACCTCACGATTCGATTCAAATCGATTCTTGGGGTCACAATTCGATTTAAAAAATCGATTCACGATTTTCCGATTTTTAATCACGATTCACGATTTTTTTTTGTTTTGTTTTTTTGGGGTTTTTTTGCCAAATTTTTGGCGCACACTGGACGTTAAACGCACCAGTATTTCAATACAAAAACATGCCAGTCTATAGTATGTATAATCCTGACTCAAGAAATCAGTGTTTCCTATTAACTACTAACTTACTAATAAATCAAAAAGATTTTACACTTCCCATTAGGGATGTGCCAGAATCCGAATACAGTGTTCAGAAAGGAATTGACGAGTCCTACGGAGCCCCAGACACTACAGATAAAAACAGTTATTTTCCTCCATGCCATCTCCATCTTAAACAGCTAACACAGGAATTATTGCCTGTTTTCTGAAATTATTATTATTATTATTATTATTATTACTAGGCCTATTTATTTTTTGTTTTTTCTCTTTAGTCTTATTTAATTATTTTCTATTCTCATGTCACATATGTATGTACCAAGAGCTCCTGAAAACCACAACAAATTCCTTGTGTTTTTGCAGACACTTGGCGAATAAGCTAATTCTGATTATAAATTGAATAAATACGATATATATATATTATATTTTAATGCTTTCTCTCGCCATTATATCGTTGGGTAATTATAGTGTATATAAATTGCGTACATCAGGGAGCCGTTATTAATATGCCGGTCATTGAAACCGCCTTTGAATGCGTTCTCGCATTTTACTTTCACTTTGGAGATTCGCGATCACATGTGCTCTGTGTAAACTATGGAGTGGTAGTAATTTACAAGAGTATTTTACAAGATTAGATGTTTGTCAGTGGATCTGCAGGATCCGCAATCAATTCGCCATCGTCCTATCAGTCATCTCTCCTTACTCTGTTTATGTGGTAAGTAAAATTGTATGTACTAGTGTAATGTAACAGGCAACAGCTTGCAAGCGGCTAACCCCTTTAGTGGCTCAGTAACGCATTGTTCGTTTTCAGTGCCTTTAATCACTATTCGGGCACAGACTTCCCAAAAGATCAATAATTAATATAATATTTTTACAAAGACTTGCCCTCGCTGAAAATAGGACAGTTTTTTTTTTTTTTTTTTTTTTTCATCCTCCTTCCTCATGTTATTAATGGCCTGTTGTTGTTGTTGTTGTTGTTGTTGTTATAAGAAAATCGATTTTTGAAATTTGTGAATCGGTGTGAATCGTTAGAAGACTGGATCACGATTCAAATGTGAATCGATTTTTTTCCCCCACCCCTAATTTACTGCACTCTATGATGTTGTGATGCCTAAATCCAATAGAAGCATTAAAAATTGATTGATTGATTGATTGACTGAAATCTGATGTCTGCCTTACATTATTTCTTCTATAAAATAATACATGAAATACTTATCACTGCTTATCAGTATCATTCAGATTTTAATAGTGGTCTATCCCTGCTTATTGGCTGTTTAAAATTGTGGTCCAGAATGATCCATTTTTCTCTCTAATGTAGTTCATGAGCCTGACTGAAGGCTGTTTATGGTTGCCAAGTGTCAAACTTTTGGATGTGACTCATCCAGTCAGATTTCAGAGGTATTGTCATTGACTTGACTTAATATTTCCTGATTTGTTTTCTTTCTGTTTTTATTGATAATTGAGATCACTTATGTTTTCCATCATAATTGTTTCAAAACTAGAATAGCTGTCCTCATTTAGTCTTTTCAGAAGAGTCTCTGAAAGATGCGATACTGGCCTGTGAAGAGAGGCTTTGTTTTTGGTTTGGTTTAGGAACCGTTCTCTCTCTTATTTTCTTCACTTGTGGTTTTTTGTTTCCGTGGCGATGCCAGTTTCTCTGAAAGGGTCAGTGGGATACCGATGCCCTTTACGGTTACATAACCACGAGTATCACAGAGCACACAAAGAGCCCAGATTCTTCCAGCTTTGGCATCTATGGTGGCAGAGCGGTAGTGGGCACAGAGGAAGGGTTTCCATGGTGATGGCACAGCTTTTGTTGTTCCTCAGGATAATGGTGACTCTGCCATCTCATGAAGGCATTTGGTGGTGAGGAGACAAATATTTTCACAGTCATTTGCAGAGTAGATGATTTCGAACCATATTTTCTATCACTATTCTAATTACATTTGTACTTGTACTCAAGGGATTCCTCTCTCGGTCTCGCGTCATAATTGTACTAAATATCACTAAATTTCCCTGTGGGGCAATTTCCTTTCCTTCAATATTTATATTTTACTGCTATTGTTATGATAGAGCTAGTAGCATTTGTGTATATTATTAGTTTATTGCTGTTATTGAGTCATCACTTTAGCTGCTATTGTTTTTATTCTGCCTGATATTTCTTCTTCTGGCTAGAGTCAATGATAGTCCATTGAACTGTATTTCAAGTTATGTTGAGTAGAGACATATTTTTATTCTGTATATTGTGACGCACACAGTGTTGTTCAAAAGTTTGGGATCAGTAAGATTTTTAATATTGTTTTTTTTTATTTATTTTTTTTTTTATTTTTTCCAAAAATACATGGAAAAATGCAATTTTGTGAAATATTATTTCAATTTAAAATGTTTTCTTTTTTTAATATAATTTAAAATATAATTTATTCCTATGAAGCAATGCTGAATTTTCAGCATCATTACTCCAGTCTTCAGTGTCACATGATCCTTCAGAAATTATTCTAATATGCTGATTTATAATCAATGTTAGAAACTGTTGTGCTGCTTAATAGTTTTTTGGGACCTGTGATACTTTTTTTTCCAGGATTCTTTGATAAAAAGTTAAAAAAAACAGTGTTTATTCAAAATAGAAATTGTGTTACAATATACACTACTGTTCAAAGGTGATAGTTAAGACTTATATTGTTAGAAAAGAATTCTATTTTGAATAAATGCTGTTCTTTTTACTTTTTTCTTTGAATAAAAAGTTATCACAGGTTCCAAAAAAATATTAAGCAGTACAGTTTCAGTTTCAGAACAGTTTCAATGTGACATTGAAGACTGGAGTAATGATGCTGAAAATTCAGAGTTGCTTCACAGAAATAAATTGTATTTTAAAATAGGAAGCCAATATTAGAAATTGCTTATATATATAATTTTTTTTTTTTTTTTTTTTGATCAAATAAATACAGCCTTGATGAGCATGAGAGACTCCATTGTAAAAAAAAACATGAAAAATCTTACTGATCTCAAACTTTTGAACAGCAGTGTATATTGACTGTAATGGATTGTAATGGGCTGTTTAGTGGCTGAATGTTGCTGCAACGGTCTGAAAGCCACCTAACCAAATTATGGCTCAGTCTTTCAAATCCAATAGTGCGCTCTGTTTTAAAATCACAGTCAGGTGTGCCAAGACCAAACAGATCATTATAGTGTTCATGCCACTGATGTACTGCACGCTGTAATAGCTGTATGCAGCTGTATTGATTGAACTGCTTGTTACAGTTGTTGTATAGTAGCAGTATTACTTCACCCGCAATATATAAGTATGTCTCGCATTGATTTTTCTTAAATTTTAATTTAGACTGAGGCCAGTTTTGATCAGGTTCTGTTCCTCCACAGCCCCTTTAGCCTGTCTATTAAATTCAGCTTGTCTTGTCTAAACATTTCCCATCAGCCGTGCCAACCAAGTGTGCCCTCCAAATATACTCAAGGATGAGCCAGAGAGCCAGCAAATCCACAGCACAGCCAAGAGCAGATCTGCCAGAGCTGTCTCTGGCTCAGCTCATCTAAACCGTATTATTTCCCTGAACATTCATCTATGCATAAAATAAAATAATCTCAGCCATTATTTTTATTTATTTACTTATGTATTTATTTTATTTTTATTTTTTTCAGTTTTCTCACAATGTTTTGTTTGGGAAATGCCACTCTGTTATTAACACCGTAGTTTGTAGTTTATTTTGTTGTTGTTGTTGTTGTTGTTGTTGTTTTTTTTCCAGAGAGATTCCAGCTTTGGTTCACATTACCACTGCTATCATATGCAATGTTGTGCAATATCTCAGCTTTTTCTCTTCTCTTTTTTTTTTTTTTTTTTTTTTTTTTTTTTTTTTTTTTTTGGCCCTAAATGTGTCTACCATCCTGGTCTCAGACGAAACGCCTACGGACACCCACAGTCCGTTTGCTGAATGTCTGATGCATATTGCTCACCAAAATGGAAATTTTCTCTTTCCTGCAAACTCTAATCTTGACTTTCTTTACTCAACTTCTGGAAGATCACACAGGTTGTTTATCAGTCAGCTTGCAGTGTAAAGTTTGTGGGTTAATTCACCACGAGCTTCTGAGAAAAAACACGTCACTGAGTTTGCCAAAGCTTATCAAGGTAGTTGCATAGTGACATAAAGGGATAGTTCACCCAAAAATAAAAATTGTTATTAATTAATCACCCTCATGTCGTTCCAAACCTGTAAGACTTTCATTCATCTTCGGAACAAAAATTAAGATACAGTATTTTTGATGAAATCCGTGAGCTTTCTGACCCTATATAGACAGCAACGCAACTGACACTTTCAAGGCCCAGAAAGATAGTAAGGACATTGTTAAAATAGTCCATGTGACATCGGTGGTTCAACCGTAATTATATGACGCTTCAAGAATACTTTTTGTGCGCAAAGAAAACAAAAATAATGACTTAATTCAACAATTTCTTCTCTTCCCTGTCAGTCTTTGACGTGCGTTAATGACAGTTGTCATTTTTGGGTGAACTATCTCTTTAAAACTTCGTAAGATATTCAAAGTGTGTTTGAGGCACTTCAGGCTGTCCAATAAATTGAAATAAAATTGAAATTGCGATATGGCTTAGTTTGATTATCTATTTGAACTGGGTAGCGATTTAATTAAATATATGCACAGCATGTATTAGAGTGAAATGCGGCACTGCGTTTTACACGTGAGCAGCTTGTGAATCCAGTGTTTTCAGTGTCTCACAGCGATTTGGTTCACAGTAAAAGCATCTCCACATAAAATTGATCTCTGCACGGGCTCTGATTTTGGTCCACTTATAGAGCTCATTAAAAAAAAAAAAAAAAAGCATCATGTGCCAACCATCTTCCCAAACTTGTAATGAGCAGAGCTTGTAAACCGACTGTTGTCAAGAAAAGAAGCTTTAAGGGCTCCCTGCGGTTTTCTATCAAAATAAAAGCTTGATTTAACATTTGAAAGTGAAGGCGGCCATAACGTACAGTATTAGGATTGTCTTTTACAGTTGCTGTATAAAACGTTTAAGTATATTTTAAAAGTTTATTTTTTATTATTATTATTATTATTATAAATAATAATAATAATAATAATAATAATAATAATAATAATAATTACAGTTATATATAATCTCTGTTTCTGCCCAAATTGTGTAGGCCTGCAAATAAGCACAGCAAACCTGGAGTTTTATTTACAAAAAAAATAAATAAAAATAATAAAATAAAGTTTTAAATTGCAATAATCTTTATTTTTCCCTCTAGTATTTTTCAACTATTTGAAGTATTTTAAAATATCTATTGTATTTCTGTATTTTTCTACACAATGCTTTAGAGAGCTAAACCTTGTTCCGACTTAAGTGAAAAGTAAACAATTATAATGCTTTGTTTTTTCCTGCTATGTGGCATTTCCCTATTGTCAGTATGCAGTTCAGAAATGATTCTTTTTTTCAAAACAGTGTTCCTGTAAAGCAATAGCAGTACCGCAACAATGCTTTGTGTGCTGTCTCTTGGTATCTTTTGTTTGTGACATCATCTATTTCCGATACATCTGCCCCCAAAAGGTGCATAAAAAGTACTTGTGGTTGTATGTCTGTCAGATAGTCTAAGTAGGTGGTACTTTACCAGAATAAGCTGCAATGTGGACTAAACCTTGAGCTGTCAAGTTCTGGTTCAGTGAGACTATTAGTACCCTAGTTGTTGGTCTTCATCTGCCACCTAGTGGTCTTGCAATGTCTCTCCACAAAGCACAAATATGTAAAACATAAAATTGTTCATCATTTTCAGAGGGCTTTGTTCTTTTAACATTTGGATCTTCTTTTCACATCCTGTGTCTATATAATTTCTCACAATTTCTCTCATTCATACACATGCGTGGGCTCTTTTCCTCTCCTGATGTGACTTATATTCTCTCAGGAGATTGATGTCCCTGTCAAAATAGTGGAGACGTGCTCAATGTCAAGCTCAAATTTACTGCTTTGAAAATATTGCTGGTTGATGAAGGCCAATAAATGGCATGTCAGCTGAGTGGAGAGATGGATGAGGAGGTGAAGTGCTTCCTTCATAAGATCAGTCATTGTCACGTCCGGGGGAAAAGGCTATTCATCATTGACTTGATTCTCTCTCTCCCTCCCTTTCATTCTCTCTCTCTCTCTCTCTCTCTCTTTCATTCTCTCTCTCTCTCTCTCTCTCCCTCCCTTTCATTCTCTCTCTCTCTCTCTCTCTCTCGCTCTCTCTCTTTCATTCTCTCTCTCTCTCGCTCTCTCTTTCATTCTCTCTCTCTCTCTCTTTCATTCTCTCTCTCTATAGAACTTATCTAATAAGAGCTTATTTTGTGAACATTTCATACCACAGTGTTTAACATATAAACACACATGTACACATTGCACACATTATGTACGTTCACCTGCTGTCTCTCAGACTGTGGCACGTCCATACGTATCTCGCAACCAGTGCTGCTGTTTGTCTCTCTCCTATCTTTGTTTGTTCTGTTTCACTAATGGCTGTAAAGTTCTTACGTTGGTGAGTTTGTTGAAGTAGAGGTTTCTTATGGATATGTATTTTTGACAATGAAGTAGGAAGTGTGTCTGTCTCACAGTGAGCACACACCCTTTGCTCTCTGGGTAACCAGCTCTTTTTGTGTCTGCCGGTCTCGATGGCTAGTCTGTGCTCACTGAGCCTGTACTTGGTCAGGATCTGTCTCTGCTTTGTGTCTCTGACACTCTGGAGATAATCTCCCAATTCATAATTTGATTTTATGGTCCGATATAGTTGTAATTTACTTTGGGATCAAGAGACTAAAACACAATGTTCCAGATATGTATTTTTAGATTTGTTTGATAATTTGATTTATTTTGATGATCTCTCTCTCTCTCTCTCTCTCTCTCTCTCTCTCTCTCTCTCTCTCTCTCTCTCTCTCTCTCTCTCTCTCTCTCTCTCTCTCTCTCTCTCTCTCTCTCTCTCTCTCTCTCTCTCTCTCTCTCTCTCTCTCTCTCTCATATTAGATTTCCATGTATGAATGTGAGTTTTGTATGAATGTTATTGCAGTAAACAGTTTGTCCACTAGACAGCACTGTTGTTTTAGACCTCAGCATGATTCTCTGAATAGGTTTGTGTATAAAATTAACATTTTTAATAATTACAACATTTTTAATAAATTATAAACCTACTTTATTTCTAAATTCGAGTAAATTGAAATGTAGTTATTTTTTATAAGTTTGATTGTAGATTATGATTATTGTTAATAAAAATAATTTGTATTTTTTTAAATTATTTGTTTTAAAATGTTTGTGCCAGCATTTTATTTTAGTGTCCTTGTTACATGTACTATAGTAATAACAGTAAATTATGCATAATTACAAGCAACTAACCCTAAATGAAATCCTATAAGTAAATGTTGTCAATTAATATTACTCACTAAAAGTACACATTAAAATGAATTTTTTTTTTTTGTTTGTTTTTTTTTTTTTTTTTTTTGTTTTATTAAATTTAATTCTTATTTGACATTTATATCACAATCACATGCCTGATTCACAAACTGAGGGTTTTGCAACTAAGATCCTGCCTAAACACTTCCTGTCATAAGCCCCTTTCACACAGTAATACCAGTAAATTGCTATAAAATTACCGGAACGACTTTACTAGTAAATACAAAACTGCACTGTTCACACAGGCAACAACGTTCCGTCTTTTTACCAGTAAAGCACCATTCACACACTGGCTTCAAATTACCGGTAAATTCTGTGACATCATTAACCAGAAATGACCTCTTAACAGCTGCGCCCCCCCAGTGTTGTTTGTAAACATGGAGGGGTATATGCGGTCAGTGTTTTTGTTGAGGTTTTCATTTTTGTCAAATGTTCACATTTATGCAGCAGTTTTGGCCCAGAGACATGCATTACACAACTTCAATCTGAACTACACAGTGTGAAGTAGGGATGAGGAGTCGACTCCAAAAGATTTGATTCCTCGACTCTGAATAGCTCTAGAGTCGAAGTTGACTCCAGCACTGGAATCGACTCTGATTGTACGTCCACTCTGAAATTGCGATGTCTTCACTGATTCTCAAATCTCTAGTGACTGGCAGTTGAGTGCAATATATCAGCAAAGAGTAAATGAAATTAAGCGAGTATCCGTTTGGTGCGTTTCGAATGTGGTGCAGAAGCAGCACGGGCTCATTGTGCTTTCACAAGTTTGTAGGGAGCTATGATCCGCGGCTATTTACCACCATTATTTTGATTTCAAATCCAAACATTACTTTAAAATGTTTTTTTTGTTTGTTTTTTTTTCTTTAAAGCATAGTGATTATCTTTTTACACAGTAATACAATCTTTCATAGACATACTCATTTAAGCGCAAGATATTAAAATGACAAGTGGCCAAACATGTAAACACAGCCTGTAGTCTACTTATCTTAGGTTAAAATGTAGTAGGCTATCACAAACACTTTAAATTAAAACTTACCATTGACGGAAACAGCCATCTTGTGCCCTTTCTTTTGCATTACATCCTTATTACAATCCTGCTGGTCAAAAAGAACTTTGTTTTTCTAACTCCATATGTGCCATCTATGTTGCCATAGTATTTTAGAAGTATTTATTTTTTCCTTGCCTTACCCCTATTGCTAAAAAGCCATGTTAACTGTAAAAAACAGAATTTAGGCCAACTTATTTGCGTTTGTGGTGTAATTAATACGTTTCGTAACAATCCATGTTCATTTTTGCAATGCACTGTCACTTTAATTCAGCGTACGCAGCACAGCGAAAATAGACTAGTTGCGGAAACTCTTGGGAAACGATCACTACGATGATGAACAAGAATAAACAAATAAATAATTTACATTCGTATGTGTTTTTGTATTGTATTTATTTTTAATATCAATGCTGTTTAAAATAATAGCCTATAGAATACCTATAGAGTCATGGTGGGAGTCGGAGTGGACTCTGGAAAAACTTGGAATCAAACACCCCTAGTGTGAAGTAAATGCGACATCTGCGTCAGAATGTTATGATTGACCCAGAGCCATTGAATTTTGAATTTCAGTGGCTCTGGATTTGCCCAAAGTAGACGTCTTACGTCACCGCGTTCTGAACTCGTGTGCTCAAATCAGTAATTTTCAGGGTTGCCAGGTTTTCGAAACAAAACCCACCCAATTTCTACTCAAAACTAGCCCCATTGATTTTCGAGGGGGTCGCCCGGTAAAAATCGCGTATCGGGGTAAAATACACTTTTGTGTGGAGGGGTTCCCCTGAAGCAATTTGCATTCCAGGGGCTAAATATCAAGTCAAAAATGATTTAGAGGATGTCATACAGGGATCATGTACTCAAAACATTATTGATTCTCTCCTGTTTCATACCCGAATGTGAAGCACCAAGTTTGAATAGGTGGAAATGTGAATGACATTTGAGAGCCACAGTGGAGGGCAGTTCTCATTTTTGAGTGAACTTAGCATGACCTTTAAAGTCACTCAATCTCATGGCTGATTAAATGGGAGATATTCAATCAATAAAAAGCCCCTGGAGGTGAACCCAGTAATAAATGGCATCTAACTTTGTTCTCTGTTAAACAAGCTGCTTGCACAGTTCCTAACAACAGATTACAGGGTTGAGTGGTGTGAGGAACATGTTTACAAGCACTGTTCATTCTTATTGATTACTGACCCACATTTCCTTCAATACACTGCGATGTCCATGTGTTTTCGATTTGTGATCTCGCTCAGTGTTAAAAGCCATTCATTTAGAGAAAAACTTTTTTTTTTTTTCATGTCTTGTTGTTTTGTCTTGCTATCTGAAGAGGTGCAGGAGTGAAATGCCTTTGTTCACTCATTGTTCTTTTAATTATGACTCAAAGGCACCATGTGATTAAAGCTCCAATTTTTGTAATTTCAGACTCCCATGATGCAGTGCTGCGTTTTAATACAGCTCCTACCAAGGGTTATGAAAGAGATGTTGGGAATAAAACCACCATACGCATCATCAACTCTCAGGTGAGCGAAGTTTGATGTTTTCAGTTATTAATGGTAGTACTGTGACTTTCTGTGAATCAGCCACATAATTGAAGATCTCATTTGAACACCCTCTGGCTCATGTCCTCTGACTGTGTGTGTTTTCAGCTAGATCTGAGTCATCATGTCCTAGTGGACACAAGCTCACCGGGTAAACAAACTCAAATGCACAACATGCAGAACAGAGACTGCTCTGCATTAAAGTTGTGGGATATGCTGTTTCCTTTGTCACTTTTCATGAATGGACAGATGCGCGTAAACAGAAATGATGCTTGGTGGTTTATTGCAAAGAAGTGTCTGAGAAAAGGACTCTCCGAAAAGAACATGTTGCCATTTACTCACCTGCATGACATTTCAAACCCATGTGACTGTGTTTTGTGGAACACAAAAAGAGCTGTTTTGAAGATGGTGACCATGAACTATTAGGCTCTGAAATTAACAAAAAAGCTCTATAAAGGCACAGTGAAAAATGATTCATCCCAGATCCAAGTCTTCTGAAGTCATACAACAGCTGTTGTGGGGAACAGACTGAATTTAGGGCATTGGTTTTTGACAATCTTCCCTCCTCCAGTAGTTCTCAAATACTCACTACTGTTTAAAGGTTTTGGGGTAAGATGTTTTTGAAATAGGTCTATCATCAGGGTTGCATTTATTTAATCAAAACTACAGTAAAATCAGCTATTCATCTTTTTCTTCTTTTTAAAGTTGTTTTGCTGCTTAGTATTTTTGTGGAAACCATGATACCATGATTTGTTTCTTGATGAATAGAAAGTTCAAAATAACTAATTTGTAAGAAATCAAAATAAAAAGCTAATTTTCAGCATTATAAATGTCTTTACTGTCACACGCAGAATTGTGAACATGACAAGTGACAAAGATCATCCCTAAGTGTAATAGTGTTGAGTTTCTGTTACAGAACTCATTTGAAAGATTGTCACTTATCAGGACAAATTCTTAAAGGGATAGTTCACCCAAAAATGAAAATTGTCATTAAGTCAAGTCACCTTTATTTATAAAGCGTTTTAACAATACAGATTGTGTCAAAGCACTTTACAGTATTAACCCTCTGGGGTCTGAGGGTGTTTTGGGGGCCTGGAGAAGTTTCGCCATGCCCTGACATTTGTGCTTTTTTTCAGTTACTTATAAAAATATAAATGGCTGAAGTCTAATAACACTGTAAACAGCATAAACTGGGCTATAATAATATGTTAGCAGCATTTATGTACATGATTGTGTTTTTGAGAAAGCAACGTTTATGCGTGGTTAGTGAAAAACTAAAAATTTGAAGTCACTGAAATAAGGACATAAAACACATACAGAACATCTGTTTACAAGACTTTTGAGAACTGGATCTTGTAGCCTAGAGTTTTTGCTTCAGAATTATGTGAAAATCAGCTTGTTTTCTCGCTCACAGAAAACAATATTGATTTAAATTTTTAAAGACATGTTTTGTGATCGAAAGCCTATATGCGAGGGCGTCGCAATGGCCCTGAATATTAAGTGATTCTCCCCTGAGAGACAAAGGGCCCTCCCCTAATGGCCCCCTAATGGCCCATCAGTGTGACTGTGACTTTGAGACAGGTAAGAGAATGTGAGGAGATTGAAAAAAATATTATTTTAATTATTTGTATTTTATTTACAACACAGTATAATCAAAACATGCATAATGAAGGTCAAAGACACATTATTGTGCACACTGATCTAACCACAGAGATGTGAACAGACTTTGAGTCATTTCTGCAACAGATTCTGTTCAACAATTGAAACAAGTAAATCATACCTGATATTTACTTGTTTTATTTAAGTGTTTCTGCTTCTTTCCATGGATTAAAGAAGAAAAAACATAATCAGTAGTCAAGGAGCTTGTTTTACCATAGAATATCAGTGTAGTTGAAAATCTGATGTTGGTTCAGCACTCTCAGAGGAAAACAGTTTGAAGAGACAAAGTCAGCAGGATTCATCTGTGGTGCAGGTATCTGATTCAATGAAATACAAACAACCATAAATAAATAAATAAAACATTTGTGAGCATGTTAATATCACGAGCATCTGTATACATGTAGCCATAGACTCACGCATGCTTTGTACTATCGTAAAAACAAAAACTTTTATATCTGAGAAACTAATTATTGTTTAGCACGTTATCAAAAATCTATTTTTGAACAGAGTAGGCTATTAATAATAAACGTTCTAAACATACTTAGATTCGTAGCATTCATCATGTTACAGTGTACATTCATATTACTTTTGTTTTATATTGAGCATGAAAACATCGCACTGTAAGAAAATTAAATACAATGAATTGCCTATCATATTCAAAATGTTTTACTCAATCTCAAACATTGTAGTCAGGAATTATAGTTTGGGAAAAACGCAACTATGATTTTGTAGTCATAGCCATCCTGAACATCATGTATGATTTTATAGTTGCCTAAGATATGATTCTGCAGCCATAGACTCACGCATGCTTTGTACTATAAAAGGATCTACTTTGTACTATAAAAAAGGATATTTTATATTTGAGAAGTAATTTTTATTGTTTAGCACGCTATTAAAATATATTTGTGTACAGATTATTAATAATAAACATGGTCTAAACATTCTTAGATGCGTAGCATTCATCATGTTGTAGTTTGGGAAAAACCCAACTAGTAATGTTTTCAAGTTTGTCACAATAACACGTTAACTAATGCAAAAAAGAAACATTACTTACTCAGATTGATCTTCTCTTCTGGATGAAATATTGTTCAGCGTGTCTTCTTACAGAAACGAACAGTAGCCGCGATGAATGATCTCCTCAGGCTTTGTTTATGTTGGGCGTTTCCATGCGCACGTGTCTCACGTGGATATTTACATATGAACGGCGTGAGCCGCGAGGGGGCGGGATTGCATTAGAGATAATGAGTTAGACGGGAAAGACTGAACATCGTGTTGGTTTCATACGGATTACTTTATCACAGAATATTTATTTTCGATATGACTGACTTCATTTAAAAGTAGACACGTCAAGCTTTCTATAGATATAACTCCCATGTCTGTGTGCTGAGTATTTGCTGAGTTAGTTCATTTTAATGACGCGTTTCTAAAAGCAGTTCGCGGAGACGGAGAAGGCAGAAAGCGCACCCTGGTTGTTTTCTTTATTCTTCAAAAGCACAAAGTTTAGTTATAATGAGTGTATACAAATAAAAGTAGACCCCTTACAGATTCGAATGGTGTATTGCTCTTATCTGTACGATCAAAAATGGCAGAGTAATTCAAGCTCATTTCGGCCTTATCAGGAAAATCTGCCAAAAAAACGCGTATCCGCGTTTGTCGACCCCAGAGGCTTAAATAGGAAAATAATGTCAGTAACGTAAAATGACAAAATTAAACATTCAATTTTCAGTTAAAGGCATTTCATTATTGAATTCAGTGATGGCATCATCCAGCTCAGTTCAGTTTAAATAGTATCTGTGCAATCAAGTCGACGATATCGCTGGAAATTAAGTGTCCCCAACTAAGCAAGCCAGAGGCGACAGCGGCAAGGAACCAAAACTCCATCAGTGACAGAATGGAGAAAAAAAATCTTGGGAGAAACCAGGCTCAGACGGGGGGGTCAGTTCTCCTCTGCCCAGACGAAACCACCAGTTCAATTCCAACTGCAGCAAAGTCAGATTGTGTAGAGGACTCATCTGGTTCCTGTGATCTTGTCCCGATGGCCGTCTAGGTTACAAGGTCTTCACTGGGGATCAGTCTCTGGGGCTCATCTAGGTGTCCTGGTCTCCACTGACGTTCAAGGCTGTAGAGGTCATCTCTAGGTGCTGATCCACCATCTGATCTGGATACGGACTGGATCTGGTGGTTACGTGATCTCGGAATAAGAAAGAGACAGACTAATATTAGCGTAGATGCCATTCTTTTAATGATGTAACAAGTACATCGGGTGTTATGGGAACTGTTCCCGGTTCCGGTTGACCTAATTAATGCAGCCTAACAATCCTTTAACGGATTTGAATATTAGAAGTAGAGCCCGACCGATATATAGTTTTGCCGATTTTATCGGCCGATATGACCCTGTCGCAGATATATCGGTATTGGTGAATATGCTGCTGATATGCCACCGATATGAACATTTTTTTTTTTACAGAACATAAAACGCAGATCAAATGCCTGTATATGGTGTAATTACATAGTTTGTCCAGCAGAGTGCGCTCCATTGTTTGCTACTGGTGACCTGGATGAAACGCTTTAAAGCTTAAGTGTATGAAATACCATTGAAATTTTGAATGGCCATATCTCTGTAACAGCGTGGCTGATCCGCATCAAATTCGGGGGATCCCTTCAGCTCGAGGAACCCTCTCGAACGCCGAATCGAGTGTACGTCTCGAAGCCCCCTTTTGATTGAGACCACCCCCGCGTCGATAGCCCCCGGGGTCCGGGAGTTACGGGCGGTTAAATTCGCGATCGGGCGCCAACCGATCTGGCAATCCCGGGGGGCTACCGAGGCGCGGAGGGTGGTGTTCGAGAGGGCTCCTTCAGCTGAAGGGATCCCCCGAATTTGGTAGAGATCCGCCGCCACGTTCGCGAGATAATGACATCAGCCAGCACTTTAACTTCAGTAAAGAGGTCTCTTGTTCAGGCTGCAGCATTCAAGCATTGTCTTATTTGACCGTAAGTGCCCTGCGAAGTGGACTTCACATGATATCCGCCATGATTCCAGTTCCAAGGGAACATACACGTTACATTCAAAGGGCATTAAAGTGCGCGAGATGTGAATTTAAATTGTATTTATTTACAGTGATATTATGTCACACTTCACACTTCTCTGGTAAGTTTCGTCTGTGTGTGAAGACAGTAGCGCAAATCTGTGAATGAATGTTCTGAAGTGAAATAAACTTCAATGGAATAAAATTGAGTTGAAATAGTTAAACACCTTTACTGTTCAGTGCACTGATGTCAGACTCATTTTGGATAATAGTTTAAATTAAATACCCTGCCTCCATTACATATCTTTGTCACGTCATTATAAGTGTTTGATCACCACATTTGAGTGATCATTGCAATAAATGTGTTTGTGTATATATATATATATATATATATATATATATATATATATATATATATATATATATATATATATATATATATATATATATATATATATATATATATATATATAAATATAAATATAAATATAAATATAAATATATATATATATATATATATATATAAATATTCTGTTTATGTATATACTATAGTATTCTATATATAGTACCAGTCAAAAGTTTGGACACAGGAATGGGAAAGCGTCCAAACTTTTGACTGGTACTGTACTATAATATGCACAAAGAATATCGGCCGATATATAGATAACGGCCTTTTTTACGCCCTAATATCCGTATCGGCCCCCAAAAAACCCATATCGGTCGGGCTCTAATTAGAAGCATATTGGTGTGTTATGTGTAAACCAGGTTAAATAGATGGGTCTTTAATCTAGATTTAAACTGACAGAGTGTGTCTGCCTCCCGAACAGTGTTAGGTAGATTGTTCCAGAGTTTGGGCGCTAAATAGGAAAAGGATCTGCCGCCCGCAGTTGATTTTGATATTCTAGGTATTATCAAATGGCCAGAGTTTTGAGAACGCAGCGGACGTGGAGGTCTATAATGCAATAAGAGCTCACTCAAGTACTGAGGAGCTAAACCATTCAGGGCTTTATAAGTAATTAACAGGATTTTAAAATCTATATGATGTTTAATAGGGAGCCAGTGCAGTGTTGACAGAACCGTGCTAATATGGTCATACTTCCTGGTTCTAGTAAGAACTGCTGCTGCATTTTGAACCAGCTGGAGTTTGTTTATCAAGCATGCAGAACAACCACCCAATAAAGCATTACAGTAATCTAACCTTTAGGTCATAAATGCATGAATTAACATTTTTGCATTTGACATTGAGAGCATAGGTCGCAATTTAGATATATTTTTGAGATGGAAAAATGCAGTTTTACAAATGCTAGAAACGTGGCTTTCAAAAGAAAGATTGTTATCAAATAGCACACCCAGGTTCCTAACTGATGACGAATAATTGACAGAGCAGCCATCAAGTGTTAGACAATGTTCTAGGTTATTACATTGTGGGGGTTTTAGATCCAATAATTAACATCTCTGTTTTTTCAGAATTTAGCAGTAAGAAGTTGCTCGTCATGCAGTTTTTTTTTTTTTTTTTTTTTTTTTAATAATATATTGACTATGCATTTACGTTAGTTTCTCAATTTGGTGTGTTTCACCGGACCGCAAAGAAATATAGAGCGGAGTATCATCAGCATAACAGTGAAAGCTAACACAGTGTTTCCTGATGATATCTCCCATGTGTAACATGTAAAGTGTGAAAAGTAGCGGCCCTAGTACTGATCCTTGAGGTACTCTATACTGCACTTGTGATTGGTATGATATCTCTTCATTCACTGCTACGAATTGATGGCGGTCAGATAAGTATGATTTGAACCATGCTAATGCACTTCCACTAATGCCAACAAAGCTTTCTAGTCTATTCAAAAGAATGTTGTGGTCGATGGTGTCGAACGCAGCGCTAAGATCCAGTAGCACTAATAGAGAGATACAACCCGATCAGATGATAAGAGCAGGTCATTTGTAACTCTAATAAGAGCAGTCTCAGTACTATGATACGGTCTGAATCCTGACTGGAAGTCCTCACAGATACCATTTTTCTCTAAGAAGGAATATAATTGTGAGGATACTACCTTTTCTAGTATCTTTGACAGAAAAGGAAGATTTGAGATCCGTCTGTAATTAACTAGATTTTTGGGGTCGAGTTGTTTTTTTTTGTTTTTGTTTTTTTAATGAGAGGCTTAATAACAGCCATTTTGAAGGTTTTGGGGACCTATCCTAATGACAGTGACGAATTAATAATAGCCAAAAGAAGATCTATGACTTCTGGAAGCACCTCTTTTAGTAGTTTAGATGGAATAGGGTCTAACATACATGTTGTTGTTTTAGATGATTTAACAAGTTTATACAATTCTTCCTCTCCTATAGTAGAGAATGAGTGGAATTGTTCCTCAGGGGATCTGTGGTGCACTATCTGATGCGATACTGTAGCTGACGGCTGCATGGTTACAATTTTATCTCTAATAGTATCGATCTTGGAAGTAAAATAGTTCATAAAGTCGTTACTGCTGTGCTTTTGGGAAGTGTCAACACCTGTTGATGCTTTATTTTTCGTTAATTTAGCCACTGTATTGAATAAATACCTGGGGTTATGTTTTTCTTCTAAAAGAGACAAAGTAAACATCTAGCAGTTTTTAATGCTTTTCTGTAGGATAGGGTATTTTCCCGCCAAGCAATACGAAATACCTCTAGTTTGGTTTTCCTCCAGCTGCACTCCATTTTCCGGGCTGCTCTCTTTTGGGTGTGAGTGTGCTCATTATACCACGGTGTTGGACTCTTTTCCATAATCTTCCTTAAGCATAATGGAGCAACCGTATCTAAAGTGCTAGAAAAGAGAGGGTCCATAGTTTGTTACATCAAGTTTTTCTGTGCTGTTGGATATGCTGAGGAATTGAGAGAAATCAGGAAGATTACTTACAAAGCAGTCTTAGAGTTCAGAATGCTGATCCTAATGCATCTTTTTCATTATCAACATGGATATTAAAATCACAAACAATTAAGACTATCTGCAGCCAGCACTAACTCTGATAGAAAATCAGCAAATTCTTTAATAAACTCTGTATGGTGCCCTGGTGGCCTGTATACAGTAGCCAGTACTAACATCACAGGGGATTTATCATTAACACTTGTTTCTCTAGATAATGTTATATGAAGCACAATTACTTCAAACGAGTTATGCTTGAAGCCTGCCTTCTGAGAAATACTGAGAATATTGCTATAAATTGTAGCAACACCTCCCCCTTTACCTTTTGGATGCGGCTCATGTTTATAACCGTAATCTTGGGGGGTAGACTCGTTTAAAATAATGTATTCATCTGGTTTTAGCCAGGTTTCTGTCAAACAGAGCACATCTAGTTTATGATCAGTGATCATATCATTTACAAAAAGCGCTTTCGTAGAAAAGGACCTGATATTCAGTAAGCCAAGCTTTATCATTTGTTTCTCTGAATTATATCTGTTTTTCATTTGTTGAACATCAATTAAATTGTTACTCATAAATTGGTTTGGACGTTTTTTGTATTTTCTAGTTCGGGGGACAGACACAGTCTCTATAGTGTGATATCTAGGTGAAAGTCTCTATGTGCTGAGAATTAACTGACTTCTGTGACGTGAGGCGGCTAGCGGACGGTCGGTTTAGCCAGTCTGCCTGCTTCCTGACCTGGGCCCCAATTAGTCAAATACGAACTCTAATGGTGCTTTTCCACTGCGTGGTACGACTCGGCTTGGCACGGTTCAGAACGGCACGGCTCGGTTTGCGTTTCCACAGCAGTTTAGTACCGCTTTAGAGGGGGGCGGGATTATTCACGTGTCGTTATAGTTGCACCACCTCTACTGCCAAGACCCCTGAAAAACTTTTTCATTCCGCGTCACTCCATCAAGCTCTCATTGGATCCGCTCCTCAGCTATCCATGAGAGGAACGTCTGTACTTCCTCAACAGACAACAAAACAGCCATTTTTTTTGGTTGTTAAAAGAAAGGTGCATTCAATCCTTCGCTGGCTGTGCTGATTTAAATCTAGCGGGTCTGTTGTCTCTTGCCACAAGTTCAATGACGCAGGCAGTGACTATTTTCTCTGGCCAGTCAGTGATCAGCAGAGTTTACACTTCACGTTTTGGTAATGGTACGGCTCGCTTGGAACCTCGGCCGAGGTGGTACTAAAAAAAAAAAGTACCAGGTACTGTACCCAGTGGAAAACCCCCCAAAAGTGAGCCGTACTGAACCGTACCATGCCGTACCATGTAGTGGAAAAGCGCCATAAGTGTGCCATATTTATAGAGAGAAGAGCGGCACCACCCCTGGAGGGATGAAGACCATCTCTTTTCAACAGGTCAGGTCTGCCCCAAAAACTCGTCCAATTTTCAATGAAACCTATGTTATTCTGCGGGCACCACTTAGACATCCAGCCTTTGAGTGACGACAGTCTGCTATGAATCTCATCACCATGGGAAGCAGGGAGGGCACCAGAGCATATTACAGTATCTGACATCGTACTTGCAAGTTCACACACCTCTTTAACATTATTTTTAGTGATCTCCGACTGGCGAAGTCGACCATCATTAGTCCCAACGTGAATAATCTTACTGAATTTACGTTTAGTCTTAGCCAGCACTTTTAAATTTGCCAGGATGTCAGGCACTCTGGCTCCCGGTAAACACTGGGCTATGGTGGCTGGTGTCTCTATTTTCACATTCCATATAATAGAATCGCCAATAGCTAGAGCACTTTCATCAGGTTTCTCAGTGGGTGCGT
The DNA here is from genome assembly GCA_039654775.1 of Spinibarbus caldwelli. Lineage (NCBI taxonomy): Eukaryota > Metazoa > Chordata > Actinopteri > Cypriniformes > Cyprinidae > Spinibarbus > Spinibarbus caldwelli. The sequence continues at coordinate 25,292,593 of CM077232.1, read as the reverse complement.
CACTGAGTGGGGAGAACCTATTTGATGTTTTGATTGGAACGGAAGAGCGGTGTTTTGACCCACGACTATGCTGCCTCACAGTCGCCAAGTTTCCCTGCTGCGGGGGCTCTGTAACCAGAACCGAACAATGTACAGGACTCCCTGAGCTAGTCGCATCCAAAGCCATATCTACAGCCCTCACGTTCTTACTATCCTCAATTAAAGTTTGGATGCGTGTCTCTAGTTCTAAAATATTCTCTGTCAGCCTAACTATTTCCCTGCATTTATCACATGTGAATCCCTCATCGCCGACAGAGAGAGATCAACTAAACATGTGGCAAGCGGTGCAAACAACAATAGCAGGAGAAGAAGCCATTACTCACCGTGATTGATGAATGATTCTGACTTACCACTGTTGTTTGATGAACTTGTGAAAAACGGAGCGAGAGAGAAATGAAACGAAGCAAGAAAAAAGACAACAGTATTGGGCACGAATAGCAATGCGAATGGAAATGCAAATGACAAGCTAACCGGCTAACGAATGCTAACACGCTGCACTCGCGGATTTATATTAAAAGCGAACGATCAAATTAGTCAGATTACTTTGATGGTCAATATCAGAAATATGATGGGAATTAAGTTATATTTTATCACTTTAAACAATAGAGAGTGATAGTAAGATAGCGATTCAACAGAAAAGCGAAGCCATACGGAGCTACAATCGCAAGCCTCTCAGTAGCACGGCAGACAGGGCTACTGAGAGGTTACTCACCCTCATGTCGTTCCAAACCCGTAACAGCTTCGTTCATCTTCAGAACACAAATTAACATATTTTTGATGAAATCTGAGAGCTTTCTGACCCTCCATAGAGAGCAATGCAATTTTTGTTTGTCTTCCCTGTGTAACACATTGTCTGTTTTGTGCACAGATCCTGGTGAATCCCAAGCATCAGTTCAACGCAAGCTCATTGTATAAGAATGTAACGCTGGTGGCATGGGATCCTGCTCCATACACCCTCAACCTGCACAAAGTGAGTACTAACTACCCAAAAACACATTAAACGCACATACCTATAAAACCTGTTTTGTTCAATAGTTCTTAACAAGAATTTAACATTGAAGATGTGCTTTGACGTCTTCAAACCCTTTGCACAATCACAACTCTAGAAATTACATATTTTTTTTCCTTGCAAATGTACAGAGAGCAGGTGACTTGGTACTTTTGCAATTCAGATGAGTGCAGTGCTGTGATTGAGTGTGCAGGAAGGTTACTCTGTTTTGTTTGGTCTGAGCGCTTCTGCTCACACACCACTGTGAATCATAAACCACTATAGCAGGGGAAAAAAAAGTTCAGAACGGATTACTGTAAATGCTTTCGATCTGTCCTTTGTGCCCTTAACTCACTGAAACCACCTTACAACACCATTTCTGATGTTCCCAATCTCATCTTCCCCCCATTAATGTAGACATGAAATAATTTTTCTTGACAGGAAGGTCAGTAAGTTGGCAGGAGGGTCAATAAGTAGGTTTCTTTTTTTAAATAAGTAGGTTTCTCGTCAATTCAAGAGTACAATAGTACATCTCATAAAAGCACAATTATGACATTACCAGCTGTGGAGCATTTTGAGAACAATATACAATTAACATACAGTGAACACAATGAACCTGCCTTTGTGTGTACAAAGAACAGATGTACAAAATGTTAAAGAGAATTTTCCTTCAGAATTTAATTAATTTTGTGCTAATTAATTTGTTTAATGCAAGCTAGGAATTATGTCTTCAAACCAGTGATGTTGGTGTTTTTGTTTTTTTTTTTGTTTTTTTTTTTTTTTTTTTTTTTTTTTTTTAAATAACACTTTATTTGGGATAACTGTCAATGTTTTAAAATTAATTATTAATTATGCATGTGTCTGTGTTGACAGTTTTACTTTTGATTTTCGTAATATTAAGTTTAATAATTTAATAGTATAATAGTTTTCAGTTTCACAACTTTTGTTGTTGTCTATAACAGGAATTCCTAAACTCTTTTTGTCCACTTACCCTCTTAAAATATTTACTTGAAGATTACTTGAATAATTTAAGTATTTCAATAATTTAACATTATTTGCAGGTAAATGAATATTGCAGGTAAAAAATGAAATAATATACTGTGTGTGTGTGTTTTATATATATATATATATATATATATATATATATATATATATATATATATATATATATATATATATATATATATATATATATATATATATATATATATATAATATAATATAATATAATATAATATAATATAATATAATATAAAGCTTTCCATCAACTCAACTGAACCCTGTTCAGTACCTTTATGAACACCAGTTTGCAAACCCTTGGTGTAGAGAAATGATTCTTGACTACAGTCAGTGTCAGAGGTCACAGATTGAAGGTCTTCTGTTGTATCTACAAAGTAACATTGAGTTTACTGCAGAAACATGTGCAATAAAGGATTCTAGTGGACTGTAATGCGCTTTTTCTGAACAATTCATTATCTTAATGAACCAGGACTAACAGTTTGAAGGATAGCCTTTCACTTTCAACCTTCCACAATTCTCCCTAGTTGAAATGAATCCAAATTTAGTTCCTTGAGAGCCATTTTGCTCATGTAGTTGTTGTGTGTTTGCTTTTGTAGTGGTACTCAAATCCAGACTACAACCTGTTCGCTCCATATGTGG